>JAJJWW010000950.1:1200000-1745906 GCA_023531295.1 Papaver armeniacum | reverse complement strand
AACTAGATAGAGTAATAGTAATCCTTAGATTAAATATGTAATGACCAAGTTATAACCTTATGTTTATTCTTTCATCGGTTATGTAATACCCCAAAATCCACCTACGTACAAATCTAAATAACAATTCGACACTAGGAGGCATTAAGGATCTAAAACATCTATTTAAGCATTGAATTAGAGAATCCAAAATAAAACCCAAATTTAAAACCTCTATGAGATATACATATGAAATCTCTCAAATGATATATATGTAATAATGAGCTGATTTGCAAATATAATATAATCATAAAATAGACATAGTATAAACTAGCCCACGAACATATTCCAATCCTCTAATATTTCACATCCTGAACGGCCATCGTCACGTACACTAGTTGATCTGTCTTTGAAACCGAAAGTGAAAATTGAGTGAGCACATCATCCCCAAATGGGTACCCAATAGAAATAATCACTTACTTTTAAGTAATCACTAGAATGATTTGAAACAATGCAGGTTTTGCTGAAAAATCGTTAAAACATGTTAAACTAGATAAAGCATACTAAAATAATAGTTGTACTGAAATATAAACCGTTATTGACTAACCGACACACACAATCATGACAATAATTTAGTTGAGTGACATATGAGTAGTAAGGTTGACTCAAGAGAGTTTGTTATCGATTCCTACCTTATTAATAGATGACAAGCTATGCCTACCTTGTTTTTCTCAATCCACTGGTTCATCTGTTGAATCGATTGTTGTTGAAACCGACTAACATGATTGGTTTAACAAGTTTCACATCATCAATATTTAATCATTCAATATCAAATATATTTTATTCTTTCACCAAGAACTACTTCTCCATAACAACACCATTAGTAAATACCTTCTCAATACGACCTATCGGAATTCTACCCTATCTTTCTAATTCTTTGAGTTTCCTACAATCAATATCATCATTATAAGTTTTTCTTTTCTCCCACCTCTAGCTATAACTAAGCAAATTTCTCTTAATATGACTCTACAACTTTTGTATTCTACTTCCTATAATTCTTAATCTCATAATAACCTAATTATGAATTATGACTCATCTAAGTTTTCTCCAAATTCAACATTTCTAGCTTATTCATGAAAGAAGATAAACTTCTTCAATTACATACATACATATATAGTTACTAAATGCTCCTAAATTGAATTAATTAGTTACACATAAGTTACACGCTAATTAATTATAAAATTAATGTAATCAATTGAATGTTAAACAATAATTAGGGGTGTAATTCAGTCAACCCCGATGTCAAACGTCGTTAACCGAGGTCGAACCACTCATGATAAGTCGCGGGTGCGGATCTTCCTTGTTCGCATCAGATGGACGTGTTCTAATAGTCGATTTTGCATAACTTTTCGAGAATTATCTAGTGTTACTAAAAATCTTATTCATATTATTATTTCTTCATTACTCCATTTGCGGTTCATATTCAATTGATCGAATCATTATCCAGCATAGTTGTCATTTGACCCGTCAAATTGGATTGACTTGATTACGAATCCTTACAACTTACTTGCTTTTCTTGCTTGCTTATTTGATAATAATACATATATTTGTAAAATTTCTTACGTGTTTATTCCATTAAAGTTGTAGATGGGGAAAAACGATTCGCTGGTTTTTTAGGGAATGGAGAGACGACCGTGTGACGGAGGCTCCTTCAACCGAGCGAATTGCCTAACCTCAAACAGATGCACTGCACGAGAGTGTGTTGAGTGCATATTTCTCTTATATTTAGTGTCGAATCCATGCTAGTAATTTCTTATATTCTTGCAAATTATTGTATATTACGTTTGTTTTCTCTTATTTATGTTTTGCTAGGTGAATCATCCAAAAGAAGTGAATTGGCGCTTAATTGTGTAATAAAAGAAGCAGTCAGTGCCGGAGATAAGGGCAAAGACCGGGCGGAACTGTTCGAATCGAGCAGTCCTGATATCACCAGGTGGCGTGGAAGAAGACGAAGAAAATGACAAAGAATGAGCTCATTCACATCGCTTTAAGAATTACAGGCGAAATAATAGTTTGGAATTCTTAAAGGCACCATCCATGCAGATCAGGGGCACCACCTTTCTTCCTCATGCAAAGCAACCAAAACCAAGGTTATTTTTCGGACCAGCAGAATGGGATAAGTGATGATCGATGGAGCTGTTAATAGATGATTGCTGGCATCAGTGATGAAGGATTACTCGTGTCAGAACTGGGAAAGGAGTTCAGGGACATAGTTTGAAAGAGCATGGAATGAAGAAGACGGGTTTGGCGCGGTAGGTGATGTTATCTGTTAGTGGTATTAGGAACTCATGGCGATCGGGAATGGTGATGATTCTATGATAATGGTAGCGATGGAATAAACGAGTATGTGCTGGAAGTGATAAGGAATTTGTAGTTAAATATGAAGACGAGTATGGCCTGCTGCTGTTGCCATTGATTGGCAGTGATGACGAGATTCATTAGGCTGCTGTGGATGATGGCTATGGATGGATGAGATGATGGGTTGTCGAATGTTGGTAGTGATGTTATCACTCGAGGTGCGAATCTGCTTGCTAATCCGGTGATGATGAAGTGAGAGAGAATGGTCGAGCTTGCAGAGCCTGAGGCTTGATAATGATTATGAAACTGTATTGAAATGGTGATATCTTCTCGGAGTATGAAGAATTTGAGAAGAGATTACATGGATCAATGGCAGTTCATGGTGATTATCGATGGAAGACAGGTTATAAAGAAGAATGGTCATGAAGTTCAGAGCTCGTGGTAATAGAGTGAGCTAAAGCAAGCAATGGTGGAGGACGTTGTTCTTTGTTGGATGGCGATGTGCTTGAAGATGACGATGGAATATGCATGATTTTGTCAACGGAGATGGAAGACCGAGGTTGCTGTGATATTTGATCGGTGATGACGTTGAAGAATGAAGATGTTGTTATATCATCGATGGTGACCGAGTGTGCTGATGGCCATTGGCATATGATAGAGAACACTCGATTTGTTTGGGTTGATGCCATCGGTGATTGGGTTTACGATGGTGGTTATAGTTGTTGATGAAAGAATTGGCAGGAAAGGGTGATTATTGGAATTTGTTGAGTAATGTAATGTTAGTGTACTAGTGTAATAGAGTGTCAACTTTATATTTAGTTATGTAGTGGGTGTAGCATATCCACAAGTTGTAAGGTCTTTGTAGACCAAGTAGAAGTTATCTCTACAACTCAATGAAATTAGAGAGAGTGAGGTGAGAACCAAAGAGGTTCCCAATACTCCATTATAAAAATCATCCATAAACATCTATCTTTATCACCCATGTAGGATCGGGGGCTCGCAACACCAACATCTCTGCCCCGAAATCCATAAACGACACATAGCGAAGGCGTCGCAACGAGTAATATAAATGACGCAATGGATGACGACAGCCAAAACACGAGAAAGATGTGAAGACCTAGCGAGACCTAAGAGTGTTGCGAGATTATATTTTGTACACTTCGCGATATTTCGCAAGTCATTCCCGAAAATAAAGGATGACTTTAGTCATCATCCATTATGTAATACCACTATATAAGGAGCCGAATGGCCTATTGAGAGAGAGATCTTTTCCGAGTGTTGTGCAAGTTATTAAGAGAGAAAGTTTAGAGTGATTGTAATTCTTTAGCTCATTTTCCTTTCATCTTGTAAACATTCAAAGAGATTAATCAATAAGAAATTATAATTGTTTATCTTAAAAATGGTTTGATTGTGTGGATTCTTGTGAGGGGTATAGTGTAGGATTTCCCCGCAACTACATAATGGCGCTAGAAACATGGATTGATTGATGAAAAGGATTAAAGATTGATTTCAAGGTTTTCAAATCAAGAAAGTGATAAAACAAGTGGATAAATCGGTGAAAATGGAGAAAATTAGAAATCGAGAAATTTAACAAAATATTGGAGTGTAAATCGATCACAAAAACAATGATCAATGAATTCCATGAGAATATCGAGAGGAAAATACATAAACGAGATTTTGAAGGAAAGAAAATTGTAGCAATTGAGAAGACGTCACCTTTGAGAGATTGGGAAAAACAAAAATTATGTTCACAAGCCCAGAAATACCGAGAAGAAAATTTGGGGCACACATCTCCTTTGGTAATCACAAAGAACCACACAGAAAAGAAATGGGGAATACGGCAAAAATTGTGGAAGAATGGACAATAAACAGAACTTTGGTGGATATAGGGAGTTCGGTGGATATAATGTTCTACCATACATATAAAGAAATGGGATACAAAGATGAAGAAATGTCTCCTTCAACTTATCATATTCATGGCTTTGGCAAATCCTAACAAAACCAAAGGAGAAATAGAGTGCGAATTCTACTAGGAGAAATCGAAACTCGAGTAATATTATGTGTAGTGGATATGGAGTCACCATACAACATATTGTTGGGAAGGTCATGGATACATGCGATTAAAGTCATGAGCGTCGACATTACATCAATGCATAAAATTTCCTATACCAAGTGGGATCGGAGAAATTAGAGGAGATGATAAAACGAGATTATGTTATCAAATTGAATTAAAACAATACGAAGGACGTGCGAGAGAAGCGGAAAAATCGCAGGAAAATGGCGAAGGAAGCAAAGAAAGAAGAAGAATTTAGAATTTACATGATAAAAAAGCGGGGAAGGAAAAGGTATACATGAAATTTCGGAAGAAGTGGACTTGCGAAGGAGATAAAAGAGTCGACACCTATGAAAGAACCTCGAGGCCGGATTACACCGCGTGAGCTAACAAAGGAAGTGAATGTTGGGACCAGAGAAGTACCAAAATACTAAAAATCGGAACTAAGATGGAGGAAGGTGAAGAAGAAAGAACTATTAATCTCTTTGCGAGAATATAAAGACATTTTCGCATGGGATATGGATGAGATACTGAATAGATCCGCTTTGTGGCATGTCATAAATTGGAGATTGATAAAAATATAAGACAATTCAAACAAAGAATCGTAAAGATTGCAACAACGTATCATCCCCAAATAGAAGAAGAACTGAAGAAGATGCTTGATGCGGAATCATAAGACAAGCTAAATAATTTTGAGTGGATAGCAAACATGGTAGTAGTTCCAAAGAAGAACAAAGGGATAAGAATCAGATAGATTTTACTGATCTAAATAAAGCTTGCCCAAAAGATAGTTTTCCACTACCAGATATCCCACAATCGGTAGAGTCGGCAGCGGGAAATGATAGAATATCTTCTCTAGATGGATACAAAGGATATAATCAAATCCCTCTCACCGAAGAAGATCAAGAACACACTGCTTTTTTCGCCCCAAGAGGATTATATTGTTATACAAAAATGCCATTTGGTTTGCGAAATGCTGGAGCAACATACCAAAGAATGGTGGAAAAATTGTTTGCGAAATGGATACTGATGAGTGCCAAATATTGCATATTTATACATCTATTTATTGGCATTTAACTCATCTTTTGTGTTCAGAAATCAGATATTATCCCAGTTCTCGTGTTTTCTTTGTTTTCAAGAATAAATAATTGTACTAATTAATTTTATGTTTTTAGGTAGTGAATAAAGCTCGGAGAAATTGAGGAGCCAAAAGAGCGAGAGAATTGGAGGCAAGCGTCTATGGAACAAAAGCCAAAGCCGCACAGACATCGCTTGCAACCCAACAAGTAGCAACTCATCTACTAGACATGGGCCCGAGCTACCCATGACCCGGATCCGATCCGTTCACCCCGATCCGTTGAGATCTCACCTAGATGCATCCTACGGTCGCTCCTTCTGCTCATCGTCCTGATGCATCCACTCAACACCAAAACAACCCACTTCTCCCGCAACTGTTCAGATATTACCCCCTAGATCCTACGCTCGATGTACCCCTCACTTCAACTCTCGCTGTCCCCGCTCCATAACAAAACCACCACACCCTTATCCATCGACCATCACCCCATTTATCCTCTTCTCCTTCTCTTTATTCCCCCGACAACACTTGCAGAAGCCTTACCCTTCTCCTCTTCCCCGACCAAGCTCTGAGCAGAGCCACCACCAAAGACCACCGTCCTTTCCCGACACCATCGTGAGCCACCACACCTTGCTGCAAGGTCAGCTCTCCTAGTGTTAATTATCTCTTACGTAGCTTCTCTAGCCACACAGAGGCTAAGTGAGAGATAATCAAAACTAGGGTTTGTACAACAACCCATGCTTGGAGTTCCATAGCCGAATTGGCAGAAGAGAGAGTATGAGTATGTCCTTAATTGCAGTCTAGAGTGTTTGTGAGAGATATATATTGTTTGTTCTTCTTTTTGAGAACTTAGCATGTTTTAGGGTTTGAGTTCTGCACTTTAATTGAATTTGTTTTTACTTCAGATCATGTTCTAAACAATTAAACTAGGGTGTAATGAAACCCTTTGATTTAATATTGAGAAAGTAGATTATCAAATTGTTCTTAATGTGTATATTGCTTAGGAAAATAGTGAACTATTGAACCAAAAGTTGCATGTGATCAACCGTACGTAAGAAGACCAAAGTGATACTAGGGCAGGTAAGGAGATTTAGTCATCAATTATCCAATTAAGGCCTTCAAGAAAGGCGGTAGAGCAAAGGTGAAAAATTTACTGATGTCTTAATATAAGATCGAGGGTGGAATTGATCACCTAGTGTCACAAAATCATCGGTTTCAACACATTGTGCTTAGCATTACCTTAGTTTTAGAGTCACAAATCACCATCTCAACTTAGTCGTATCGACAACATTAAACCAAACAACTTTGTCACTTGATAGAAATCAGTTAGAAGAAGCTCTTAGATCACTTAAGCACACACCACTTCTCTGTGGGATCGACACTGTGCCACGCCTCCAATAGGGCCCGTGCACTTGCGTAATAGGAAACACACTCTTTGTAAACCTACCAAGTTTTAGGCGCCGCTAGCTGGGATTTGGTAGTGTGTGCCTGACTATAGTGTTTGCTTTAATGATTTTCGCTTCATCCATTGTATATATGTGTGCTTACAATCTTTGCTCTTTTGCACCGATTTGTGTTATCTTAGCTTAAACTTTCGATTTTACTGTTAACTTAGCAACTTAGCTTAGTCATTTTGTTTTATACTACGCATTGTACTCTCTTTAAGTATCTTGTCATTATAATTTCTAGTTAGGTAGTCCATCTGTTAATCTCTCTTAGTCTTGCATTTTGTTAATCTCTCTTAGTCTTGCATAAGCTACATGTTAGTATAACTTAACTCAACTCGTTCATATATGCATCATTAGCATAAGTTAAGCTCTTTCCAAAGATCTCCATCACTACCACATAAAGTAACTAGTGGAACTGGTATCATCTCAAAGCTTGTAGTCCTCTCGCATCATTCGTTAGATATTTCACCCCATGTAGTTTGGTCTGCGCCTGAATGACAACCAAGTACAAAGGTGGTTATCTTCATACCGCAAGTCTTGCTCTTCTCCTTTGATCAGGCAACATTGAGATCCGAGATTTATCTCTTGAGTAAGTACACTGTGGAGCATTGGAGAAAAACCAAGGAGCGGGAACCATTGGTGGATTTGCCTAAACCCAGTGTATACTTTGGTGGTATCATCTTCTCAACTTTTCTTACTTGAATGATAGCATGTATGCTTGCTTGTTGACCCCGTGTCTAAGCCCGTGAGCCATTACACCCTGAATGCATGATAGACCCTCTAACTTGCTAGCCCCACGGTTTGGCAAGTTTGAGCTACCACTTGGAAAGCCAAGCTAGGAAATTTTATATCTCAACTCACGCTTATTTGTTGATGCTCATGAATCATATTCACTTATCACAAACCTTGTTGAATGCTACATGCATGCTAGAACTTGCTTGAGACTTTGTGCGAGTCATCTAACCCCGAGCCGTTGAGCTTGAGATTGTGCACGCCTATTTTGTTAGCAAGTGTGTTAAGACCCGATCTTCTATCTTGGTATATGCCCATTTGAGTTGTGAAACTGTGCTGAGCATATCTCCGTGAATCAGAAGCGTAACAAACATTGCATATTGCCCCCGTCACATGTGAGTTTGAGCAAACCCTGAGCTTACCCAAGTATACTGCTCTACCCTGTTGACTTGCTAAGCCATCTGACCTGCAATCTCTGTGCATACATCTCTGAGCACTTGAGATCACTTGACTGTGTTGACCCTCTGAGCATGCGTAAAGTGCTAACATTGATTCATTTGCTAACTTTGTATAGTTCATATCCAAATGTCTTGAACCATGACTTTATCTTTGCTTTGAACTGTTATGCAAATTTCTGATTAACACATGATGCTTTATGAATATCAAATGTGTATAGATTGCTTAAATTGTTCATCACTTGCATTGTGTGAATCTTTGGTATCCGAATGAGTTGTTGAGTAGCGAGAATTAGGGATAGCTATTAGTTGTTTTTCAAACACACTACCTAGCACATGCTTCACCATTGAGTGAGCACAACCTTTCCCCTGCACTTCACTACGCTTTTTTACTCACATCTTGTGTTGTGGCTCATCCGCCAATCTCTGCATAAGGCGGCAAAGGCTTGTGTGATCTCTACCAAAGACTTCGTGTTTTTCAAATCTTGTTTTGGTATAGGTCTTTGTGGTGTTTGCTTGTTCCATGTTGCTGTGCACTCAAACCAATGCATAAGTTTGAGCCGTGACGGCTTTGTCTTTAAGAAAGCTTAACAAAATTGAAGCCACATACTTTGGGTTGTGCATACAACCTGCACAAAAGCAACCTCGTGCATAAACCCTGAAGCCCATAACCTGGGCTGAACATAAGCTGAACCCACCTAAGCTTCCCTCAACCTGGGCTGTAATCCTGCCAAGCCCAACCAACAACTGGGCTCTGCCCCAACCAGCCTTAGGGCTTTGCAAACTGCTGGGCTGCACACTTTTACACCCAACTAGGCTTTGCAACCAATCTGAGCCCACATCATTTGGGCTAGAACCTATTCTGTTGGGCTTTATAACATCAATAATCAATCTTTTGGGCTCGAGTCTTGTATTGGTGGGCCATTTTTGAGTTTTTGCTTTTACGTGTTGAAATTGATTGTATGTTAACATGCTAGATGCGAGCTAGGCTATGATTGTGTCTTTTAGAGACCAAACAAATCGACTAGTTAGAATCCGCCTCCTGGACGAAATCGTAAGCATACCCGATTCTTCAAGAAAGCCCAAGCCTGCACTCCATCTGAAACAGAAATCATGGGTGATGAACCAAACTCCACCCCGTAGTCTCAAGGACTACATGTACCCAACTAGGGCAAGCCAGCCCTCTTGCATCATTCGCCGGTGATGCTTGTCACTTGAAGCGAAAGCAAGCACCATTCATATGCTACCCCGTGTTTAGAGGGGTCACATGCGAGAACCCCTACCATCACGTGAGAGACTTTGAGGATATTTGTGGGACTCTGCGTTTTAACCAAATGCCGAGGAGTCCCTCAAATTGCGGTTGTTTCCTTTTTCTCTGAAAACAAAGCCAAGTCTTGGCTTCATGCCCTACAACCACAGTCCATTAGAACCTGGATGACCTCACAAAAGAGTTTTTCAAAAAGTTTTCCCCCAACCATAAGACGACGACAATTCGCCAAAGTCTAAATGGTTTTGTGCAATTAGAAGACGAAACTCTAGCAAAATACTTGGAGAGATTCAATGAATTATTATTCCAATGTCCCCACCATGGTTTTGAAAAATGGAGACTCGTCCAAATTTTGTATGAGGGTCTAGATGTTAGAACCCGTACCACGTCAGTCAATGTGCAATGGTGCATTTATTGACAAGAGTCTTGATGACGCTTGGACTTTCTTAATCGAAGTCGTTTGAAAATACTCAACGGTGGGAGTCCATCCGTGAGCCAGGAAAGGACTACCCCTGCACAAAATGTACATAGAATCGAGTCGACTTTGAGGGAAATGCAAAAATGGCATCTTTGGCTTGGAGAATAGAAGTGCTTGAGTTGGAAAAGAATGTAAAATCTAATGCCCCTACTCTCAGTGACCAAATTGAAATGGCCACTTGTGCCGCATGCCATAGTTCGACCACTTAGTGGACAGCTGTCCAGATTTACATGCATTTCAAGAGTCCAAAACCGAGCAAGCCAATGCATTATACCATAGGCAAGAGAACAACCCGTATTCTCAAACCTACAACCCGGGGTGGAGGAATCACCTAACTTCTCATGGTCCAAGGGACCCGATTGGGGACCAACAAATAACAACCAAGATACTCATATCCTAGAAAACCCCAAGTACAACCACCCACTCAAGACCAGTGAGAAAAAGACTAGCTTTGAAGATTGTGTCGAATTCTCATTAACCCAAAATCTTCTGAACTTAGGAAAACCACCGACCAACGTTTCACAAGTCTAGAAATTAAAATGGGTCAAATCTGTGATGCATTGAATGAGAGAGAAAAAGGAAAACTTCTAGTCAACCCCAACAAAATCCAAAGAATGTGTTTCAAAGCGGGCTCCTCTACACCCGCAATGAAACTTCACATAGTCGGGCGAATGCCATCACCACTCTCCGTAGTGGTAGAATTGTTGAGAACCATGTAGGTGTACCACCATCAAGCGAGTCTACATCGGACTCATCAAGACACACAACACCGCGAAAACATCTACTTTTGTAGAGAAAGAATCTGAGCCTATTGATAAACCCAAGGATCCTACCAATTTAGATGTTCCTTTGCCAAGTCATGTACTGTTGCTCCATTCCCACAACGGTTGGTGCAACGAAGGGGGTAACCAATACAATGAGATTTTGGAAATGTTCAAGAGGTTAACATAAACATTCCATTTCTCGAAGCAATTAGACAAATACCCACCTATGCTAAGTTTTTTGAAGGACCTTTGCACACAAAAGCGAAAGCTTCATGTGCATAAGCGTGCCTTTCTCACTGAGCAAGTGAGCTCCATAATCCAAAACAAGATTCCAACTAAGTTTAGAGACCAGTTAGTCCAACGATTACATGCAACATAGGCGACCATACGGTCGAAAAGGCGTTACTAGACTTAGGAGCGGTGTGAATCTTTTGCCATACTCGTGTATGTGCAATTGGGCCTTGGGGAGATGAAGCCCACACCATTACGCTACGGTTAGCGGACGGATCCGTGAGAATCCCCCGTGGTATTATTGAAGATGTGTTAATCAAGGTTGATAAATTTTTCTTTCCCGTAGACTTCATCGTCTTAGACACTCAACCCGTGCAAAACCCAAGTAATCACATCCTGTGATTTTAGGACGTCCTTTCTGGCGACGTCCAATGCCATCATCAAGCGTCGTAATGGAGTGTTGAAATTGTCTTTTGGTAACATGACAGTAGAGTTGAATGTTTTTAACACTAGTCAACAACCCATTGATTGTGATGATACTGATTTGCATGAGATTAACATGATCGAGTCCGATCCAAGACTCTTTGCCCGACATTTTGTCGGTGGACCCTTTGCAAGCATGTTTAGATAACTTTGACTTAGATCTCTTCGAGTCTAAGTACATTGGTGAAATTCACTCTTTGCTTGAATCATTCCACCCATGGATATTGCTAAGTGGCGAATGCGGTGGAACCACTTCCACTCTCTCGATGCCAAATCGCCCCCACCTCTTGACACACCACCTAAGCTTGATTTGAAACCATTACGATACCTTGAAGTATGCATTCTTAGGTCCTTCGATACTTTACAACGTGATTATTGCATCATGTTTAGACACGGAACATGAAAGTAGACTTTTAGAAGTACTTAAAGAGCATAAAGGAGCCTTAGGTTGGACCATCTCCGATCTTAAGGGTATAAGTCCCACAATTTGCATGCATCACATAAACCTTGAAGAGAACACTAAACCATCTAGGGAAATGCAAAGGAGACTTAACCCCAACATGAGAGATGTTGTCAAGGGTGAGATTCTCAAATTGCTCGATGCGGGTATCATTTACCCCGTCCCTGATAGCCAGTGGGTCATCCCCATTCAGGTAGTACCCAAGAAGTCTGGCATCACTGTAGTCAAAATGAGATGAATGAACTCGTTCCCACCCGTGTGACCACAGGGTGGCGAGTTTGTATTGATTATAGAAAACTGAACACAGTAACCAAGAAAGACCATTTTCCCCTTCCCTTCATTGACCAAATGTTGGAGAGGTTAGTTAAACATAGTCACTCTTTTTCTTAGATGGCTATTACTGCTACAACCAAATCCACATAGCACCCGAAGACCAACAAAAGACCACATTTACATGTCCTTATGGAACTTTTTGCTTATCGTCGTATGCCTTTTTGAGTCGCGGCAATGCACCCGCTTCTGCTCAACGTTGCATGATGAGCATATTTTCCGACATGGTAGATAAGTTTCTTGAGATTTTTATGGATGATTTTTCGGTGTTTGGTTCTTCTTTTTTGATGAGTGTTTGCATCATCTCACTTGTGTGCTGATTAGGTGTAAGGAAAAGAGTTTGGTCTTGAATTGGGAAAAATGTCATTTCATGGTTAATTCGGGCATTGTTTTAGGGCATATTATCTCGGAAAAAGGCATAGAAGTAGACAAAGCCAAGGTAGATCTCATTCAACACTTGCCTCAACCTCGTTACGTGAGGGACATCGGATCATTTCTAGGCCATGTGGGTTTTTACCGCCAGATTCATCAAAGACTTTAGTAAAATTTCACGACCTTTGTGCAATCTTCTTGCAAAAGATGTTGCATTTGTCTTTGATGATGCTTGTAAGGAAGCATGGGAGCAAATCTGAAGGCTCTCCTTACATCTGCCCTATAGTCGAGACCTCGATTGGACATTACCATTTGAGATTATGTGTGATGCGTCGACTATCTTTGTAGGAGCTGTTTTGGGCCAACGACTAGACAAACTTCCTTATGTGATCTATTATGCTAGTAAAACACTTAATGATGCTCAATCAATTATTCCACAACGAGAAAGAGTTGCTAGTCATTGTGTTAGCATTAGATAAGTTTAGATCTTATTTGATAGGATCTAAGGTCATCATTGAGATATCTTTTGTCTAAGAAAGATGCTAAGGCTCGTCTAATTCGATGGATACTCTTGTTACAAGAGTTTAACCTCGAAATTCGAGATAAGAAAGGGTCGGAAAATGTTGTTGCTGATCACTTGTCTAGGTTGAATGTCGAACCTTCTGATGAATCTGTGCTAATTAGGGAATCATTCCCTGATGAGCAATTGATGCTTGTGTCTGAAATGCCTTGGTTTGCTGATATTGTGAACTACCTTGCTACAGGTAGAATGCCCTTGCATTGGTCTAAACAAGACCGTTCTAAGTTCTTGGCTGAAGTTAAACACTTCCTTTGGGATGGCCCATATTTGTTTAAAATCACGCGCAAGACCAAATCATTAGGAGATGTGTCCCCAATTGCAACAAAGGACGTCATCTCTTTCTGTCATGACCATGCATGTGGAGGCCACTTTAGTGCCAAGAAAACTACTTTGCAAAGATCTTGCAAAGCGGTTTCTATTGGCCAACACTTGTTTAAGGATTGCCATGCTTTTTGTGTTGCTTGTGACCGATGTCGAGAAATTAGGAAGTATCTCTAGGAGAAACATGATGCCCTTACAACCCATTTTGATTGTTGAGCTGTTTGATGTTTGGGGTATTGATTTCATGGGTCCATTTCCTAACTCACGAAGGTAAGTTATACATTCTTGTTCTTGTTGATTATGTCTCTAAGTGGGTAGAGGCCATTGCATCCAAAACAACGACCATAAAGTTGTTCTTTCTTTTCTTAAGGAGAACATTTTCTCCCGTTTTGGAACCCCTAGGGCAATAATCAGTGATGGAGGTAGTCATTTTTGCAAGAGACCCTTTGAATCACTAGTGCGCAAGTATGGAATCACTCATAAGGTCGCAACACCTTACCATCCTCAAACCAGTGGCCAAGTAGAAGTTTCTAATAGGAAATTAAGCATATCCTTGAGAAGACCGTCAATCCTTCTAGGAAAGATTGGTCTTTGCGCTTAAATGATGCTTTGTGGGCCTATAGAACTGCATACAAGACTCCCATTGGGATGTCTCCTTACGAACTTGTGTACGGAAAAGCATGTCATCTACCAAATGAGTTAGAACACCGTGCATATTGGGCTGTGAAGAAGTTGAATTTTGATCTTGATAAGGCTGGAACCCATAGGAAACTTCAACTCAATGAGTTAGAAGAATTGAGAAACGATGCATATGATAGTGCCAAAACGTACAAACATAGGATGAAAGTGTTTCACAACAAGCGCATTCTGCGCAAGTCTTTCACACCAGTCGAAAGTTTTATTGTACAACACTCGTTTGCACTTGTTTCCAGGAAAGCTACGTTCTCGATGGTCAGGACCATTCTTGGTACGTACCGTCTTTCCCCATAGAGCTGTAGAAGTTGAAAACCCAGCAAACAAGAACATTTTCAAGGTCAATGGTCAAAGATCAAAACCATTTCTGGAGCATCTTCCACCGAAGTTGAGGCCGTCGACTTGGAAGACCCCATCTATGTGGGTGATCTAGTTCACTTGTGTATATACTCATGGACTAACAATCCATTCTATTTCCCTTTTCTTTTCTTTTTGCATAGTTTTTGATGTGTGCTAACCAAACTTTTTGTCTTGCGCTCTTGATTGTTTGCTTTCAAAGCATTCATCTTTCTATGGTTTAGCAACACCCTCTTGCATCCGGTAATCTCTTCCCTTTTCTCCTCTCAACATAGTTCTCATGGTATGTGACTGTTTAAATTCTTTATATCTGTTGACACATTGAGGACAATGTTTGATCTAGGTTTGGGGGTGTGATTTGCATATAAAGTTTTTAGTCTTTTTGTTTTACTTCTTGCATAAAAAAAAAAAAAAATCAAAAAAAAAAAATTCTTGCATAAAAACCTCCAACTTTTAGAGATTTTAGAGTCACTAGCATGCTTCTAGCTATGTTTACATAGAGAGTCAATCAGAAATAACAAACTTGGAAGTACCGGGAGAATGCAAACGGGTTTCTTAGTTGATTAGAGCGTTAAAGTTGGATTTAACCATACCGAGGGCGAATTAGGTCTTGTTTAGATATTCGGTAGTAGAATTGTGATCAACCATAGTGGAGACTACCCATTTTACATCAAGCGAGGCAGACCTTCACTCTTTGTAACTTTCTAGAAAAGTCATTAGAGTGTGTGTCACCGTACGTCAATTCCGGGTAGGAATGGTGAGCTACCCAACCGCTGCACTTTGAGACTATTTTTGATCTCTTGAGTGCTAATTCCGTCAATCATGAGGGTGACGTCTAAAGATGAAAACTTCTTCTAAATACCGATTTGCGCTAGCATCACTCTCTCCCTCTCAATCAACATATTCATAGAAACACATCATCGTCGACAAAGCGGAGCATCATCGAATATTTGAAGAAAAGTTGAGATAGTCCAAGGTTTACGTGCAACAAAGAAAAAAGAAGATGAGAATTAATGAAGTTTGTGAAAAAATTGAGTTTTACTGTTTTATTGTTATTTCCATGTCATGTATGTCACATAAAAAAAAAAAAAATATATTATTCAAGTTTTTGTAAAGTTCAGAAGTTCGTCATCAACATCCGAAGACCGAAGATTGAAGACGTTTCTATGATTCTTTGAGAGAGTAATGTTAATTGCTTCGATCGGGTGAAAAGGTAAGTGAGTACTCCCACCCTTGCTAATGGTTGATTTCCTTTCTTAGAGATCATTAGAAAAAGATTCTTTTTGTCCACACTTCTGTGGAGTCTCCAAAAATTATTTCGGAAGGTTATCCTTCTTACCTACAACGTGTGCATGATTTCTCTCTTTATTCCCGCCCCGCACACATGAGAGACTAAAAGCGATCTTTTTGAGTGCAATTATCATAAAACCCTAATGGTGAGGCGTGTCGAGGCTCATGATCACAATCGAATCCGAATTCTTTCATATGGTATGGTTACTTCTCGCTCGGACTTAAGGATGAGAATGCGTTCTTTGGTAGTTCTAACTTCTTGTTACTAGCATGGAAACTCTATGTCCTCATAGCTCCTTGGATGCTTGAGACTCTTTTACACTACGAAATGGAGAAGGTTTTGTGGGTACACCTCTTGTAAACCCTCACGAGACTACAACTCGTCCACTAGGGACACCTAGGGGTTTAAAGGCTTAGTGCATCGCTAAATGTATCGAGAGACTGCGACAGGGGTATAGTTAGGATTTCTAATTTACTGTTTCCACTTGAGGACAAGTAAAATTCAAGTTTGGGGGTATTTGATGAGTGCCAAATATTGCATATTTATACATCTATTTATTGGCATTTAACTCATCTTTTGTGTTCCTAACCGGATATTATCCCATTACGTGTTTTCTTTGTTTTCAAGAATAAATAATTGTACTAATTAATTTTATGTTTTTAGGTTGTGAATAAAGCTCGGAGAAATTGAGGAGCCAAAAGAGCGAGAATTGGAGGCAAGCGTCTATGGAACAAAAAGCCAAAGCCGCGCGCACATCGGTTGCAAGGCAACTGAACAAGTAGCAACTCATCTACACTGACATGGGCCCCGAGCTACCCATGACCCTGATCCGATCCCGTTCACCCCGAGCCGTTGAGATCTCACCTAGCTGCATCCTACGGTCGCTCCTTCTTGCTCATCGTCCTTGATGCATCCACTCAACACCAAAACAACCCACTTCTCCCGCAGATTGGATATTACCCCCTGATCCTACGCTCGCCGCCCCTCACTTCAACTCTCGCTGTCCCCGCTCCACAACAAAACCACCACACCCTTATCCATCGACCATTACCCCATTTCTCCTCTTCTCCCTTCTCTTTCTTCCCAACAACACTTGCAGAAGCCTTACCCTTCTCCTCTTTCCCAGACCAAGCTAAAGAAGAGCCACCACCCGGCACCACCGTCCTTTCCCGACACCATCGAGCCACCACAAATACTGCGTGCCGCTCCCTAGTGTTAATTATCTCTTACGTGGCTTCTCTAGCCCTAGAGGCTAAGTGAGAGATAATTGAAACTAGGGTTTGTACAACAACCCATGCTTGGGTTCCATAGCCGAATTGGCGGAAGAGAGAGTATGGGTATGTCCTTAATTGGCGGTCTAGAGTGTTTGTGAGAGATATATATTGTTTGTTCTTCTTTTTGAGAACTTAGCATGTTGTAGGGTTTGAGTTCTGCAATTTTAATTCGAATTTCTTTTTACTTCTGCATCATGTTCTAAACAATTAAACTAGGGTGTAATGAAACCCTTTGATTTAATATTGAGCAAGTAGATTATCAAATTGTTCTTAATGTGTATATTGCTTAGGAAAATAGTGAACTATTGAACCAAAGTTGCATGTGATCACCGGTGCTGTAAAAGACCCGATACTAGGGATGAGGTAAGAGATTTAGTCATCAATTATCCAATTAAGGCCTTGAAGAAGGCGGTAGAACAAGGTGAAAATTTCTGTGTCTTAATATAAGATCGAGGGTGGAATTGATCACCCTAGTGTCACAAAATCATCAGTTTCAACACATTGTGCTAGCATTACCTTAGTTTAGAGTCACAGTCACCATCTCAACTTAGTCGTATCGACAACATTAAACCAAACAACTTTGTCACTTGATAGAAATCGATTAGAAGAAGCTCTTAGATCACTTAAGCACACACCACTTCTCTGTGGGATCGACCCTGCTTTCCACGCCTCCAATAGGCCTGCACTTGCGAATACGTAGGAAACACACTCTTTGTAAACCTACCGGATACATAAAACACCGGAGGTGTATGTGGATGACATGTTAATAAAAAAGTAAAGAAGCAAAAGATCATGTCCAAGATTTGAGAGAAATTTTTGAACAAATGAGACAGTTTAACATCAAAGTAAATCCAGAGAAGTGTATTTTTGGAGTTGCGTCGGGGAAATTTTAGGCTACATTGTATCAAAAGAGGGTATACAAGTTGATCCGGTGAAGGTGCAAGCGATTCGCGACATGCCAACTCCAAAGAACAATAAAAGATGTGCGTAAACTAAACGGACTCTTGGCTTCACTAGGAGGTTTGTTTCGCGATCATCGAGATAAATGCAAACACTTTTTCAACATACTCAAAAAGGGGACAAAAATTTAATTGACGGATGAATGCGAGAAAGTCCTGCAAGGAATAAAGATTATCTAATGAATATATCTATTTTGCAAAAAGCGAGAACCGAGAGAGGAACTACTATTATATCTTGCGACAACATCGCACGCATTAAGTGATGTGTTATTGCGATTAGATGCGAATTGAGAAACCAATCTACTACATCATTAAAACTTTCAATACCGCAGAAAAATTATTCAAAAATTGAAAAATTAATTTTGAGGCGTTAGTTTATGCAAAGCATTCAAGCTTCGCATATATTTTCAAGCACATACAAGATGGGTATTGACAAAGGTACCCATTGAATCGGTAATGAAGAATTCAAAAAGATCACCAGAAGTCGAGAGATGGAATGCACAAATAAGACACTACAAAATCAACTATGAAGTACTATCTTCAAAGTCACAAATTGTCGCAGACTTTTAGCAAAATTTCCTTTAGAAGATGATGAAGCGGTGGAAGAAATGATGGATATAGAAGAAGAATATGGAAACCCAAAAGACCTATTGACAGAGCCAGATAGATGGGAAGTGTTGGTAGATGGATCGTCAAATGGAGAAGGTAACGGGATTGGAATTGTCTTGATTTCGCCAGAAGGCACTAAAATGGTTTTTTCTTCAGACTGGAATTCACATCCACCAATAATGAAACGGAATATGAAGTCATAATACATGCTTTGAAATTCATAATAGAAATGCGGTTGGAAAATGTGAGAATCACCGGTGACTCATGACTAGTCATTCGACAAATAAAAGGAGAATACACTACAAATGAACCATCTTTAAAGAAATACAAGAAACTTGTTGGAGAATTGTAAGCAAAAATCCCAAAAATAAAATGAAGGCACATATTAAGAAAAGATAATAGACTTCGCAGATGCTTTTGCTTTTATCTCAAGTATGATGATGAGATCCAACCGCGAGATGCATAAAGATACGTACATTTTTTTGCACCATCAATCAATAAGGAGGAAGAAGGAGAGGTAGACGTGATGATCATAGAAGATGGGAGCAAGCACATTATTGAAGATTGGAGAGCCGAACTCCATGCATATTTGATGAGAGGAGAAACACCAAGAAATAGGCTGGAGGTGCACAAATTAAAAAGCCGTGCAACAAATTATGAACTAAGAGATGGGATACTGTACCGGAGATCTTTTAATGGACCTTCACTCAGATGTTTGGCACGAGAAGAAGGAGAAGCAGTGTTAAAGATGTTGCATAGTGGGGATGCTGGCAATCACATCGGCGGAAGAACTTTGGCATACAGAGCGAAAACACAAGGCTATTACTGGCCATATATGCATGAGGATGCAAAACGTGTATCAAGACGTTGCGAAGAATGCCAAAGGCACGGAAAGAAAATACATGCACTGAGCACTATTAACATCTTCAACAAATGTGTGGCCCTTTGGAAAATGGGGTTTAGATATTGTTGGACCCGTTTTTACCAGTGTTTATGGGTAAAAATCGTTCCGCCGATTTCTAAATTCGGTGAGTGAGTGAGAAACTGGTTCAAACCCTAAACAAATGTGCTGCACGTGAGCACTTTATAGGTTCGAGAGATCAATCTGTACAAGTCCGGCCTAAACCAAGAAATGGCCGTTCCGACTTGCTTCGGTCACAAAGTGGAGGAGAAGGGTTTATTTGGGAGGGAAGCAAAGAAAGGTGTTGAGGAGAGTAGTATCTCGACTTGTATCGTAAAAGTGAAAGCTTAGGAAGCTTGCAAGAGATGAAAGCTTTTGGGAGAGCTTGCAAAGTTGCCTTTCCGAGAGTGTAAGTGTAGTATATTTCTCCCGACCGAGACTTGTTGTCCGGTGGAAATAGGTAAGACCTATTTATACAAGTCGAGATTGAAACGCACCCTGGCCTCATGAAGGAAGAGAGTAAGGGTGAAATAATGGGAGGAGGTGGTAACCGCATGGTTTAATGGGCGAAAAACGTTTTCACCATTATTTCCTCTTTTATTTGACCGCTTTATTCCTTTTCACGCTTTCTTAATGTGAGCGTAGTGTACGCCGCATCTTTGTGACCGCCAAACCAAAACCCTAAAGAAGCATCCCCGTTTGTGTTGATGTCTCGAGTGTTGGTTGCATCTTGAGTGCAAGTGGCGCCGCTAGTGGCGCGTGTGGCATGTGCCAATGGCATGTGCGGAATGCCTTGGTGGTAGTTTGCACGGTTTGCAAGTTGGGATACCGGCGTGTGTGTTTGGCATGTGCCAATGGCATGTGCGGAATGCCTTGGTGGTAGGTTGCACGGTTTGCAAGTTAGGATACCAGCGTGTGTGTTTAGCATGTGCCAATGGCATGTGCGGAATGCCTTGGTGGTAGGTTGCACGGTTTGCAAGTTAGGATACCGGCGTGTGTGTTTGGCATGTGCCAATGGCATGTGCGAATGCCTTGGTGGTAGGTTGCACGGTTTGCAAGTTAGGCTACCCAGCGTGTGTGTTTGGCATGTGCCAATGGCATGTGCGGAATGCCTTGGTGGTAGGTTGCACGGTTTGCAAACTAGGCTACCGAGCATGTGTGTTTGGCATGTGCCAATGGCATGCGTGGCCATTAGGGCCGTGACCTTCATAGGGAAACTAGCTAGCGAGCATGTTGGCATGTGCCAATGGCATGCGTGGCCGTTAGGGCCGTGATTTTGCTAGGGAAACTAGCTAGCGAGCATGTTGGCATGTGCCAATGGCATGCATGGCCGTTAGGGCCGTGATTTCCTGATAGGGAAACTAGCTAGCGAGCATGTTGGCATGTGCCAATGGCATGCATGGCGTTAGGGCCGTGATTTTGCTAGGGAAACTAGCTAGCGAGCATGTTGGCATGTGCCAATGGCATGCATGGCCGTTGGGCTGGTGACATTGATTTGCAACTAGCTAGGGAGCATGTTGGCATGCCAAAGTCATGGCATGCTTGGAAATATGGCTTGCGATTTTGGCATGTGCCAATGGCAGTGCAGCCATGTTGACCATGTTGCAAGTCTTGCAAACCTAGGGCGCTATGTTGGGCGTGGGCCAAAGTCATAGCGACTTGGAAATATGGCTTGCGACTATTATGGCATGTGCCAATGGCATGTGCCAATGGCATGTGCAGCCATGTTGACCTAGTTGCAAGTCTTGCAAACCTAGGGCGCTATGTTGGCGTGGGCCAAAGTCATAGCGACTTGGAAATATGGCTTTGCGACACGTTTTGGCATGTGCCAATGGCACATGCAGCCATGTTGACCTAGTTGCAAATCTTGCAAACCTAGGGCGCTATGTTTGGCGTGGGCCAAAGGCATAGCGACTTGGAAATACGGCTTGCGACACGTTTTGGCATGTGCCAATGGCACGTGCAGCCATGTTGACCTAGTTACAAGTCTTGCAAACCTAGGGCGCTATGTTTGGCGTGGGCCAAAGTCATAACGACTTGGAAATATGGCTTGCGGCACGTTTTGGCATGTGCCAATGGCACGTGCAGCCATGTTGACCTAGTTGCAAGTCTTGCAAACCTAGGGCGCTATGTTTGGCGTGGGCCAAAGTCATAGCGGCTTGGAAATATGGCTTGCGGCACGTGTTGGCATGTGCCAATGGCACGTGCGGCCATGTTGACCTAGTTGCAAGTCTTGCAAACCTAGGGCGCTATGTTTGGCGTGGGCCAAAGTCATAGCGACTTGGAAATATGGCTTGCGGCACGTTTTGGCATGTGCCAATGGCACGTGCGGCCATGTTGACCTAGTTGCAAGTCTTGCAAGCCTAGGGCGCTATGTTTGGCGTGGGCCAAAGTCATAGCGGCTTGGAATTTGGCGTTGTTGCCATGGTGCGCGAGATGCGGCTTGGTTTGGCATGGTTGCCATGGTGCGCGAGTGCGGCTTGTTTTGGCATGATTGCCATGGTGCGCAAAGATGCGGCTTGTTTTGGCATTGTTGCCATGGTGCGCAGTTGCCATGGTCGCTTGGTTTTAGCATTGTTGCCATGGTGCGCGATTGCGGCTTGGTTTGGCATTGTTGCCATGGTGCGCATATGCGGCTTGTTTTGGCATGGTTGCCATGGTGCGCGAGATGCGGCTTGGTTTGGCATTGTTTCCATGGTGCGCAATATCGGCTTGTTTTGGCATGGTTGCCATGGTGCAGATGCAGATTTGGCATTGTTGCCATGGCTTGGTTTGGCATTGTTGCCATGGTGCGCGATATGCGGCTTGGTTTAGCATGGTTGCCATGGTGCGCAAGATGCGGCTTGGTTTGGCATGGTTGCCATGGTGCGCAAAGATGCGCTTGGTTTGGCATTGTTGCCATGGTGATATGCGGCTTGTTTTGGCATGGTTGCCATGTGCGATATCGCTTGTTTTGGCATGGTTTGCCATGGTGCGCAGATGCGGCTTGGTTTGGCATTGTTGCCATGGTGCGCGATATGCGCTTGTTTTGGCATGGTTGCCATGGTGCGCAAAATGCGGCTTGGTTTGGCATTGTTGCCATGGTGCGCAGTATGCGGCTTGGTTTTGGAATTAGGGTCTGTGTTGAAAAACCCTAATCTGGTATTTTGAAAAAAATACCCCTATTAATTATTTACACCTGATTAAATGCTCTTATTTAATGTGTTAAGTGTAACACTAGGTCATGGGGTTTTACGATTTTACCCCTTGTCTAAAAACCACCATCAACATTAAGTCCCCGCTAGCTCGGAACAGGGGCTTTGTTGAGGTAAGCATAAGATGGTGACAAACTATTAACAACAAACCGTAAAGAAAATTGAAAGGAGGCTCGTCGACCTTTTATAAATAGGACTTGGAATCCTTGCCTCGGTCGTTTGCACAAGTCGAGGTCGGCACAATTGGTGGGCCCGATGCAGCTTAGGCGACGCTGGGAAGTTGGCGTGAGTTTGGAAATTGAGTGGGCTGGCTGGTGGGACCGGCGCAATTGGTGGGGCTGGTCCAACTTGGAAACTATGCTTGAAACCGTGACTTGCGGCATTGGCGTCGCTTGGTGGGGCGGCATTTGAAAACCATGGAAGTCGGGCGGCATTGGGAAGTGGGGCCGGTCCAACTTGGAAACCATGATTGCGGGCATGACTTGGGCGGCATTGAGAAGTCGCATTGGGGCCCGGTCCAATCTTGGTAACCATGCTTGCAATTTGGGCGGCAGATTGGGAAGTCGCAATTGGTGGGGCCGGTCAATCTTGGAAACCATGCTTGCGGGCGGGCGTGATTTTGGTAAAAAGGAAATCCTTCCCTATTTCAAAGTCTTTCACGCCCCCTATATATATATATATATATATATATATATATATATATATATAAAGCCCTTTTTCCCCATTCTCGCTTTTATTCTTTCTTCTTTTAATACTAGCGGCAAAGAGAGACCGAAGCTTCCCGGTATGTCTTCGAGTACTCTTCTTTCTCTATTTTTTTTTATATAGGTATAAACCTTAAAAGTAAAGCGCTTCCACAATCTTTGCATATGATTCCTTGGCGTGCCTACGAGGAAAATATCTGCGTGTGTATTTCGAACCCGTAGAGAACCCTGTATGGATCCCGAAGAAGAATACTGTGTATATGCTTCATATGACTTCGAACCCGTAGGAAATATTGTATATATGATTTTGCTTTTTGAAAGAAGTATCACGCGCGTAGTTTTGGACCAATAGAAAAATGCTCTATATATATTTTTGAACCCAAAGAAGGATACTGAGACACACTTGTACCCGTATAGAATGCCACATATAGTTTCGAACCCGAAAAATATCGCGTATATAGTCTTGAACCCGAATAAAAATACCGTGTATATAGTCTTGAACCCAAATAAAATACCGTGTATATAGTCTTGAACTCTGAATAAAATACCGTATATAGTCTTGAAACCGATTTGTTGGGTACGATTATGTGTCGGGGAGATAACTTCGTCTTTTCTCCATTTATTTTGTGCGTATATCTTATTACCAAATCGTTGTGAAGGAATTTGATAAGATGTTACCCGAACCACATTTCACTTCGTCGAAGGATGCTCATAATTCCAAACCGAACACGAGATGATGAATTCTTCACTAGAGCCCTCGCCCCTCGCTTCTAAAGAATCACCCGGGTTTCGTGCCAATTTTGCTAACCGGTGGTGAGGATGACAGGAAGACACGTTCGGTTCGCCCGAGAGAGCACCATTCGGTTTTGTCTTCATAAAGGGGTATATTCCTCTTCCAACATTGACTTTAGGATGTGTCAAAGTCCATTGCGTTCTTTTTGGATGGATGGGTTGAGTTCATGGTGAGCGGGAGCGTATAAATACCATCTTGACTCAGCGCAGTCATTGATCTTTGTCAAGACTTCGATAAATCTTGATTAGGAAGGACATCCCGGGCTTAGTTGCTTTCATCTCCGGATGGTGTTCGGACACCCATACAATCATATGTAGATGGAGTGAGATAACTTTCTCCTTGGAGAGTGTGGCTCTCTTCTTTGAATCTTCCTAGAATCGGGAATCTCGTAATCCAATTATCCGAAAGTGAGGCGAAGATGCGGATGACTGGCCGCTAAGTTGGGGGATTTTGCTCGGAAAGACTCCATTGCGAAGTCGAAGGACTCTGCCGGAAAGAGGATGAAAGATGCCCTTACGGTTGGTGGATATCTCAATGGTTTCGGACGAGTTGGAGCCCGAACAGAAAAAGCGATGATCTTCATGTCGCAAAGATTTTGGCTCTCTGGTTGTCTAGAGACATTTTTGATGACTTGCGGCAAGAAGGGAATAAGACCCGAGTTGTTGGCGATTCTTTGTGAAATTGGCAAAGGGTGAAGTTCTTCCCATTGGCAAAGCTATTCCTTGGTTCCATGTATGTGCATCCGGATCACCCGGTTGCGAACATGCGAGTTTCGAATGGTTTCATGAAAGTGGATTCATATGTGCACGTTGCTTTTTCGCAAGTCCGGCTATGGGAGCACTTTGAGAAGTATGCTCCGAAACCGTTGCCTTCGCTTCCCGAGTTGGGGAGGCTCCCGAATTCTTCGATGGGTGAACATGCGTCCAAGAGTTGGCGTGAGCTTGGTTAGTTTTCTTGATATGTTGCATGAATTCAATTTTCGTCCATGGGGGCCAGTCCATAATTCAGATGACTCAAATTGGCACTTTTGCTTCGCTCCGCTCATGTCTTTGTCTTGATGACGATTTGAGCGTTGGTGAAAACTCGTTCATTCAAAGTCGCTTGCCTTGGTTATATGCCGTCTTTCTTCGCTGGGGTCTTTCCGAGATAGCCGCTTACAATATTGACCGTCTTGCTCGTCACATGGGTTTCGATCAAGGGGTGCCTCTCGTTTACCGGTGGTGATCCCTAAGGATTAGTTGCGTGTCGCCCTTGACGCGATGTCCTTAAGTCGGGTATCCGTCTTTCCTTTTTTGAAATGGGAAGAGTAACTTCGACGACCTTTGGCTATAATGAGTTTTGGTGCGACGAGTTTACTATGATCCGAGATTTTGTGAATAACGTGGTGGAAAACGTTCGTTGCAAACCTTCTCCACCGAGCCGAAGGAGTATCCAATGTTGAGAGATCCCAAGCGAAAGTTGCCTAGCAATTCGGAAAGCCCCGGAGCCAAGGAACGGAGAACGAAGAATCGTCTTTGGCGGGTTCGACCCGTTTCACAAGATCTCCCACGCCTCTTGTGTCTTCCGGTTCTTCCAATAACTGGTATGTGTCGCCTCTTTCATGGGTTTGTCTTAAAACACACGTAAATTTGTTGAGAATATGTGTCTTGTTTCCTTCGGGGCTTTGGTGAGTGTTAATGCTTTCGCCGCCCTTGCACGTTGCCAGAGACGGCGCGGTCTTCAAGGGATTCAGCGGCACCGAGCCTACTCATAGCGGTGATGAGTCGGAGAAAGAAGAAAGTTCAACAAGCGAGAGTGATTCCTCCGGCAGACTGGTTCTTCTTCTAAGCGGTTCGGTGAGTTTCGCGCTTCTTTCTTTCTTCTTCTTACATTTCTTCTTTTGAAAAATGTCTAACTCAAGTTTGCGAGGAGGAATCCCGGTTGGAGGATGATTCCCCGGGATGGAGTCACACGAAAACTTGCCTTTGGTGACCACCGCCGGTGACTTGGAGATGGGAGTTAGCCAATTGCCGGCACAAACGTGGTTCGTACGGTGGATGATTCTCTTCGATGGTTGTTCTTAGTAGACATGGAAGAAAACCCTTTGCGAGTCGTGAGGCCACTTGCAAGGCGCCATTTTTGATCCCCCGTACTTGGTTCCTTATCCAAGTCATGTGTTTGGTTGGCGGTTTTAGCGTGCTTAGCTAAGCATGAGGCGTTGTACACCGTAACTGGGAGAAGCACGGACATATGGCTACAACTAAGAAGGTCACTGGTCGATTTGCGCCGGTTAAGCGTGTGGAAGAGGCTTTGTCTTCCATCGAGGATATGCGTGAGGTGACCGGTCACACCGTTTAAGAAGACGTTATTGCCGACGGGAGCACCATCGCGACGTGTGCGTGGAAAAGGAGTTCAACACTTCGTGGTTTGTCGAAGGCCTTGCTTGAGATCCAAAAGTTGAAAGATGCGGAATCGAAAGCCTTTCCGCCGAGGAGATCGCCCGAAAGAGATGGAACTCGAAAAGCTTTCCAAGATGTTGACTATGAAGAGAGCGGCTCTTGAAGACGCAAAGCTGACTTTCTCCAAGAAGAGCAGACTTTTGTTGGACGATTTTCCTTGAACGTTTCTTTGCAAACACGCCTCTTTCCAAGTAAAAGGCGGCTTTGCTGGTAGCATCGCCAGTTAGTCCCCAATTGCTGGTAGCGTCTTCAACGAGTCCCCGCTTTTAAATTGTCACTGATAACCGGTTGTCACGTTCGAGTGAGTCGATCGAGTCGCAAGTCCCCAATCGTCGGTGGGAATCTTCAACGAGTCCCAGTTTTTCTCGTGTAGTTTTTGCAACCGTAACCGAGTCGCTTTGGTAGTTGAGTCGGATCGAGTTGCCTTCCCCTACCATCTTGACATCCGGGTCGAAAAACGAGATCGACAAATCCGACATTATAGCCGATAGATCAATCCTCCCCGTTGTGGTCGCCAATTGTTTATGGGTGAAAATCGTTTCTGCGATTTCGTAATTTCGGTGAGTGAGTGAGAAACCGATTCAAACCCTAAACAAATGTGTGCTGCACGTGAGCACTTTATAGGTTCGAGAGATCGATGTGCAAGTACAAGTCCTACCTAAACCAAGAAATGGCCGTTCTAGACTTGTTTCGGTCACAAAGTGGAGGAGAAGGGTTGATTTGGGGAGGGAAGCAAAGAAAGGTGTTGAGGAGAGTAGTATTTCTACTTGTATTAGAAAGTGAAAGCTTAGGAAGCTTGCAAGAGATGGAAGCTTTTGAGAGAGCTTGCAAAGTTGCCTTTCTGAGAGTGTAAGTGTAGTATATTTCTCCCGACCGAGACTTGTTATCCGGTGGAAATAGGTAAGACCTATTTATACAAGTCGAGATTGAACGTACTACAGCCTCATGAAGGAAGAGAGTAAAGGGTGAAATAATGGGAGGAGGTGGTAACCGCATGGTTTAATAGGCGAAAGCGTTTTTCACCATTATTTCCTCTTTTATTTGACCGCTTTATTCCTTTTCACGCTTTCTTAATGTGAACATAGTGTACGCTGCATCTTCAGACCGCCAAACCAAAACCCTAAAGAAGCATCCCCAGTTTGTGTTGATGTCTCGAGTGTTGGTTGCATCTTGAGTGCAAGTGGCGCTGCTAGTGGCGCGTGTGGCATGTGCCAATGGCATGTGCGGAATGCCTTGGTGGTAGTTTGCATGGTTTGCAAGTTGGGCTACCAGCGTGTGTGCTTGGCATGTGCCGATGGCATGTGCGGAATGCCTTGGTGGTAGGTTGCACGGTTTGCAATTTAGGCTACCAAATGTGTGTTTGGCATGTGCCAATGGCATGTGCGAATGCCTTGGTGGTAGGTTGCACGGTTTGCAAGTTAGGCTACCAGGCGTGTGTGTTTGGCATGTGCCAATGGCATGCGTGGCCACTGGGGCCGTTGACCTTTGATAGGAAACTAGCTAGCGAGCATGTTGGCATGTGCCAATGGCATGCGGAATGGCCGTTAGGGCACGTGATTTCGCTAGGAAACTAGCTGGCGAGCATGTTGGCATGTGCCAATGGCATGCATGGCCATTAGGGCCGTGACCTTGATAGGGGAAACTAGCTAGCGATCATGTTGGCATGTGCCAATGGCATGCGTGGCCGTTAGGGCCGTGATTTTGCTAGGGAAACTAGCTAGCGAGCATGTTGGCATGTGCCAATGGCCTGCATGGCCGTTAGGGCGTGACCTTGATAGGGAAACTAGCTAGCGAGCATGTTGGCATGTGCCAATGGCATGCGTGGCCGTTAGGGCCGTGATTTTGCTGGGAAACTAGCTAGCGAGCATGTTGGCATGTGCCAATGGCATGCATGGCCAAGGGCCGTGACCTTGATAGGGAAACTAGCTTGCGGAGCATGTTGGCATGTGCCAATGGCGTGCGGCCATGTTGACCTAGTTGCAAGTCTTGCAAACCTAGGGCGCTATGTTGGCGTGGGCCCAAGGCATAGCGGCTTGGAATTTGGCGTTGTTGCATGGGCGCATAGTGCGGCTTGGAAATATGGCTTGCGACACGTGTTGGCATGTGCCAATGGCACATGCGGCCATGTTGACCTAGTTGCAAATCTTGCAAACCTAGGGCGCTATGTTTATGGGCCAAGGCATAGCGGCTTAGAAATATGGCTTGCGGCGCGTGTTGGCATGTGCCAATGGCACGTGCGGCCATGTTGACCTAGTTGCAAGTCTTGCAAACCTAGGGCGCTATGTGTGGCGTGGGCCCAAGGCATAACGGCTTAGAAATATGGCTTGCGGCACGTGTTGGCATGTGCCAATGGCACGTGCGGCCATGTTGACCTAGTTGCAAGTCTTGCAAACCTAGGGCGCTATGTTTGGCGTGGGCCCAAGGCATAGCGGCTTGGAAATATGGCTTGCGTCACGTGTTGGCATGTGCCAATGGCACGTGCGGCCATGTTGACCTAGTTGCAAGTCTTGCAAGCCTAGGGCGCTATGTTTGGCGTGGGCCAAAGGCATAGCGGCTTGGAAATATGGCTTGCGGCACGTGTTGGCATGTGCCAATGGCACGTGCGGCCATGTTGACCTAGTTGCAAGCCTAGGGCCCTATGTTGAGCGTGGCCCAAGGCATATGTTTGGCGTTGTTGCCATGGTGCGCGTGGTGCGGCTTGAAATATGGCTTGCGGCGCGTGTTGGCATGTGCCAATGGCACGTGCGGCCATGTTGACCTAGTTGCAAGTCTTGCAAGCCTAGGGCGCTATGTTTGGCGTGGGCCCAAGGCATAGCGGCTTAGAAATATGGCTTGCGGCACGTGTTGGCATGTGCCAATGGCACGTGCGGCCATGTTGACCTAGTTGCAAGTCTTGCAAGCCTAGGGCGCTATGTTTGGCGTGGGCCCAAGGCATAGCGGCTTAGAAATATGGCTTGCGTCACGTGTTGGCATGTGCCAATGGCACGTGCGGCCATGTTGACCTAGTTTCAAGTCTTGCAAGCCTGGGCGCTATGTTTGGCGTGGGCCCAAGGCATAGCGGCTTAGAAATATGGCTTGCGGCACGTGTTGGCATGTGCCAATGGCACGTGCGACCATGTTGACCTGGTTGCAAGTCTTGCAAGCCTAGGGCGCTATGTTTGGCGTGGGCCAAAGGCATAGCGGCTTGAATTTAGCGTTGTTGCCATGGTGCGCGATATGCGGCTTGGTTTGGCATAGTTTCCATGGTGCGCGAGTGCGGCTTGGTTTGGCATGATTGCCATGGTGCGCAGATATGCGCGCTTGTTTTGGCATGGTTGCCATGGTGCGCAGTGCGGCTTGGTTTGGCATTGGTTGCCATGGTGCAAATGATGCGGCTTGTTTTGGCATGGTTGCCATGGTGCGCGCTTGATATGCGGCTTGTTTTGGCATGGTTGCCATGGTGCGCAGAGTCAGCGCTTGGTTTGGCATGGTTGCCATGCGTGTTGCAGATGCAAGGCTTGTTTTGGCATGGTTGCCATGGTGCGCAGTGGCGGCTTGGTTTGGCATTATTGCCATGGTGCGCATGATATGCGGCTTGTTTTGGCATGGTTGCCATGGTGCGCGATATCGACTTGGTTTAGCATTGTTGCCATGGTGCGCAGTATGCGGCTTGGTTTGGCATTGTTGCCATGGTGCGCAGTATGCGACTTGGTTTGGCATTGTTGCCATGGTGCGCAGGTTGCGGCTTAGTTTTGGAATTAAGGTTCTGTGTTGAAAATCCTAATCTGGTATTTTGAAAAAATACCCCTATTAATTATTTACACCTGAGTTAAATGCTCTTATTTAATGTGTTGCGGGTAACACTAGGTCATGGGGTTTTACGATTTTACCCCTTGTCTAAAAACCACCATCAACACCAAAATAAGCGCAAAATCGAGTACTAACATTACAGAGAATTGAGACTAATATAGACACATAAATGCGTCTATCAGAAGACAGTAACTCGCTGACAGGGGATTTGCGAGTGTTTCGACAAACTTACTTCCCGTACCAGACGGGGGATGAACCGTTGTAGTCGACTAGGGCCACGACTCCTATGTCATGTACGAGCCCGAGGGGCCGTGTAACACCCCGTGTTTTTAGCATGGCTCATGCTAAAAGATGCGCCATTTGCTTGTGATGAAGCTTCATCCAAAGCTTCCGCAGCGTGAAAAAGGTGGATTGGCTTAAGGCCAATACCGCGCCAAAAATGGCGCATTATGTTTGGCATTTGGCCAAGGGGCCAATGTTGCATCATCATGATGCATTAGGCCATTGGTAGGTGGGCTCGATCTTAAATGGAATCATTGTGCAATAAAAATGTTGATCAAATAAGACCGGTGGTGCGCAATCATTGTAGGCAATCGTTGTGTGTAATCATTGTGCAACAGAGAACAATTGGTGCACAATCATTGTGCAAATAGACGGAACGAGTGGTGCACAATCATTGTGCAATAGAACGGAGACTTAATCATTGCTCGGTCCTTCGTAAATTCATATAACGGCCATGAATAGTGAAGCATGTCAATATGCTCCCCTTTTCATACTTGTAGAAATTCCATTAAGACATATATAGGGAGGGGTAGTTGGTTGAAGGTGCATATGCGGACTATGTACCAAGTAAGCTTCATAGCTTAGTTTCAAGAGTATAAATGATGCCTAAGGCTCATTTATAGTTGCGTAGCCTCGCGAGAGGGCATTTGATGCGTTGGCATCACTATGCCACGGCGCGGACCCGATGATGCATAATCATTATGCATCTTGGCGGAATGGCCTATACGAACCAGGCCATTACCGTTTTTTGCTAGGCCATAGCCTTGCAAACGATTTGGTTTAATTTTCTGTCCCTTCGAGGATGAACTACTGCCTCGTGCTTTCTGATCCTTTTAGAGTAGGGAAGGGTACGTAGGCAGCCGCAATGAGTTGCAGCATTGCCGGTCCAAAGACGTTGGCCCCTCATCATCTAAGCTTGGTAGCTCGACGCAAGAGATGATTGTGGCCAGACTTGATGAGGGCTTAGTTGCATGCCGATGAAGTGGATGCTCATACTTCCTATCAAGTTATAAAAGAGATGGTAAGCGAGGTAACGTGGGAAATGGCAAGGGCTTGGTGTGGCCTACGCTAAAGTCTAAGGCTTATGCCTGGACAAGACACGGCAATGTGACGGTTGCTCAGCTAGCTAGGAAATTCATTTATGAATTCCCTACGTAAAGGTAAAGCCGAGACGCATGAAAAATGCATTGGCATTGGCCTTACGGCCTTAAACCCTTTGCGGGACAAGGGTAAGTTGGAATGGTGTGGAAGCTAAGTTAGGCTGCGTCATGCTCCACGAGCATGCTTGCAAGGGCAATTGACGTGCATTTGCCTAGCTTTGAGGCCCGGATCGTAGCTTCATCATGGCGCACCGGGGAGATTACGGCCTGCGGGGCAACGCGCCAAAGGTGTAATTTTCCGGTCCGTCACGATGTATCAGAGCAAGTTCCGAGAAAACTCTAGGGACTTGTGCGGAATGGACTCATTGGCGAGTATTTTCCTTGATGGAAACTTAAAGTTGGAGAGTAGGCCAACTGCGCGCGGGAAAGAGTTTGTAATTGATGAGTCGCTTACTTTGCAATTCGAGCCGAGCTTGTTCAAGTCTTTGGAGATTGCCTGGCCTAAGCGGCACCCCACTTACGAGTGGATATCCGAAGACCGTCTGGACGGTGGGTAGACAATGGGACCGATCATCCCCACACGTTGGCACCGGCCAAGGGTGTGCGTTGTCGAGGCTTCGGCTAGCATCCCACTTACGAGTGGCAACCTGGATGACCGTCTCGGGCAATCGGATCTTTGATCCACACAAAGACTTGTGCTAAAATTTTGTCATTTTGATGACACCTTTCAACTTGTGAACTTTAGGGACTTCGAGTGCGTAGTATGGGATGCGCATTCAGATACCTCGGGTCGAGATATCCTCTTGGCATTGGCCAATTGCGATTCTTGGTTTTGTTGTGGGCACTTTTTTGGATTCTGGGCGTGGTATGGGACATGTGCTCGGAAGGTCTAAATTGTTGTTCATGACAACTTGAAGAAAACCCGTGATTTCGAGCATCTCTGTATGGGACTTTTGCTCATGGAATCCAACTCGAAGAGATTGTCCACAATAGCTTTGGTTTTGAATTTCTAGGGACGAAATTCTTTGAAGGGTGTGATAATGTAACACCCTCGTGTTTTTAGCATGGCTCATGCTAAAAGATGCGCCATTTGCTTGTGATGAAGCTTCATCCAAAGCTTCGCGGCGTAAAAAGGTGGATTGGCTTAAGGTTGTTACCATCGCCAAAAAATGGCGCATTATGTTTGGCATTTGGCGAGGGGCCAATGTTGCATCATCATGATGCATTAGGCCCGATTAGGTAGGTGGCTCGATCTTACAGGCGAAATCATTGTGCAATAAAAAACGTAAACGTCGAGAAGACCGGTGGTGCGCAATCATTGAGGCAATCGTTGTGTGTAATCATTGTGCAACAGACAGAACAATTGGTGCACAATCATTGTGCGGCGGACGGAACGAGTGGTGCACAATCATTGTGCAATAGAATCGGAGACTACGGCAATCATTACGGTCCTTGAGTAAATTCATGGCAAACGCCATGAATAGTGAAGCATGTCAATATGCTCCCCTTTTCATACTTGTAGAAATTCCATTAAGACATATATAGGGAGGTAGTTGGTTGAAGGTGCATATGCGGACTATGTACCAAGTAAGCTTCATAAAATTAGTCGGAAGAGTATAAATGATGCCTAAGGCTCATTTATAGTTGCGTAACCTCGCGAGAGGGCATTTGATGCGTTGGCATCACTATGCCACGGCGCGGACCGATGATGCATAATCATTATGCATCTTGGCGGAATGGCCTATACGAACCAGGCCATTACCGTTTTTGCTAGGCCATAGCCTTGCAAACGATTTGGTTTAATTTTTCGTCCTTCGAGGATGAACTACTATGTCCGTGCTTGATCCCTATAGAGTAGGAAGGGTACGTGAGGCGGCCGCAATGAGTTCGTGATTGCACGGTCCAAAGACGTTGGCCCCTCATATCATCTAAGCTTGGTAGCTCGACGCAAGAGATGATTGTGGCCGGACTTGATGATGGGCTTAGTTGCATGCCGCAAGTGGATGCTCATACTTCCTATCAAGTTATAAAAGAGATGGTAAGCGAGGTAACGTGGGAAATGGCAAGGGCTTGGTGTGGCCTACGCTTAAAGTCTAAGGCTTATGCCTCGGACAAGACACGGCAATGTGACGGTTGCTCGGCTTAGCTAGGAAATTCATTTATGAATTCCCTACGTAAAGGTAAAGCCGAGACGCATGAAAAAATGCATTGGCATTGGCCTTACGGCCTTAAACCCTTTTGCGGGACAAGGGTAAGTTGGAATGGTGTGGAAGCTAAGTTAGGCACGTCATGCTCCACGAGCATGCTTGCAAGGGCAATTGGACGTGCATTTGCCTAGCTTTGAGGCCCGGATCGTAGCTTCATCATGGCGCACCGGGGAGATTACGGCCTGGGGCAACGCGCCAAAGGCGTAATTTTCACGGTCACGTCATCCGAGACGATATCGTAATCGTCAAATCCTTCTCTCGCATACTGATTTTATATTTAATACTACCCTTCCGTAGGGTTTAAAAAAAATCAAAGAATTTCCAAATGTCCAAGTCCAAAGTCCAAAATAAAATACAAAAGAAAAGGAAAGTCTTAAAAAAAAAAAAATATCTCTCTTTTTTTTATATCTCTTTTTATAAAATATAAAAAATATTCTTCTTTCGCTCCTTTCACTTTGTCTTTAACTCCAAATCTTTAAGTATCCACCAAAAGCTTTGGCAAATTTTTCTTTCGCTCCAAATCCCAAAATATGAAAGGAAAGACAAAAACCCAAAAACGTAAAGAAGAACAAATAAAAAAAACCTAAAAGAGAATCTAAAAACTCTAGCTAAAGACAAGCCAGCGTCGGCGCGCCAAAAATTGATGTTATCTCAATAATGTTGTAGTAAATAGGTTCGTTGAGACTTGTGAAAGCAAAAGATTTTAGACTTATAAAACTTAAAAATAAGGAAAACTTAACACAAAATCGATTCAAGATATGAGAAAATAACTAAGACACTGATTCCACTATTACACATGAATAAATAACGGTAAATAATCCAAAACTCTAATTTTTTTTTTAATCCCTTGTTTCTTAATTCACAAATAATCAGGCAAATTCTCAAAAATTAATTGTAACCCCTAAGCATAGATTATCTTAATACAAAGCATAACCTCTCTAATTGAATCACAACTAATGACGCAAAAATTATGCAAACAATTTAAAACTCGCAAAAGCAGATGATTGAGTGAATTATAAATTATAAATTAGAGCAAATAAAATAGTTACCAATTATTCATGCGTAAATAGCTTCCTCATTGCCTTGGTTGTGGGAGAATTAGCCTCTCATCATGTTGGAAACAAGCTCAAAACTCATTTTTATTGCTCAAAGGAGGTGTACAAATGATGAAATGGAGAAAATGATAAAATCAAGGGTGTTTGCAACGATTATAAGTGTTGCAAACACCGTTACAAAGAACTGTTACCGTTGCTTTAAAGTCCCGCCTTCCGTATTAAGACCCTAATGCTCCAGTGAGTCGTAAGCACCTTGTAGCATAAACGACTGTCACCCGTGCGTTGAATGTTCTTCGTGTTCTTCAATCGCAGCTTGCGGACGGCAGAATTCTCCAACTCGATTTTTATTGCTCTGTGGTTGCTCCAAACTCTCCCAAACTCTCCGTCTCCGCTCTAATACTCCTCACCACCTTTTATAGCCTCTCATGCACGAGAAATTTCCTCCATAACTCCATATATTTTCTTCATTACTCGGTTTTAAAGAAAATATTCCGGGAATATTTTCTTAACCTTTTTAATCTCCTCCGAGCCTTGATATGCTTCAAACACACTCCCTACACGCTGATACATCTTCCAGAAGTGGTATAACACGGAGCAGGTGCACGAAAACCTCTCGACCACACACTCAAAACTCGGAAAAACCCGTGAGACTCTGTTTCCTTCCATCAGATTTTCTAACCAAATTTAGACGACGAATCAACCCATACCAACCCTGTTAGGCTCTAACAAGTCATCCCAATGAATATCAGCCCTTAAATCTCCTTCTAACACGTCCAAAAATCCGACCCAGAATCTGCCAGGCGAGAACTTTTTTTTTTCCCGCCAATTTTAAAATTTGAATGGTGAAGATGGTTAGCCCTTATCCAACAACTGGAGGTGCGAATATCAGTTGGTTGCCCCTTATTAATTGGGTTACCCCTTATCCAAAGTGGGAGTCCTAATAGGAAATGTCCTCAAAATTGTTCCGAGCAACTTTTCGAGTCAATTTTCCAACAATATTTATTTCCAAAAAATACCTACAAACACACAAAACACCATAATAAGGACAAAAACGAGTACTAACAATGCGAAACATTGAGAACAAATTAGACACATAAATGCGTTTATCATAGAACGAGGAGCTGACATGAATTGGCTTACAATACGAACTGCATGACTTATATCAGGTCGAGTAATGGTTAAGTAGTTCAGACTGCCTACCAATTATTGATATAATGTTGGATTGGATAAGCGTTCCATCTCAAGGACCATGTCTCGACATTCACTTCAAGTGGAGTTTCCGAATTTTAGCATCGAGTAATTCCAGGCGTGCAATGATTTAGGATGCATATTTAGCTTGAGAAACGAAATAACTATCATCCGATTTGCTCACCTCAATACCAAGAAAATAACTTCGAGTGGACCAAGATCCTTCATTTGAAAGCATGTACTTAAATGATTTTTAAGATTTCGATACCTTCAATGTCACGCGTTGATAACCATATCATCTATGTACAATAGAAGGATAACAATACCTTTGTTTGATGATCGTGTAAACATTGCTCAATCATGTAGTAACTGCGTGTAAAGCCATATTGAAGAATTGCACTCATGAATTTTTTTCAAACCAAGCACAAGGTGCTTATTTGATCCATAGAGAGCTCGATCTGAAGTTTACACACCCGATTTAGAGCATGATCTAATCCGGAGGAGGACGATGTATACTTCTTCTTACAATTTCTTCATTAAGAAATGCATTTTTCACATCCATTTGATGAAGATCCCACCGTCGACGACAACAAGCGCAATGAGTGTACAAACAGTTACCATGCGTGCAATAGGAGCAAATGTTTCCTCATAGTCTATGCCATATTCTTGAGTATATCCCTAAGCAACAATACGAGATTTACACCGTTCAAGACTCCCACCTGACTTGGTTTTGACTTTTGTAGACCCATCTGCTTCCAACAACATATTTTCCAGGGGGAGATCTGCCATTTCCATGTACCCACTTCTTTATATGCAATCTCACTCATCTTTCATCGAATCCTGCCAATCGGTATAGCGACAACTTCTCTCGTAGTTTCTTGGTTCATAAATAGTTATAATAGTAGATAATGATCAATGGTAGTCGAGAGAACTTAGGCAGGAGGTCTTCGATTGCGAGGGTGGCAATGTGGCAACTTGAGAATCGAATCTCTTTCCAAGGCGCATTGTTAGGTGGAGGCATAGGTGGTCGGACACGGCGGCGGAATCCCCGGAGTATCATCTCAGATGAGACAGTTTCATTACTAGACACAGGCCTAGAGATGTATTGGTGTTAACTTCAATAGAAAAGGGATCAGTGTAAATGAAGTTCTCAAAAGAGGTGGATTTACTATTTGGAAGAGACCAAAATGGAACCTTTTCCCAAAATGTTACATGTCTAGAGAGACTCGAAGTTTTCTACTAACGGGATCATAAAGCAATGATATCCCTTTTGTTCAATACTATAATAAGAAACACACGTAGAGAACATTCTTTTGAGTAAACTTATTAGCGTTCACGCTCGGGAAGGAGAAACAAAACACGTTGAACCAAAGATTTTAAGCTCGAGTAATCGGGTTTCTTACCATAAAGGCATTCATAAGGAGAAATACCTCCAATGATAGCCGTTGGAACACGATTGATGGTATAAACCGTGCGTAAGGACCGACTCTCCTTAGAAATTAGATGGAACTGATGAAGAAACTAGTTTGAGTCCTAGCGATTTCAATAATATGACGATGTTTGCGTTGTGCAACTCCGTTTGCTCGGAGTTTCAATAAAGAGAGTTATAGTAATGTGCTTGAGTTTTGAGAAAATCTTTGAAAGGAGTGGATATATATTCACCTCCTTGATTAGCACGAAAGATTTTGATAGTTTTACCAAACTGAGTTTTGACCATAGTTGAAAAGGTTACATATAACTTAAGAAATTTTGTTCTTGAACTAAATAGATAAACCCAAGTATATCGAGAATAATCATCAATGAAACTCACATATTAAAATGCATCTCCTTTAGATATCATTGGAGATTTACCCCAAACATCAGAGTGAATAAGAGCAAAAGGTTCAGTAGTTTTTGAAGTACTTGCATTAAAATTAAGAAAGTGCTGGTTGTTTTGCCAGTTTACAAGAGATGCAACTAGGTTCTTTGTCTACTTGTGTATTTCCTAGTAGACCTTTATTGACCATATATGAAAGACGAGAAAATGAAACATGACCTAGTCTAGAATGCCAAGACATAAAAGGAGATGTGGAGTGGGATGTAGTAGTTGAAAAGGCACCAACATGATTTACGAGTTTTGGTGGAATAATCGTAGTCTCGAAGAAGATATAATCGACCCAATATACGACCTATCCCAACTAGCTTCCCCGTTTTGAGATCCTGAATAGCACAACCAATAGGAGAGAAAACAATGTTAAAACCTTGATCACATAGTTGACCAATTGAAATGAGATTCACTGTAATCTTAGGAACATGAAGAACATTTGGTACATAAATGTTATTAGAATCTCTAACCACCCCAATATGACTGGAAGTTACAACAGTTCCATCAGCAGTGTGAATATTAGGAGCAACAACTAGATAAAGATTGTCAAAAACTTTTGAATCATAAGTCATATGATTGGATGCTCCAGATCTAGATACCATCCAATTGAGAAAATACCTGAAGGAGTAGAGAAAGCAGATCACGACTACAATATTATTCTTATTGAAAGAGCTTGTTTAATCATCTCTTGTATCAGCAATACTAGGTGATGATGTATCAACTGAAACTGTTGATGCAGATGGCAATGATTCAGCATATGGAACTGGTGCATCAGAGAATCTACTTGGACCATTAAACCTGGTTGTACCATTATCGTTTAACCTCCGCATATTCCTGGAGGTTGGAGATGTGCGATTTCTAGTAGAGTGTCCAAGTTCTTTGCGATGGTTGCACCTTTGGGTGGTAGGAGTATCTTGCGGTATTGCAACAGGTGGAAGGGTACAATTCCTTGCTATGTGACCAGTTTTCTTGCAATTATGACAAGTAGGTTGTGAGGAATCACGTTGTGTTAAAAGGCTATTCTTCAGATTGTTGAAGTTTGGACGAGATGCTGGCATAGCAAACACTCCTGAGATCTTGATCCGTTTGCGTGTTTCTTTAGTAATCATCTCATATAAAGCAGTTTCTACAGATGGAAGAGGTGAACGATGAAGAATAACACCTCTGACTGATTCAAACTCTTCTCGTAGAGCCATCAAGAGTTGAACCAGTCTTGTCTCTTCTCTATATTTCTCCCTATTGCCAAGTCAGTTGTCCATTTTGGCTCCATAAGTGCAAGTTGATTCCAAATCATAGACATCTCAGAATGAAAATCAGAAATCGATTGATCTAGTGGTTGCTTCATAGAACGAATATCTTGTTCAAGTTTGTATCTTTGAGCAAAGTTGATTTGTTTGTACCTTTTTGCAAGAAAGTCCCATGCATCTTTTGCAACTTCAAAGCTGGTAAGCTGCATACTGATTGATGTAATCACTGTGTTGCCAATCCAAGTCAGAATCTTGTGATTATTTGTCTGTTCCCTTGTCTTTGATGATAGAGGTAGATGCTTTGGGTTTTGGGGGACATGAAAAATCGAGTGTCATGGGGGCTGATTTTGGAAGTTAAGACGTTCAATTTGATAACTGAACAACGAAATAAAATAAAGTGAGAATGCAATTTAGCTTAACATACCCATAAACAGTCACCCATTGTTCACTCATTTTTTTTCACTTCCTCCGCATCATAGAGATTTGTCTGCATTTTATTCCCTTCAGCAGGAGGATCGCTAGAAGAACTTCTTTTTAATGGTGTAAGAGAACCTTTTGATGGTGTTTCAACAACTGATTTCTTCATCCTTGGTACTTTTAGGAGACTTGTTTACTGATTATTATTATTTTGTTTGTTTGTTGAGATCGTAGGGTTAATGTAATTTTGGAGTTTTAGTCTGAATTTTCCCTCCAAATTGCTTTTTTCCCCCTCCAATTCTCGACTTTTTAATCTTTGTGGTTAGACCATTTATAATTGACAACAGGGGGCATACTAAATTTCTAGGCTCAAAGTTAAGATTTGCTCACATGTCCAAGTATTCTGGTGCTGAACTGTGCAGTTTCAAAGGTCGGCACTGCACTAGGAATTGTTAAGTGCCAAGAAGCTATTAACACAACCTGCTAGAGATATAACTGAAACAGATATTTCAACTAAATACCCGCTCTCTTGTTTTTCAATGATTATCACAAAAAGCTGCCAAATGCTACACAGAACAAACAAGAGTTCAAAATTCGACTAAATACCCATGTCCCAGACTGAGGTTCACAATAACACTTCAAATTTAGGATAATCCTAATTAAATAGGAAACTGTAACCATTTGCAGCTGTCTGACTTTCCATCTTACATCCTAATTAAAAATCACCCTCGTCTTCGTGGTACTTGATCATCCTCGCCTTCACTAATATAGGCAGCAAGGTTTAGATACCTGTTTTCATCAGCTAGTGCAGACCAATGAGCCTGACAACTCTTGCAACTATCCCCTCCTTGTCTCAGCATAGAAGTTACTAAGCAGGACTCATGTCCCACTTCACCACATGCCTCACATTCTACAACTGGGTTATGTACATCTACTTCATTCAAATCACGTTCACAGTAAGGACACTTCTCACCGATTTCCAGCTGGATCTTCTGTGGAGGACCGACATTCAACATTGTTTTACGTAGATAATTAAACCTGTCACGAACACGGCCACCAGCAAAGAACCGAATGAAATATCGCATGTTACTGATGTGTCCTACTTGACAATCCGTAAGAGTTAGAGTTTTTGATCGAAGACAATCGTTACGGGGAGAGATTCCTATAACACGAATAAGCACAAAGAGGATGTGCTTGCATGGGGTATGCCAATCAGGACAGTTGCATGATGGAGTAGCACAAATCACGACAGTGTACACATTTCCGGTTTCACCTAAAACATTACAAAGGTTTCCATTGCGGCTGAGGAGACGGAGGCGCTGATTGAAAGCTTGTTCAATTTTTTCTGGGTCTGAAGGATGTTTCTTTATCCATTCTTCGGTTAGTGCTCGTCTTTTAATAGGATTCATAGTCTTCACACCCAAAACAACATCCTTGTTCAATTGCATGCCGCACTTGCTGAGGGCGATTTCAACATCAATTCGGTTCTGCATCATCGAATGCAGTAAAACTAGTCAAATTTTTACTAGCTAGTTAATCCCAGACATTTCACAACAAAGTAAGGTTTCCAAATAAAATGAGATGTGTTTGATTGTGTCAGATAAGATCTATTCGGTGAAAATTTAAGGATTACTAAGAAAAGAACATTACAGGAATATGAACAAACCATTTAAGAGGTTACGGGAAGTGGAAAACCTGATAAAGAATGTGAACCCAGTTAGCGGTTTCTGGACCTGTGACATGCTCCAGCATCCAACCACACTTGTCAAACTCACGCAACACCAATTTGATATCTCTTTGGCTAAATCTGGAGAGGAAAAGAGACAATTGTGTCACTAATATGCTGCACATAGAGTGCTCAATGATCATTGAGTAATTGTATGTACATTCTACAAATGGAAAGAAATCAGCAACTTTGGATTGTTACCCAACTTTGAGTTACATGAGTCAAGGCAAAAAGAACTCAAAAACGTGTTCCTAATTTGGTTATCTACTATTTTGCATTCAAATGATAGTGATGAATTTTCAGCTAGAAAAACTAGTCATGGGTAGAACTATAAACACACAGCCTAATGCCAGAGAAGGCACTCAAAGTGCAACTTCTTGAACCATCGTCTTATTAATTGACATGTTTTTTACTTCTCATTATCATTATCTACTCAGCTCCTACCAGCGCATAAATGCTAAACACAACAAATGGGGGCATACCCATTCCACCAGAAGGGACTCTGAGATCCGGGGAGAAAGTCAGAATGCAAGAAGCTCAGTGTAGTAAATGGACTACCTCTTTATAGCCCCATATCTAGGTAGGTGTCAAGGGTCAGCCTCTGACGAAGTAAGCTGGGATTGGTGAAGTGAAAGATGCTATCCCCCTCTAATCTGTTTTGAATCTCCTCATTCGATGATAAAGCATGCTGTCAATCGAAATGAGAGAATGTAGTGAAGATAGTTCGCGATTCTCCCCCCCTGTCTACCTCAGTTTATGAAGACCCTATGACTACCAAAAGTTGGATATGCAACAGGACCCATCAGGGTCTACCCAGTTAAAACCATTCACTTTGGAACTGGATTTTGAAAATTGAATACTGCTAAATCAAAATACTGACTCTCCTACAACTAAGTGGTAGTGCCGTAATATGCTGTGTGCTGCCACAAATTCTCTTGTAGTGCTATAGAGGCTATGTGAGTGAGTATAGTATTGCAAACAAAACAATGAATAAAGGAAGAAAATTAAGAGATGCATTTATATCCCCAAATAATTGGCATCTAATAGACATCTTAAAAGCTAAAACAGACCCATTCAAGAAACTGATATGACAGATCACAGCATACTGAGAAATCCTGAAATATAAATGTGGCTAATTTGGAGGTGAACTGCACAATTAAAGAAGAGACATTCAAAATTGAGTATCATGGGGGAAGATTTTCGGAGTTAAAATAAAGTGAGAATGCAATTTAGATTAACATACCCATACACAGTCACCCATTGTTTACTCATTTTTTTCAATTCCTCCGCATCATTGAGATTTTTCTGCATTTTATTCCCTTCAGCAGGAGGATCACTAGAAAAACTTCTTTTTAATGGTGTAAGAGAACCTCTTGATGGTGTTTTGAAAACTGATTTCTTCATCCTTGGTACTTTTAGTAGACTCTGTTTTCTGATAAAAAAAAATTTGTTTGTTGAGTTTATAAAAGTTAGGGTTAAAGGAGTTTGTGAGTTTTAGTCTGAATTTTCCCTCCAAAATTTCCCTCCAAATTGCTCTTTTTATTACTCCTTTTTCTGAAGCGTCAATAGGAAGCTAACTGCTGCACAACCGTGTATTTGTTTCTTTTGACCCTTTGTGATTAGACCATACTGCCAATTAAGCACTGGAAGTTAACAACGGGAGCAAAGTTGAAACCATGAGCCTGAAGCCTGCTACATATCTAGGCTCAAAGTTAAGATTTGCTCACATTTCCTAGTAGTATGCTGAATCGAAAAGGCAATATAATGTACATCAATCTGAACTGCAGACAAAAGTATCAAAACATATTGCTCTTGATTTCACAAAAAGTTGCCAAATGCTACACAGAACAAACAAAGAGTTCAAAATACCGATATCCCGGACTGAGGTTCACAATAAGACTAAAAAATTAGGATCAGCCTACATTTAAACAAGAAACCATAACATTGCAGCTCTCTCCATCTTACATCCTTATCAAGAATCACTTTGATCGTCTTCGTCTTCATCTTCGTTGGATTCGCCTTCATCCTCATCTTCTCCAGAAGAAGCATCCTCACTATCCTCACTGTCTTGGTCATCCTCACTTCCACTGGCATAGGCGTTAAGGTTTAGGTACCTACTTGCATCAGATACTGCTGACCATTTAGCCCAACAACTTTTGCAATTTTCCCTCCTCGTCTAACCTTAGAAGTTACCATACATGACTCATGACCCACTTCATGACATGCCTCGCATTCTACCGCTGAGTCATAACTAGCTGCTTCATTCAAATCACCTTCACAGTAGGGACACTGTTGACCAATTTTAAGCGGGATCTTCTGCGGAGGACCGACATTTGACATCGTTGAATATAGATGCCGGAATTTCTCACAAGCACGAGCACCAGCTAGGGTTTGAGGTGAAGATGGCGTGTTGAGTAGACGTGCTACTTGCCACTGCTTAAGAGTTTTGGACTGAAGACAATCATCACCTTGAGAGACTCTAAGAACACGAAGAAAAACAAAGAGCATGTGCTTGCATGGAGCATTCCAATCAGGACAATTGCACGATGGGATTCTAGATAACGTGACAGTGTACACATTTCCGGTTTCACCTAACACAAAGAAATCACCTTCAGAGCGGTGGAGGAGATGGAGACACTGGTTGAGAGCTCGTTCAATTCGTGCTGGGTCTACTACCTGTCTGTTCGCCCCAGAGGCTTGTTTTTTAACCCATTCTTCATCTAGTTCCTGTCTCTTAATAGGATCCACAGACTTCACACCCAAAATAACATCTTTGTTCATTTGCATGCCATTCTTGCTAAGGGCGATTTGAGCATCACTTCGGTTCTGCATCATCCATCAATACCGTAAAACTAATCAGTAAGTAAACCATCCAATCCTCACTAGTTAATTAGGACCCAGACATCTCACAACAAAGTAAACAAAATGAGATGTGTATTGTGTTATTTGGAGATAATGGAGACACAGGTCAGACAAGAGTTTGTTTTAAGAACCTAGATGGCGGAGATTTTAAGGATTACGAAGAAAATTAATACAGGAATATGAACAAACTGTTTTAAAGGTTAAGGGAAGTGGAGAGAACCTGATAAAGAATGTGAACCCAGTTAGCAGCATCTGAACCTTCGACATGTTCCAATATCCAACCACACTTTTCAAACTCAGACAACACTGATTTGATATCTCTTTTGTCTAAATCTGGACAGGAAAAGAGACAATTGTATCACTACTATGCTGCATCTGAAGTGCTCAACAATCATTGAAATTAGGAGTTTCCTATTCCTATACTAGGTGATACTGTGATAGCTACATTTACATTAAGTTCTAGTAAGGAAAAGCAACTTTGGATCGTTATCTACTATTGTCCAATTGAATGATATTGATAAATTGTGAGCCTGGATAAACTAGTCAAATGGGTAGCACAATAAATCTATATACATAGCCAATAACTGAGAAGACACACCAATTGCAACTTGTAGAACCATTATTTAAAGCCATTAATCATCTCCTAAAACTGGATTTTGGAGGACTAGACATAGATAAGGTAACGAAACCCTAAAATGCAACAGATTCAGAGTACTAAGTATAGTGTTGCAAACGGAAACAACAATTCATGGAATAATGAAAAGAATCTATGAGTAAGTAACAGATGCATTTATCCCCAAATTATTGACATCAGATCACAGCACATCGACAAAACCTGGAATACAACAGAGCGAATTAGGTTAAAATGGTAGTGAAGTTAGGGATTACCCATAAACAGTCACCCACTCTTCTTCCTCCACATCCAGAGTCGTTCCCATTAACTTCCCTTGAGAAGGAGGAGTACTGATTTTGATCGATTTAGCAGGAGGATTACTGGAAATCGCATTGCAGTTTCTTTTGGATGGTGTGAGAGAACCTTTGATGGAGTTTGACAACTGATTGGTTCATTCTTGATACGAGGGTTGAAACAGAACCCTAAAACAAGACAATAAGAAACTCGATTAACAAAAACAAAAAATCAAAGTCTTGGAGGATTCAAAACATTAGAAAAATTGTAGCTGAATTATTGTTTGGTGAAAGTTAGGGTTAGAGGAGATTTGGAGCTTAGACTGGGAGTACCTGAAAATTTTCCCTCCAAAATAATGAAGAAGAATAAAGTTGTTTTACTTTTCTCCTTTTTTTCTGAAGCGTCAAGAAGACGGTAACTACTCTATGTACGTCAGTACTTCTCTGAGTTTTTGACTTTTCAGTCCTTGAGATTAGACCTCACGATTATCCATTTATAATTGACGTGGCACTCATCGAACTCTTCCTCGATTGCCGTGAATTTCATGGGATGATCAAAAAAAAATTGTGGAACTTGTATCAATACCCCTCCTTTTCAAGTGTCTTGCAAATACCCTTAAAAAATTTACAAATATCCCCAAGGGGTTTATTTTAGGTTTTTAAGGTCTACATATATAACTTCTATAAAATAATACAAGTTGGGAAGAAAAATTATTATTTAAAACAAATATTATATTATCGATAATATAATAAATTATTACTTTATAATTAAATAATAAATTATTATTTTAAAAAATAATTTCGCATTCACAAACCCTAAACTTAAAAGTATTTAACATATAGATATGTCACGTACAACATTCTAAATCACCAAGATGTATTCTCATCTCACAAGTGTATCTCACTAACCAATTAACGATGCAATACGGAAAGAGCTATGTGAATATAAAAGGGATAATCCTTTTTGCAAGCATCAATCACACTACAACACTTCTTATTGCAATACAACAATGCGACTCTAGGCCTCTTAAGTGCACTACACACTATTAAGGATTAAATACAACTCGATTTGAATTTTTTAGAAAAACAAACCAATATTCAATCATATTTTAAGAAAACTTGATATGTATGAAAATTATTTTTTATTTTTTAGTAGTATTATTATTTTATATATTATTTGGGACATGTTAATCAGGGGAATATTTAAAATGTATTATTTTATGATTTTATCGAATTTATTATTTTACCACTAAGACCCCGAGTCGGGACCGGGAAATTATATTATTTTAGCGAGAATATTATATTATCGAGTATTATATTAAAGAAGTTATACTGTAGTTTTTTGGCACATATAAAATTATATTAAGTCCATTCAACTTCCGGAGGAGGTTGGGTTGACGTTTTCACGCGTCAAGAACATACTAGTTCATTTTCATTATCCAAAAAAATACTAGTTCATTTTCATTATCCACTTAAAATATACCTCTTAGTGGTATTTAAATAAAATGGAAGGGTATTTATGAAGACCTTATATTCAAGGGGTATTTAATTAATGTTCCCAAAAAATTTTACCGTCAGAAAGCCTTGTCATGGTTCAAGACCTAAGATTCACAGAAAAACTGTGAAACTAGGACCGAAAGTGTGGATTCAAACATGCTTGAATGTAATGTGGAATCAATTCGCCAAATGATTCGGCACTACAAAATTTATTTATTGTGCCAAATTATTTGACGTTATAAATGTGAAGCATTAAATATTATCTTAAAAGTTAAAATTTAACGATTATGTTATTTGCGCCGAAATATTGAGCGCTTCTATTATTAATCATCAGATTTTCTTCAAATTTTAAAATCTAACGGCTCCAATCTTTTACGCCAAACCATTTGGCGCTTCCATGATTCAACCTTGAATCACGGTAGCGCTTGGACATTGAATCAAGGTGACGTGTCGCATGTTGAATGTTGATTTGTGAAGGATGATAACAAAGCCTGATCATCTAAAAGTTTATTACGAATGCAGCACAGAAAGTTAAATAAGGGAGCAGCGTGTTTGTAATTTTCGTTTTGAGAATTCTTTCTACTGCGATCGAAGTTCAATCATTAATAATATAAGGGAAAATTGGGAATATGCCCCAAAATCCAATGTTATCTTGGACATATATCCCGAAATTCCAGTTCTCGGGGATTTGCACCGACCTTTTAAATTTTCATCCAAAAAGTTAACTAGTCAACTTACCCACACATATGAGATTACACATGCAAGTTGAAACTCGGATAAACCCTTGACCACTTGTGGGACTGTACGTCCACAACTAACTCTACATGTGACATACCGTGATGTTTAGGTTAAGTCCTATGGACTAGATATCTAGCTGCTAGATTGGACATCCACGTCAGCATGGGCAACCTCCTGAGTCCTATGGGATGGAATCTAGCAGCGAAACGCTGAACCAAACAACGTCACATGAATTTATTTTCCAAACAACTAATCATTACCATTTATCTCTTCTTCTTTTTCCTTCCTCTCTCCCTTTTTTTCCTCTCCCTCTCTCTCCCTTTTTTACTCTCTCCATCACGTTCTCCCTCTTTTTCCCCTCCCTCCTCTCTCTCTCTCCCTCTTTTTTCCTCTCTCTCCATCACATTCTCTCTAAAAAAATTAGTAAAATGTATAGAACGCTGAATGGTTCAGCGTTTATGTCACTTTTTCAGCGCTGAATGATTCAGCGTTTCAATCTCGCTAATAGTTGGACTGCGAGCAACTGCTAGGAGAGAAACGTATCCATAAGTAGTGTTAATTTTTTCCCACACTTTTTTCTTGATTTGTAACACTTTTTGGCCAATCTAGTAGTTCAATCTAGCCCATAGGGGTTAGCCTTAGTCACCACCATCAGCCATATCTACAGCATAACTAAATTACAGAAAAAACATCATAGAATTCAAATTACATCAATCAAAACAAACTAATTAAATTAAACATTTTAAATCCCTGATGCAAGTTGCTAGATCCATTAGAAACCATTGCAAATCCTATTTACATGCCTCTACACTAAACCCCCATTTTTAAAGAACACACAATTGGGGATATAGAAACTAATTGGGGATATAAATTACTTCACCCAACCAATAGTGTCTGCTAAGGGTGTTTTCGGGGGCCAAAAATACTGAAATACCCGTCCCTCAAAATAAAAATTAAAAATCAAAATCATATCCCCCATTTCCATCTCCACTTCTTATTAATCTCTTTTAGTGTAAGAGCTTTGAAACCCAAATATTCCCCATTCCCTTTCAAATTCTAAATTCTCCCCACTCCCTTTCAAATTCTCTTCTCCTTCTCTGCCGGCTTCTCACTTTGGATACAAAATTATTATTTTTTTACATTCGGAAGTGATGAAGACCATGCCGGTCGTGATGAAGACCATGCCGGAAGTGATGAAGATCATGCGGAAATGATGAAGACATGCCGGTAGTGATGAAGACCATGCCTGAAGTGATGAAGACCATGTCGGAAAACGGTGCCGGCATGCTTGGTAACTAACATTCAATGCCGTAACCAAATTCCGACATGCTCGATAGAAATCTATCAATGCCGGTAGTCAAGTGAAAAAAAAAATCAACTTTCTGGATACTTTACATAATGTGCCGGCATAGAAATTAAAGCAACCTACTATGCCGGAAAACGGTGCTGGCATGCTCGAGATTTAACTAGCTCAGCCGGTGGTGATGATTAAAAACAGACCCTGGATAGCGTTCAAAAAATAACTTTTGTACCGCATAGTTTTGGGTTGAATACTATGTCGGCTTTAATTTCAAAATGGGGATAAGCTAGGTGCGCATGGACGTGGTACGAATACCATGCCGGATGGTCGCTTCCGGCATTGTATTCATACCATGTCCATGCCGGCACCGAGCTTTTTCAGCTACAAAAATGGTGGATTCAAAGAAAAAAAAATCAAAATTTCAACCTCTTAGCAGCAATTATCTCTTCACAATCATCCTCCATTTTCACCAAAAAAAAGTTCTCTCTCAATTTTTTCCCCTCTTTCTACTCTCACCTCACTCACCCAAATACAAATAAAAACATACACTAATCTTTTAACAAAATCTTAAGATTTTTCCTAATTATTATTAACCACTAATCCTGATTAGTGAGGGGTAGATTAGGAATTACTTAAAATGTTTAGATAAGGGTGACCCTGATTTGATATTTGGATCCGGTTTTTGTCCTTTTCCTCTATCCCCGATTAGTTTTAATATCCCCCAATTACTTATTCTTTTTAAAATCAGTTTCACACATAAACCCTAAAATCGATGTTTCACATAAACATTATTGGAAGCCACATCTGCGGAAACCATGAATAGTCTAAGTGGGTTTCATGTTCTTACCCTCTTTAAAGATCTACAGCTTCAAGTTAACCCTCATTTTTAACTGTGGTAGAGAAAAAAACCAACCAAAGTCTTCGATTTCACTTCTTCTTCCTTTAAGTCGATCAAATCAACTAACAAAATCGATCGAAATCCTAGATATTACTTCGTCTCTCTTTTCTCTGCAACATAATCGCACCATTATTTCTCTAGTTTTCTTAGGTTGTTTTTATTTCTCTGGTTTTCTGTGCAACATAATCGCACCATTATTTATTTTTTCTCTGATAAGGTAGGAAAAAATGTCTTTAGATATCGCAAAAATGTGTCATTATCAATTCACGAGATCTTATTGGCCGATATATTGACTGGTCAAGGACGAGAATTTGACAAGTTAACATTTTTGGATGGAATATTGGACGGCCGAGGCATATCCCCGAAAACTGGATTTTTGGGCATATATTACCAAGATGACACTCAATTTTGGGCAGATTCCCAACAATCCCATAATATAATTTGAAAATAAAATTTAATCTGCCGATTTAAGGTCTTAACCATGAGTTATAAGCCTGTATATCCAGGCTCAAAGTTAAGATTTGCTCACATATAATCCAAGTATTTTGGTGTCAATAATGTACATTGGAACTACAATGTTTCTAAAGGTCGGTATTCTACCGATCATCGAAAAGGATGACAATTAGAAAATATATCTAGCGTTACATATACAATTGAAATTTGATAAGTTCATGCCTTTTGAATTGGCAATTTTTTCAAACAAGCGAAATTATTAATCTAAGAGCAATTCCTATGGAATGAACAAACCTAGAGTTTGTTCATTTTGATCCCACTATGGGATCAACAAACCAAGAAAATGGATGTTCAAATGAACAAATCTGTTCATTTGAACACTGAGACATTCCAGTAGGCGAGCGTCTGGTGCAAGAGCGCGCGCCATTCCTAATAACTCTGGCGACAGCCTTAATGACGCACGTGTTTGATGAAAGATCGCTCATTGATTCTCTATACTTTTGTTTACAGATAGAAGATATATAAATTGATATTATATAGAAAAATGGGGCCAGTAATCATTAGTGGAGCAATAACCATAGTTAAATACTCAAAAGTGCTCTTCAAAAAAACAAAAATACTTAAAAGTGGGACACAATGATTACTATAGGTTGAGTTTTAAAACAATATTATGTATACCTTAAATTATAATCAGTTTAGTAATATATTATATGTACTTGTAATGAAAGGATGAGTCAGTGGGCGCTCAATCCATGGACGCGCATCTTGCCCTGTGACGCCCGAGTCAGGTTTGCTAACGCCCGCGTCATGCTTTCGAACGTCCGAGTCTGTGATCCTGTCGCGCGCCTATTGTAATGGCGCCCTACGCTTTTCCATAGTGGAAAATCCAGTTTGGCCATCCACCTAGCTCAACAAACTTTTGAGTTTGGCCATTGCCATAGGAATTGCTCTAACGAGTTAAAATGTAGCTTTTGTAAGCCTAATTGGATTAGAGAATTATTTTACTGTACAAAGATTATTATATAATTGAACTAGATCTTAACCCGTGCCGTAACGGCACGGGATGTTTTGTCTCTAATACGATATTGTTCACATTCCACTTGCTTCATTTTATTCGTGAGTAATTATTTTGATATTCAAATAGGTTTTGGGAAACAAAATGGGTTACCTAATCTTTTTATTTTTTACTTAAGCATGTTATTCCAATTTATTATCTGGACGGAGTAATAATGTTGTGCCAACATGAAAATAAAATAAAAAATACAGTAAATAAAAATTTTCCCCATTTATTGTTCCATCATACCATAATTTCAAACTTCAAAAAGAATATTTCATCTAACAGGACATATACCTAAACTGCCAATCCAACTCCATGATGTTTATGAATACATTTGTTCAGAAATTATTGATAACTAAGGCTCTAAGGAGTGAAGCAAAAACCCATAATATTTTCCCTACTATAGATAAACACTATTTATTTATATTTTTGCAAATGTGAGAGTTATAAAAATGAAGAACCCTTGGCTATTGGAAGGCTGAGATATACACATGTGAGTTGAAAAATTAAACTTATAATAGTAAATGAAAACATGTGTAAGATTCTTTCTCAATTATATTGATAACATAAAATTGAAGAAATTCGTGGATAAAAAGATTTCACACCAACTATGCTAAGTATTGCATGAATGACGTTCTCACATCTAGTGTTACTCAAGTAATTTGGAGTTTTAAAGAGCATAGTCATATTGATATTTGTATCTACATAAATTCAACTAACCTTCCGAAGAAAAATTATTAGTTTCAAGGTAGAGTTACACAAACTTCTGCCGCCTTCAATGTATACAACACACATTGGGTTTAATCGGCCTTGAGATTAAACAAATACCCCAACATTAGTCAAATAATGTCTACAAATGCGGGATCGAAACAAAGTGCTAGCGGAAAAATGAGAGACTAACATCAGTTCTACAAAGAAAATACCCTATATGTATCAAAGTTTGTTAACCAAACATGTATTCAAATTAAAAAGTCATCAACTTAACACAAAAATATAAAAGAACCCAAGTTAAATCAATACTTGCATAAACAAAACTTATAAGAGAATTTTGTAATTATTAAATACCTTTAAAATCACTATTAGAGATTTAATTGCATGCCTCGTTAAAAACTACGGTAGGACGAAATCACTCAGTTAATCAGAAATTTCATGGATATGTAGCAATTCAGAGAAGTTTACACCGGTGGTGATGCGTTCCATCTAAGTGTTGTTCGATTGATTATTTTTTTAGAAGGTTTCGGTTTTCATTGAGAAACTCGAGAGGGAGCGTTTCATTATATTCATTATCATTCAGAAATCCAAGACCAACTGCCCTCTGCTTACGAGATCTCAATACAACCTTAGATTTATCTATTGACTAGAGAAACCTTGATACTAAATATGTAGTTTTTAGTGTTATTTATTATATAACGTGACATCCAAATGTTTTTTCTTCTTCTTAAACCAGTTTATATTAGCATTAAGACGATCAATCATATTTCTAATTTATAGTGTTATCCTTTTGTAGCAGCACATAATTAACATAGTCAATTACTACAAATCAAACCTACGGACCACAAACCACCGTATATCACTTCTTTCTCCACCACCACCATTTTCCATCCCTCGTAGAATATTGGGCACACTTATAACTTTTAATCCCACACGTCATGTATAAAGTTTAGATTTAACAAACTTAGCTCATCAATTAATTTATTCAACTATATGTTTTTTGTTAATACTGAAAATCATGCTTATTTAATGGTTACCAAAGATCGCGTGGTACCAAAAACAACCATTTTGTCTTATATGATTTGGTATCATCCCAAAAGTATTTGTTATCCGCCTTTTTTGATCGTGTCAAAAACAACCAACTATACTTTTCACAATACAATGTTACTCGTCATGTAAAAAATTTATTATTTTTGATTCAAAAAGAAAAAACCAATACCACCGCCATTAAAACCATCCAGATAGCCACTATTTCTTCCACCAAAACTAATGTTACCGCCTCCACCACTTAGTAACACCTTCCACCGCTTCCACCACTTACTTCTTCCTCTACTACCACCACCACCACTAATATCTATTGAAATAATTTTTGTCAAAATTATTATTTATTGATGGAGATATGTATTAATATTAATTAAGGGATATTTATGATGTAAAATTAATAAATCATTTATCATGAGAAATTATTGAGACATCAATTAATAAAACACTTATACTAATTAATATTTAAGTTGAACAAACCATAACCATAGATTTATCTTCTCTCTAAAAAAATCACTTATACTAATTAATAAAACACTTATACTAATTAATATTTAAGTTTAACAAACAACCACTGTTGATTTATCTTTTCTATCAATTCCAACCAAGGTGGAACAATGGTTAGAGCCACTCTTATGACACAATAGGTCATGAGTTCGAACCTCCCCATTATAATTTTTGAAATTCCATATCTTGACTTGAGTATTCATTTTTAATTCATAATATTGGAATGAACACCACGTGTGCAACTTGTAGGGTGTGGCACGGAGAACCACAGCCTTTGATTTATCTTTGCCAAGGATAAATCCTGACCACTACTCAGATAGGCAAAGTTAGCTAAACTCTGCTTTATACTATTGATATTAATTAATGGGGTGTTGTCAACTGTACATGTCGACTCACATGCCCAGTTTACAACTTGGAATCGGTACCAGGATATGTTATTGGCAATGATAAGGTCAAATTTCGTTCAACAACCACTTTTATTCATTTCTATATCAAAAAGGATTTTCATATCATCCTCAACATGACATGTTCAATAAGATAAAACTTCCTCAGAATAAGGGAAAATCGAGTCTCATGGGGTTGGGAATTCCCTCTTTCATGGTGTAACAGTACAAACCCAAATATTCCTTTGATAAAAGTAAAGGAATACCGGAAGACAACTAAAAACGCATATGAAATAAGATTTGACGTAATTGGAAGAGAAATGTCTTTTGGATTACAAATCCACCGTTTTTGATAAAAATCTTCTTCTTGAGAAAGAGATACTCATAATAAGGAGTGATTTTCCCTAAATCTTGAACGGAGTGATGAAGATTCCGGCTTTCGGAGCTCACCACCGATGTACTTCAACTCTAAGAACCCCAACTGAGAATAGCCACTAAAGGCAGAAAAAGATGCTTGGAAATTACATATAAAGCCGCCATGAAAACGGAGAAACCTTGCCGCCAGGCGCCGGCTAGTGACTCAAAGAGCAGATAAACTAACCCTAATAAACACTAAAAACTACCTAAGCTAACTAAAACTAGTTTAAAATTTCTTGAAAACACAAGGTACTGCTCACTTCCACCCAAAAAATGGAGTAGCTCTGAGCAGTGAGGTTGCAGTTGAAAATGAGTTTTTTTTTTTTTTTTTCGGGAAATCTTTCTAGATGGGAGAGAGGTTTTTAGGGTCTTTTACTATTACACGGAGGACTTCATAATACACATAACTGACCTTGTTATAATATACACTTCTATTGTATTATATCAACTTTATTTGAGGATTCCCAAAATTAGCCAGGTTTAAATATTGGTTGTTGTTAATTTTTATTAAATTACTCCAGTGATATCAAGAGCTATCGGGTAAAAGATAGTTTGACCAGGCTTCACTTAATCACTTAGTAAAGACTTTAAAAGTCGTAACCTGCTCCAGTTTCATAAAGAAACCTAGGTCTTTAGTGGATGGCTCTAGCTGCAACCAGGACACATAAGCGTCAGGATTGATATTCTAGAATACAGAGAGTCCTATGTTTATATTGATGAAGGTAGCTTAAAAAAAGTTTAGTTCATGAACCTGTTTCCATGTTTGCGAATTATTTTGTTACCAAGCAAGCTGAACTTGTGTATATAGATTGATCATGTAAGCAGTGAGAATTTTTTCTTGAATCAAAAAGAAGAATTTGCAACATCATATTAGTCGAAATAGGCATTGTGGACCATGTGGTTAGTCCAAGAAAAATGGTTAAGTTATTCGTGAACATCCAAGCATAAAAAGTATAGTTCAATAACTCTCAAGAAAAAAATAGTTTGTGAACATTTTGTCATCTCGAAGTTTATGAACCCTTTTTTTTTACAGTTCACATACTCAATTACAAAAAGTGGCCATCAACCTCTTAAAATCAATCATCTCATGTTATTAAGAATTAAAAATGGGGGATTTTGTGTTTCCCCCTCAAAACAAATAGCTAATTTGCGTTTCCCCCTTTTATAAATTGATAATAAGTAAAACCCCCTTTTCTGTTAACTATGTTGTTACCATCCAGTTAAATAATCACGTGCAGTTCACGTGTGTGTCACAACATAAGGTATCGGTACGACAACCACCACGGCCTCCGTCCACATGACTGATGTGATTTTAACAAGTTGTAGAAAGTGGTAGTAAGATGTCGTTCCTCTCTGACTTATAAAGATTTAGTTTCAGAAAACTCTAAAAACAAAGAAAATATATACACAAGTTTGTCACAAATATCGAGAAATACTAGGACTTAGGATTCCACCATAAAATTCATTCATGCGATTCATATATTTATTCTAGACAATTATAGCTCAAATAATAATAAAATATTGACTCTGTTTCTTTGCCAAGGTAGATTTTTGAAAGATTAATTGTAAATCACAAGCATGACGCATCAAAAGTACTAAAACTAAGCATACGTCATCAAACGAAATCACAACTAATTAGTGAAAATCATAAAACAATTAAATCAAGTGCAAGAAGTCATATAAGAATTAAATATAATTACCACACGCATGAAAAATGGCTTCCTCCATCGTCCCAGTGTTGGGGTTTAGCTCCTCATGTCGAAAACACACCCAAAATAATAATCCATTGCTCAAAAAGGTGTTTTATTGAAGAAATATATGAAAAAGAAGAAAAAATGGGAATCGCAACTATTATAAACGTTCGATCAACTGTTACGAAGGTAATAGATAAAATAAGTCTGCTGCGTTAAGGACTGTCTTCTCTGTCGTTATACTACGATATTTATTTGAGACTGTCTGTAGCAGCACAATGTTCTTCGTGTTCTTCGACTCTCTCAGCAGAAACAATTCCACAGAACTTGATTTTCTCCTCTTCTATGCCTCTGTTGGTACCCCCAAAGTCTCTACCCCTTCTCTGGAACTCTCCTCAACTATTTATACACCTCCGGTCCATTAAAATCTCGACAAAATCTTTGGAATATTTTTTTATCTTCCGTTCACTCCAAGTCACGGGAATATCTCCCTTTCTTTCCTCTGTTGGCTTCTGTGCTATCAAAATCTTTCCTAGGATATAGTTGCGACTAATAGAAGATATCCTCTCTTCTCATTCCCACGTAACTTCCTTCATAAACCAAAAATACCCGATATACTCTCCACCTCCTGTTTTACTCTAGTCCGTGTAAACTTCTTTCTTTATCGAGTCTCAAACACGTACGAACCCTGACTCGAGCTAACAGGCCCATACTAACTTGGTCCGAAGAAAATCCATGACAAAATCTCGTCTAAATCCAACTCAGGGAGTTCTCAGGTGAATATTATTCTTCCCGCCTCTGTGTAGCTTGGTATCGATGATAAAGCCAATTCCGGTCGAACAAAACACCCATAACAACTCATTATACTCCAAGAGGATTATCCCAAACCAAAACAACAATTGAATCTCGTTAAACACCTTCCAAATTTCGAACCCTAAACTCTGTTCTCGATGCCAATATTTTCCCGCCAATTTTTTGGAATTTGAATTTGAGAAGATGAGTGCCCCATATCCTCTGATGGGGTGCCGATAGTAAATGCCCTGGGGTGCAAATAACAAGTGGGTACCCCTTAGTAATTGAGGTGCCCCTTATCCATTTGAGGGGTGCGAATAGTAATTTTCTCCCACGAGCGCAAAAACCACTTTTCGAGCCAATTCCTCCGCAAAAGCTTATTTCTCCAAAAACACCTACAAAGACATAAAATAACAAAATAAATACAAAATCGAGCACTAACAATATATACAATTGAGATTATATCAGACACAAAAATGTGTCTATCAACGACCACCACCATCTGTGTCGATTTCCTCCACTGCATCACAATTGCAATATAAAATTTTCTATCTTATGAAATTTCATCGATCCATTAATTAAATTCTCCAAGTGGAACCCAACATGGACTTGTTCAATTGGATTAAAGAACCCAAGAGACTGAACTACTTTTTCTGAGACAAGTACTAGTAATTGGATTGAGAATTTTACATATTCTTGCTTTGATTTTTGAAGCTTGGTCTATGGATATCAGTATTGTTTAGCTTGACAAGGCAATAAAGCTAATTAAGAATTTGATTTTTGGATTATTCAGGAACTCACCATAACTTTCTTCGGATGGTTTTCAATTTCAACATCCCAATCTCCTTTGTTCTTTTTCGGTAGCTAGCTTGTTTGGTGTTTTAGAAACACAAGGAAAATCACAGATCCATTAATTTTGTAGGGTACTTTGGAGCAGCGATGTTGGTGAGGTGGTGGAAAATCGTGGGATGGAGAACTTGGTCGTGGAGCAGACGATGAAGAAGATGGCGACGGTGTTTCATCTAGTTTTTTTTGTTTATACCGTCGGATTAGACTTGGATACAGATCTACTACACCTCTTTTTTAGATTTTTAGGATTTAATATTTTATATAAGACCCACGTGAACTGCACGTGGTTATTTAACTAGATGGTAACATGAGAGTTAACAGAAAGGGGGTTTTACCTATTATTAATTTATAAAGGGGGAAACGCAACTTAGCTATTTATTTTGAGGGGGAAACACAAAATCCCCCATTAAAAAATTATTCCAATAACATCCTAAATTCAACCAGTTTGTGCACGCGAGTTAATTAGATAATAATGGATCAAGTCTTACTATTTATAAATTCCAAGTTCGTGAATATAAAACTAATTAGCTTGACGACTCCTATGAACTTAATACAAAATTGCGATATATCGAACGATAACTTTCTCTCAACCTATTATGGGATAAGTTCTATATTGCTTGAATTTAAGATTTGAGTTTTACCAAGTACGAGATTGTACTCGAGATTTCATCTTTGCAATGTTCATCATAATACTAAAGCCATACAACATGTGTCAGTAGATAGAATTGTAGATAATATGAGTAAATAGGATCGCCAGTCTTCACATTCAGTTGTTGATGAAGTTTTCTTAGACGTCTCTGTTGTTCTTCATGAGTCTTCAATCTTCAACGACGTTCAGGGAATTCTGATACTCAACTATCATTCTCTATTCCAAGTCTGATACTAACCTTAATTAGTAGACTACAAATCAAGATGTAGTTTTGATCATCTAAATTTGTCAACAAGATTGACATACTAAAACTTATGCGTTTGACCGAGCGATGCTCTAAACACTTGCATGACTAATTACATATGATCACAATAATTTTAATTATGCTAGTTTTAAGGTAAGTCTTTGTCTTAAAATTATAATATATTTTGCTAATGTATTATAGAGCAATGCGAGAGTATTGACTTGTGGAGAATAAAATAAATAAAAGTTTCATGACTCAAAGTTCAAGAGATGTGAGACAGTTTTCAATAAAAAATGATGATTATCTTTCTATCAACCCTTTAATACTAATTTTAGATTTTAATATATTGTTATACTTAGAATTATGTGAATATAATTTCATAACAAATCTGTGCATCTAAATCCAAACAAAGCGTACTCCATACGAACTATTCCATAACTATGGTAACAACAAAGTAAAATGGTTCCACTAGAAAAAGTAGCTTGACAAAGAATCAATCTAACATTCACGATTGATGTATACCAAGTATATTCCGTAAAGAGATGGTACTGATGAAGCTAAAGAAGTTATACATCCATTCCGTATTTGTAAGAAGATGTTGAACTACCACCATTCCGGGAAAGTTTTGAATTTTAGTTATGGTACTTTGGCTGAATAAATTAGGATTATAGAGGAAAACAGTCTTATCTGATGGAGTTGAGGTCCTTGAGGACACTGAAAGTTTTATGAAATTGTTACAAAGGCTTCCAATGCAAAGAATAGACTAAAGACTAATTCCCATATTCAACTATTAAAAAATTAAATCATCACAACAAAACTAAGAACCTAATCATAAATCAAAAGAAATAAGGTGATTACATTTATCTAGCTTATGTTGAGTTCATATATTAACCATCATCCAATACAAATATTCACATCTAGAATGGGTTTTGCTTTATCTATTACAAGGCCATCACAAGTAAAATATCAAACTCAGAAACACATCAACATGTTTGATAAAAATACCTTATAATATAATCACAAAAACGAGTTTCTTAAACTCCATTTCTGCCAACCTTGTATTGTTGCATACATCTAGAGGTGAACGATCTAGAGATCCCATACCTTGATGTTGGAGATAACTTCAGGAGTATCATCACTTCTTCAGAATCTCAGATCTAAAATCAAACTTCTGATTTCTTTGTTTTCAATATAGGGCTGGGAAAGTTGTGAAAATGGGCTATAAAAGTAGTGAAAAGGGGGATAAGGGCGTCTAAGAAATAGGAATTATCTAGGGAACCCCTTGATTAAAGGTTATTACTATATTACCAAGGCTTCTAATGGGGAGTACCGTTCTCGGAGAAGGGACATATTTTTATATAAGACAAAGTCATTTCTAGTTTTTTATTGTTTGTGGGTGAAAACCTTTTTGCGATTTTGTTAATTTGGTGTGTGGATGAGAAACGAATCTAAACCCTAAACAATGCACCCGCACGGGAGTACTTTTTGATTCGAGAGATCAATCTCGTACAATCTTGGCCTAAACCAAGAAATGGTCTTTCCATGCTTGCTTCGGTCACAAAGTGAAGGAGAAGGGTTGGTCTTAGGGAGGGAAGCGAAGAGAGTGTTGAGACCAGAATCGTTGATTCTGATGGTGTGGTTATTTATGACTTGTATCTGTGTAGTTGCAGGAAATCCCACACTACACCCCTTACTCAGTTTTGCTTGACTCATCCATTGAAAGATGTGTGATCAAGAATATTTATTAATTGATTCCATGAAATGTTTACACAAGTACAATAGAATTACACTTGGAAATTAAAGCGCTCTTAAACTTTCTCTCTCCTAATGACTTGCTTCACAATTCAAAAAGATCTTTCCCCTTCAATGACTCATTTAGCCCTTTATATAGGGTAATACATAGTGGATGACAAAATAAGCTATCCTTTATTTTCGGGAATGTTCTGGAAGTGTCGCAAGTGCACGAATATTCATTCTCGCGACACTTCTTAACCCTCGCCAGGTTTCATGTCTTCCAATTGTTTTGTTTGTCGTTATTCATCGCGTCGTTTATTTTAGCTCCCTCGCGACTCCTCGCGACACCGTCGTTTATTAATCCCGCGAATCTTGTCCGTTGCGATATTATGATCCTACATCTTGCCTCTTTTTCCTTGAATATTGCTTGAAGAGCGATCTTTAAGGAAAAATCGTGTTGTAGTAATCTTTGATCTTTGTTGATGAAGGAACGAGGCGGAAGAATATCGGACTTGAAAAGTACGTACGTATTGCCTCTATTCTTTTAGAAGTTCCGAGGCTTCTTTGTAGTATATATATGAAGTTCCGTCTCCTGTCTCTCCTTACATCTCCTCTGCGAGGGAGAGAATGTCATGAGAATCAATATTATGATTTGCCGCAACTACTTATCTTTATCCGTTTCAGCTCCGTGCTATTACACAGATTTTGACTATTAAAGTCTTTTCTTGACACGTCTCTTCCAACCGTTTATTCTCAACCGTTCGTGTCTCTTCTCGCATTAAATGCCCTCGTTTTTCTCAAGAATCTTTTTTGATTTTTCTATATATAGCTTTCTTTTCCTCCTCTTTTCTTCCTTTAGTTTCTCTCTGCAACTTTTCTTGACTCTCTTCTTCCGCAATTTGCGCTCCTGCTACTGTAACTCTTTTCTTCATCCCTTCTAACGCTGATCCTAATCTCCAACCTCCCATCCATTCCCATACTGATAATGGCTTTCATTAGTCGTGCATACAAATCTTCTTTTGATGAAGTTCAACAGAAGTTGCTCGAGAAGGGTTTTACTCTATCAACCATTCCTGATCAAGAATCTTCATCTATTCTTTCTACAAGCAAGTTGTTTTCTGATCATCAATGTGATGATCAAAAAATTATAGTCTCGCTAGGTCGACTTTCTCATGCAGACTTCCCATTCCCTTATACGATCCTGAGATGCCTTTATTTTATGAAATCTTGGCCCATGAAAAATTCTCTCGGGCTGTTTATCAATTAAGTGGTGATTGCATTCGCCTAATGCTTGAGTTCGCGAACCGTGGTGCCGGCAAAGGATCTTTATACCCTAATACTGTTAGAAACCCCAATTTCGCAGACTTGAAATAGCTTTCTTTGAGAAATACATTTGTGAGAACTTTTTGAAAATTATGCAAGTGATAAAGATGAGAATGCGAAATCTCATTGGGCATTCGGCTTAAAAAAGAAGGATAATGTCCCCGAGGATAAATTACTCATGCAAGATATTGACTGGCACCCGGCAATAATACTACTCTCGCCACTCCAAGGATGAGAAGTGGTGGGTTGTACCCTTGATTTTAAATGGTCCTTACATCATGCTCGCATATTCTTCCCCGCGAATCTCGCAGATATCATCCTTGGGAATTCAAATGGCCCGATAAGGCAAAAGAGGTATGTTTTCCACTTCAAATCTTGCCTTCGCAATTTTCTTTTTTATATTTGCCGAGTTTGTGGAATTTTCGATCGCCAAATTGAGAAGAAGCTACAAGGATAATCCGTTGGAGAGTACTGACGATACTTGATCGCTTACGGGTGAAGTAAGAAACATTTCCTTTGTTATTTGAAACAATATTGTTGCCTCTGTTTTCTTATCTTTAACCGTATGCTTGAAGGTTGCCTCTGTTTCTTATCTTTAACCGTATGTGAAGGTTGGAGTTGAAGAAGTCAGTAGCCGCGAAGATTAAAAGTAAGGGTAAAACCGCTGGATTAGCAAAGATAAATCTTCTCGCTCCATTAACTAAGAAGCGAAAGACTCAGTCTTCTTCTCGCCTTAGCTCAAGTTCCGAATCTTCTGACGAGGATAACCATGATTCGAATCCCTCTCTCGCTAAAGAGATTCCCTTGGCCGGTTCTCCTATGGATCAGTTATCTAGTATCTTCTCAGACTCTTTCCAAGGAATGGGAGATGCTCCCCAGCTTCCCTGCGGGGCTCTCGCAAATGTGTGTAATCTTTGCTTTACTAGAGGGCAATAATTCTTTCAATGGAGCCTCTAGAATTGTGTCTCCCGACTTCTTGAACGCACTTGGGTCTTTGGTATGCATGCAACATATTTCCTGTTGATTTTAAATTTTTAAATATATATGTATTAACGGTTTTTCTATCTTCTTTCATAGGTTGGAAAACTTCTTTGTAGTTGCCTCAGATCTCGAGAGAAGACGCAATAACCTTGAAAAGAGAAATTTACAATTGAACAAGAAGACCCAAGAGCTGGAAGTTGAAGCCGCGTCATCTCGCGATAAGATTCAAAAATTAGAAGCCGATCTGGACTCCCAAAAGGAGAGAGTAATCACTCTTCAGAAATTCAAATCAAGAACTTTATGGTATAGTAATTTTCAATTCTCAAATCCTTTTCGTGCTATCTTTTATTTTTCTTTGTCGACTATTATTCTCGCATTTATATAATCTCTCCGAAGAATCCATTCTTCTCCATTCATTTCCCGAGCCTATGAATGATGATGTCCTTCTTACTCACCTCAATCAATCTCTAAGTAGTTTCTCAAATAAAACTAATCTCCTTTCATTAAAGGATCTTCAATCCAAATATCATCTCTTAGAGATCGAACACGATCTAGTTTAAATTTAACTAATCGCTTTAAACGAATGTACCTTGATTCCGAGAAGAAAATCAAGACTTTAAGGAAGAAAATTAGTGATCTCATAGATGAGAACGATCGCATTACTAACAGAGGTGCATGAAAAGCGTTAGCGTAATTCCACAAATCTCTTCTTGGTGTGCAAGTTGAACGAGATGAACTCCTTCATCGAATACCATACTTAAGCAAATGAGAAGAGCAAGTTCGTTCTCTTCTTGTTATTAATAGTGATGATGAATTCGCTGGGCTGCGAAAGTTTTAGATAATGCCAGAATAACCTAGGTGTTGATGTTAGTCTTCATGCCGAGCATACTTCCTTGATTAAAGATATGATATCTGATAGAGAAGGTTACTTATTATACCTTACTGCTTCTTACTTCTGTAGTATTGCTTGTAAATTATTAACTTGTTGTTACTTATTTGTAGAATCCTAGAAGAGACTTCAAGTTAGAATTAGAGAGCTTGAATCTGAAAAAGAACAACTCGCCAGGAATTTTCCAGCGAGAATTGAAGAACTTGAAACTGAAAAAGAACAACTCGCAAAGAGTCTCTCCCTTCATGAGAATAAATATTCCAAGTTGAAGAAACAATTTCTAACGACTAGTGGCGAATTTTAATAATGATGCCGTTCGTTTTCGCAATGGAGCCATGGAGTATGTTTGTAAGGACCACAATATCCCTCTGCATTCATATCCCCGGCTTTCTGAAAAGGTTCTCGAGAATCGCCTGTCTCGGGACGTTTGATAGTGAGGCTAGCGAAGAAGAAAATTCTGGCGATGAGAATAATAGGACTGAAGAAAGCCAGGTATCCCTGGCTTTCTGAAAAGGTTCCTGAGAATCTTCCTGTCTCAGACGTTTCTGATAGTGAGGCTAGCGAAGAAGAAAATTCTGGCGATGAGAATAATAGGACTGAAGAATCAGATGAAGGAGAAGAATCACCAAAGAGATAATTCTTTTTGTTTTCTTTCGCTGCCTCTAATATCTGTACATTTCTGTATCTCTTTATTATAGTGTACTTCTTGGATTGTCCCCCCCCTAAATTCAATCTTCACTCCCCTTTTTTGGTAGTTCTTCTTTGTAATATAATTGGCTAACATTATTGATGTATAACTCTTTCATCAGAAGATGAATAACAATATTCCATCTTTTCCATTCCCATACTTGCCTCTGTTATTTATCTTCAGATGGAAGATTTTAGTTGTCATCATGTATTTGGTTGGATAATAATTTTATTGTTATCGAAATGTATCGTTGCGACGAGATCGCGGGTATCTTCATAAATCAAGAATCCTACTTGTCTCGCCTTATCGTTTCGGTAGTCTTTATTTTATCTCTTCTTGTTACGACAAGGTCGCAGGCCGCCTTTACATTTTCATGCAATGGCCCATTGACCTTGCCTTATCATTTTTGTGTGGTCTTCCAGGTTAGACCTCCCTAGTTAGAGGTCTTCCCCTGCCACCTTTTATTGCGACAAAATCGCAGGACGTCTTTACACTTGCATGTAAAGACCCATTGATCTTGCCTTATCATTTTCCAAGTATTTTTGCCTCTGGCAGATGTTTTAGTTGCAACAATATGACAGGCCTAGATATCCTTGCGAACATAAAGCCCCATGACATTGCCGTCTTGCGACGAAATCGGGGGACGTCCGCACACTTTCATGTAAAGACCCATTGATCTCGCCTTATCCTCGCGTTAGTATTATTGCCTCTGCAGATCATTGCACAAATATGACAAGCCTAAATTCTCTTGCGAAAACACAGCCTTATGACATTTGCGTCTGTTTTGACACTCCCCCCTAATGGAGAGCGTCGCCCTTATCATCTCCCCGGTTGCCCCTTCAAGGAGGCGAAACATCGGCCATACAAGACTAGCTCCTCCCATCCGGTCTTAACAACAACCAGTTGTTTTCGCAGCCTCTTATCCCTTATACCTAGATGGTTTATGGTTACGAGACTGCACCCTAAGTGGAGTTTTCTTGAAAGTGCAACATATGCCAAGACTTGCCAAGAATGGCCAGGGTAGGTTCATCCATCCCGGCACTCTGGCTCAACCGTGTACCTCGGTGCCTTGAGCATACACCGACTCCTTGGAAGAGACCCTCACGCCCAACCAGGTATAACCTTATATATATAGTTGGGAATCCAAGGTACCTCTCCCGGATAGGCTTTCATGGGCCTCAAATTTTCATGACTCGAGGCTTCGGAGGCGGTGTAACCTTCCCCCGAGCCATGTCGAGAGATACCCCTTATATGACGCACTTTAGGTCTTACATTTGCCTCTTACGAAATGTTATTCGCGAACTAGGGTGTACGCCATAAAGGTTCGTCCCATTCTTTTACTCATTCATCTTTGTTAAATCATTCAATCATTCATGTTTCATTATTTGTTTGCGAAGTATTCGCAGAATTCCATTTCATTTGTTGTATTTTCATTTTCTTTCTTTAACCGAATCCTCATATACTCTTGATGAGATTCTCGCACATCATTACTTCAATTGCTACTCTTTCCCCGCTTTTGTTGATTATTCACTTCTTATGCCTTTTGTTCCTCATACCCTTCGCTTCTTTATTATCATAATATTCGCTGTCTCTAGGCATTCACCTCATGAGTATGTTCAGTCCTTACTTCTATAGCGTCCACCATCAGTTTTCCTTTCTCTGCTCATCTCTCACATGTTGCTTCCAACCCTTTCTTTTGGCATTTCTTTCTTCGCAGCTTTCTACATCGACCTCATGACATTGTTGCGACTCCTTCAATCTCCCGTATAATACCAATTCCGTTTGGATGTGGAAATTTTATACATTGGTGGTATGTTGATGCGACCCCAAGATTTCATGAAGCCATGGCCTCCCAATCAGCGCATTATATGGAGATTCCACGTCAACCACACGAATAAAACATCGGTTGATAATCCTTGTAGAGGTATTCTCATGTGAACCTCTCCCTTTGGCTTGTTTGCAGGTGCCATTAAAGCCATATATCTTGTATGTCGAGGATCAAATCCTCATCCTTTCCTCCCATCGTCTTGTAAGTATGGTAAAAAAGAATATTCACCGAACTTCCGGTATCGATTAGGATTCGGTTGATCGCCCAGCAATCTTCTGCTTCATCATCTTCTCCATCAACTGGTTTTGGGTTAATCTCTAGTTTCACAACCAACGGGCTATCATGTGTTTCTCTTCCTTTTGGCACTTCATCTGCAGAGAAAGAAATAGTCTTGGTTGCCACTTTTTCTAATCTGCGTCGTTCTCGCTGGACTCATTATTTCTTTATCGTTAACATCTCTCGCAAAGACTCTCCCTGAGCACGTTGTCATGAAAATCTTCGATTGTGCGATAGGAGTGGACGATAGAGTTGCAATTCAAATTTTTAGCTTTTGTTCCAACTTCTATCACAAATGTTTCCTTTCCTTTCGCTGACACTATTCTGTGCATCTCTGGTGGGGGTGGTAATGTCTGGCCTTTTTCTTCTCCCTTTAGAAAGTGATTCAGCTTCCCCTGATCAATCATCCTGAGAATAATTCTCTTTATGTTTCTACAATCGTTTGTTTGATGCCCATGGAAGCGATGGTAAGAACAAAACTCATGGCTTCTGTCGCCCGGTGGTGGTTCCATTCCCACGTTCCAAGGTCTTTGGTACATCTTCCATTACAAGTATAGCTTCCCAGATCTTTTCCACACTAGCATTCAATGGAGGCATCTTAATCTCTTCCCATACTATTCTGCGACTTCTCTGCCTTGCATGATTATTTTGCCTTCGTCCACCGTAAGTTTCTTGTACATGATCTAGCCTCTCTGAATCTTATTATTCTTTATTCTGGTTGTAGTAGTTCCTTTCTCGTTCAAACTCTTCTTGGTCGTGGCTTCCATGGCTACTATCTTCCGGCGTCCTCCTTGACCTTCCTTGCTTGCTTTGTCCTTGCGAAGTGCTCGCCTTTGTATTTATGAATTGAGGCAACAAGCTTGTGTTCGCAGACATTCGAGCTTGTGTTCGCATCGGATAAGAATTCATTTCATTCTTCGTCTTTCTTCTAAGGCGATATATTCTTCACCTTAACTCTCGCAGCTTTAAATAATCGTGATTGTATTTTTGATTCTAAAAATTTGAATGTATAACAAGTTAGTCGCTGAAGAGAGCATTCACAAATGAGAGGATGAGATATCTTTCCTCAACCCGTCTGCCATTTAAGCTACACATGGTCCTCCATCTTATTGTCAACCGCCTTAAGCTCTAGCCAACCCTTTGTTTCAACCCGAATACATCTTCAATACCTGGTCGTGAAGAGTTGTTACTTATGTATGCTCCAGGAATGTGGCTTGTAAATGGTTAAATGATGTGATTGTGTTCCTTGGCAGACCTTCAAACCATTTTAGTGCTTCTCTATTAGGCTTGATGCGAAATATTTGCACGCATGTATAGCATCATGATTCTCCCACCGCAACATACATCTCATATAAGCCTTGATATGTTGTCTGCACAAGTTGTTCCATCAAAGATGTTGGTTAATGCGGTGTAGATTGCACTTAGGAGGTATTCCTCCCATCTCATATTCTAGCGTGAAGGGATTCTTCGCGAGCTCAGCGATGGCTTCGTCCAATTGTTTCCCTTCCTCCTTCCCTTCTATTGTTCAGTAATCCTCTCATTTCACCGATTCTCTTAAGATTTGTTCATTTGCCTCGAATTTGATTCTCTTTGTCTTTTTAGCTCGCCTCTCTCCTTCTACGCTCGTGCTGTTTTGACCTTCTTGCTCGTTATTTTCTTCTCTCCTTTCCCCACTGCGACGCTCTTCTTCGTTTCTTTCTTCAATTCGCACGCCATTATATCGGTTGTTCTCTCTTCTTGGTCAGTCTCTCGGCTCTCATCTGCGCCCTCTCATATTCTTCATTAATATTTCTATTGGTACGATTTTGTTCCCTCCTTCTTTCCCTAGTTGTCATGGTTATTCTGGACGGATTGCCTCTTCCATCTCTTGATTTTCCATTTCTCGCTCTTATCCTTTCTCTCTCGCGAGCTAGCCGTGCTTGTTCAATGTAGTGCCTCTCAATGTCATCCTCAATCTCTCGGTTTCTTCTCAATTCTTCTCTCCCGTGCAAGATTATTCTCCTTGGACTGGGTCATTCGGCCCTTGGAGTTGCATGTTTCCTTGATTTTCCTATTCCTCATCTTGAAGATTTTCTGGTGAGGAATATAACGATCTTCCATTTCCCCTCTTCTCTCGCCATGCTCTTTGTGCTTGGATTTTGTGTTTCTTGTTGGTTTTCTTCTTCGGTACTTTCTTGTTGGTAAAACTCTCCTTCTTTCTTCCCTAATCGATCTTGAACTTGATCTCACACTACTTCTTGATCTCTATTTTGCAATCTCATATTTTCCATCCTCAATTCATGATTCGTCTTGTCAAGTTTGCTCGTTCCTCGCCTCTAGTCGTCTCTCTTCATGTATTGTTTGTCTCAATCTTTCTAGCAGCTCGCGATTTCGTCGTTTCCTCGGATTCATTTCTCCATTCATTCCTTGCTCTCCTCCTCCTTGTCCATTGTTCACCATCTGCTTGCTCCTCTTCCCTCTCGTCTTGAGAATCGGACCTCCAAGTATGTACACTTACTCTATCATAATCCACAGCCTTTACTTTGCTACTGGTGAGGTTGGTGGCTGATTTTGATTTTCTCCATCATTTCTCATATTCATCCTTGACGATTCTCCTGTTTCATTCCTCCTTTCTCCAGCAAGTCTCCCACTTCTTCTTACAATCGTTGGTTGCCCTTGTACGTTTCTTCTTCTAGCCATTTTTCTTTTCTCTGTTAATCCAAATTCTTTCCAATTTCTACGTCAATCTCTGCTCTCTCCCTGTTTCTAGCGCATATGTAGTTGGGCAGAAATCCCACACTACACCCCTTACTCAGCTTTTGCTTGACTCATCCATTGAAAGATGTGTGATCAAGAATATTTATTAATTGATTCCATGAAATGTTTACACAAGACAATAGAATTACACTTGGAAATTAAAGCGCTCTTAAACTTTCTCTCTCCTAATGACTTGCTTCACAATTCAAAAGATCTCTCCCCTTCAATGTACTCATTTAGCCCTTTATATAGGGTAATACATAGTGGATGACAACTAAGCTATCCTTTATTTTCGGGAATATCTCGCGAAGTGTCGCAAGTGCACGAATATTCATTCTCGCGACACTTCTTAACCCTCGCCAGTTTCATGTCTTCCAATTGTTTTGTTTGTCGTTATTCATCGCGTCGTTTATTTTAGCTCCTCGCGACTCCCTCGCGACACCGTCGTTTATTAATCCCGCGAATCTTGTCCGTTGCGATATTATGATCCTACAATCTGAAAGTGGAACTGGCTAGCAGGATGGAAAGCTACCAGGTGATTTTTAGATACTGTGTTGTTGCCGACCAAAACTTATTGTTTGGTGAAAATAGGTGAAGCCTATTTATACAAGTCATATTGAAACGTACCCTGGTCTCGTAGGAAGTGGAAACGATTGAGTGGTGGAAGAATAGAGTAACATGTAATCATCAGACTTTATGCTTCCATGATGAGGGAAGTGAATTCGTGTAGCCGTAAGTCATTACGCTTCCATGATGAAGGAAATGAATTGTTTACACCATTACTTTTCACCACCACTAATTGTCCTACTTCAAGACACTTTCTTGTAACGGGCACATTGCACGCCGCACGCTGTAAACCGCCAGACCAATTCCCTGATGAGTATCCCCCAGTTTGTGACATGTTTGATGTCTCGAGTGTTTCGTGGAAAACGTGTAGCGGTTGCTATGTGTGGCAAGTCAAAGTCAAGAGACTTTGCCATAGGAAAATAACATGTGATGCTATTAGGCTTGCCTTGGTTGGCCGCCTAAAACTTGCCACAAGTCCGTCAGTTCGGTGGCAAACTTGAATGGCTGAGATTACATCTCATGAAGAAGTGTAGCCGTTGATTATGGCCACATCTTTGTTGTGTAACAAAGTGGAGCCATAAGCATAGTGGCGCCTGGCGTAGCGGGTTGCCTGGGACTAGCTGCAAGTCCGTCAGTTCAGTGGTGAACTTGGATGGCTGAGTTTGCATCTCATGAGGAAGAGTGGCCATTCATTATGACCGCATCTTGTTGTATAGAGAAGTGGCGCCATTGGCATAGTAGCACCTGGTAGAGACATGGCATAGTGGCATGCTAATGGCGTAGCCGCGGCATAGCGACATGCTAGTAGCCGTGGCTTAGCGGCATGCCAGTGGCGTGGCATAGCGGCATACTAGTAGCCGTGGCATGGCGGCATGCCAGTGGCGTTGTGGCATGGCCAAAGCTAAGGTTTGGCTCTGTGGCCAAAATTAGAGCTTGGCGGCGTGGCCAAGGCTAGGATTTGGCGTCGTGGTAAGAATTAGGGCTTGGCAGCGTGGCCAAGGCTAGGTTTTTGCGTCGTGGTAAGAATTAGGGCTTGGCGGTGGCCAAGCCTAGGTTTTGGCGTCGTGGTAAGAATTAGGGCTTGGCGGCGTGGCCAATGCTAGGTTTGGGTGCCGTGGTAAGAATTAGGGCTTGGCGGCGTGGCCAAGGCTAGGATTTGACGCCGTGGTAAGAATTAGGGCTTGGCGGCGTGGCCAAGGCTAGGTTTTGGAGTCGTGGTAAGAATTAGGGCTTGGAGGTGTGGCCAAGGCTAAAGTGGCATACTACCGCGACAGAGTGGCATGTTGGCATGCCAATCAATATGTTGTTGCGGTAAGGTGCGTTTGGCTTTCCAGTTAGTATGGTGGCGCGACAGGCTGCGGTTGGCCTTTAATGTATGGTGGCAAGTTTGGAGCGACTTGATTGGCCGAGGAAAGGGGTCGTCCAAACATAAGGCGCGACTACACTTCTAGTGAAAGTGTGGCGGCTTTAGAGCGACCTCATTGGTCGATTAAAAGAGGGCCGGCCAAGCATGGGCGTGGCTAAACTTCTGGTGAGAGTGTGGCGGCTTTAGAGCGACCTGATTGGTCGATGGGAAGTGGGTCCGGCGAGTATGGGCCTAGCCACAACTTATGTGCGCGTGGCTAATTTGAGGCGACACGATTGGTCGAGAGAAATATGGCCGGTTTAGGAAGGGGCGTGGCCAATGGCTAGTGGCGCCAGTTGGCCTAAGGCATGGCCACGCCTCCCTTTGCTGCTGCGGCTCCTTGTTTTCTGATTCTGAGCAAGGTTTTGCACCTGCTAATCCATGGAGGATTAATTACCTAGTTTTCATAGGTTTAATTTCGACAAGCAAGGTCTGATATACCGTGCGAGGCGCAAAAACCCTAACTTCTGCAAGTTAGTCAGGTCAATTGATTGAATTCTATGTGTTGACATAGAGTTCTTTTAAGTTCATTGCCAGAGAGCAACATGCTTTTTCTGATTGAATACCTTATGCAAAGACCTTATCCTTGATACTTGGAAATTCGTGCTACTCTGCTGCGAGTGAACACAAATTGTCATCCCATATCAACATTAAGGGTTCATCCTGAGAACATAGCATAAAAGGAATTCAAAGGAACTTATATTAAGTGAATATAGGCGAGGCGCCGAAATTTACAGAACATGTGGTATGGTTTCTACATTCGCCAGTCTGGATAAATTTCATGTAAGTATATTGAACGACTCAATAAATATGCCGGTGGAGAGGTTAGCACTCACGGCACCGTTTTCTTATAGAGTGACGTCACATCAGATGTAAGGTTTTACGATTTTAACCCTAAGCTAAAAACCACCATCATCATTAAGTCTATTGCTTAGCACGTAACAGTGGCATTGTTGCGGGGTACGCATGAGATGGTGACAGACAAGAGTAAAATCGAAAGGGCAAGACGTGAAGAGATTGTCGAGGAAATTCAACTAACCTTTAGCGGAAGGCATGAGGAATCCGTGATCCCTGTGTTGTCGGTTCTGCGTAATTCTGACTTGGACATGAGGTATTGGCATCAGCGCTGCAGCTTTGGCTATTTGATCAGCAGAGGTGACATTATAATTTGATCCGCGAATCAGTGAATGGCGCTAGCTGGCTAGGTCACGGAACGTATGGAGATGGCGCTGCTTTGAACGGCCAAGATTGCGCTTCCTTGGCTGGTGGAGATGGCGCTGCTTTGAACGGCTAAGACGGCGCCGTTTTGGCTGGCTACAGAAAGGTGGAGGGCGCAACTAGCTTTTCCGTACAGAGATGGTGCCGCTGGCTTGGGCGACGAAGCGCTGGCGCTTGGAGTTGGCGGATGGCGCGGCTAGATTGGAGTGGCAGGTGACGCGTCTAGCTTTTCCGTACAGAGATGGTGCCGATGGCTTGGGCCACGAAGCGCTGGCGCTTGGATTTGGAGTGGCGTTGGCTCGGTCGTAGAGATTTGCGCCTGGGGCATTGTGGCACAACGGGCCAAGTTTCATTCTTCCGCACATGGCCCAAAAAGGAAACCTTCTCCTACTTAAACTCCAAAAACGCTACTTAAACTCTAAAGAATGAGAATATGTTCTTTAGTATTTCTAACTTCTTATTACTAGCATGCAGAAACTATATGTCCTCATAACTCTTTGGATGCTTGGGACGCTTGAACGCTTTGAAGTTGTAAGTTTTAGTTTGATTTGCTCGAGGACTAGCAAAGTCTAAGTGTGGGGGAATCTGATAGGGTGTAGAATACATCCTATTTACTATCTATTGTTTATGCTTTCTTTGCTATTTTTCTTGTAAATTATGTATTTTACGCTTGTTTTGAGTTTTATAGCTACTATGGAGTCGCACGGACGAAAAGAAGAAGAAATTACCCAAATTTAGTTAAAAGGGCGAAATTGTCATCTTATAGGCAAGTGATATATGGAGCCGACCAAAGGTTAAGGGGCAACTCTATACAGAGGAGTACTAAATACAGTCAGCTAAGGATAAGCATATCACTGGGTGGTCGCATACAAGGTGGGTGCAAATAAGCCGTCCCACATCTAAAAACCTAATTGGGATCGATGGTCTAAGATACATTCAATTCATCTCTCTGCATCTGATGAAACTGAGTATAGCAAATAAACAATGGCATTTATTGTTAAAATCAAGAGGAAAAGATCGAAGTGGGTTTGTGTTGGTGTCTGATAGATTCAATGGAGAAGATGGTGGTGCTTGTACCGTAGTCGAATCAAAGCGAGTTGTAGATGGAATCAGTGGTGCTTAAATGAAGATCGTTCTTGAGATCGAGATCCAGATGAAGAGATGAAGGTTAGGGTTTAATCGACGAAATGTTATTGCTGTTATTCAATCGATTCTGCTGATGAATATTAAGAATGGGTTCCTGCTGCTGTTGAAGCTCGGTAAGATGGATGCAATGGAGGAGAAAGAAAATGGGTTTTGGTTAAATTCAGTTTTGAAGACAGATGGAGAGAGGGTACGATTCCATAGAAGGTTGAGATGAAGAAAAACGGGTTTGTGATGATCCTGTTAACGGATTAAGGATGGATTGCTGATGGAGGTGGTTATGAATCTGTCAAATTGGAATAAGAAACTGATAGAGAAGTGCTGATGTTACAGGGATGTCGCTATGGAATGAATGAGTTATGGCTTGATGGAACAGCTGCTGCTGCTCCCATTGAGTCGGAGAAGTTAACACTGTAGAATCGAGAAAAGAAGATGTTGGTGCTATTGAAAATGAATTACAGAACTACAGCAACTGAGTATGAGAATGAGTAGATGTATGTTAGGATTCTTAACAGGAGAAGACCAAAGAGAACGTCCTGAATTTGGCATATGCAAGTCCTATAAACAGCCGAAACTCGGCCAATTTTATGTTCCGACGAGTTGACTCAATGAGTCCGAACAGCCGAGCCGATTCAACTCAGCTGAGTAAGACAATCCAGTTAGACCAATCAACTGACTCGCTGCTGACTCAGTGTCTGACTTCTCTTCTTTGACCCGGTTGACTAACGAAGACCGTCAGTTTGACCGTTAACTCTGACGGCACCTGAACGAAATATTCTTTTGGCTGAACAGAATTTTAGGTGACCGGCGGTGCCGGATTCCGGCCATAATACCAGCTTTCCGGCGACCAAAATTACAGATTTTTGTGTGGATTCTTCTCATGGGTGTGAAGACTTGGACTTGGAATTGGATGGAGAATTTGGCTCAAATTTGGAAAGAGAAGATGGAAGATGAGAAAGACTTGAATTTGGAAATTGAATTATTATGGAATGAGGATTCTATTCCTTGGAAGATTTGGAGAACATTGAAGCCTATAAGTAGAGAAGTTCTTTACACATCTTTTTACACACCTTTTTACACACACAACACTTGTGTTTTTGCTTTCTTTTCAAATTCTTCTTTTTAATTATTTGTGTGAACTTGAAAAATTCTCCTTTTAATTATTTGTGTGAATTTCAAAAACATGAGTAGATAATCTAATTATTGATTGAGGATGAATTCCTAGTTCTTAATATATGATTTGAGTTTTGTTTCAATTCTATCTTGAAGTTTTTCACATGATTATCGTTTGTTTTTACTAATAGGAATGTTTATACATTCATGGTTGATTGATAGGTTGTTTAGAGTGCACGCTAAATTGATTTGTAAAATTGATCTAAAGCTAGTGAAAGTTAGGGGATAAGTAATCGTTTCTTGACTCTTTACATAAGTAGCAAACACGAGACCTTGCGGAGGGATTCCGTGGAGCAATTGTGTGTGAAAACAACGTTAGCAAGTAGACCTTGATCTAAGAGTCTAACTACTAATATTAACCTAATAAGTTCATAAATCTTAATGCGTTTATTTAAATTACATCTAGAGTGATCTACTACTAGGTGGTTTGGTAAATAGAATCCGGTAGTCGAGAACTTCCGTATCCGGTGATATAAGGATTTAGATATAAGGGATTTAGGGGTTTAATCATTGTTTTGCAACTTCCTTGATCTTGTCTCTCTTATTGATTTCAACTTTATCTTTGCTTTATTTTCCTCCCCCTTTTTGTGACAATTTTACAACTAAAAATCTCTTGTTGGTTAACTACCACTATATAATTAGGTGGAAAAATATTAATTAATTTGTTGTGGTTACACACGTGACTAATAACATGTGGATGAAAAAAATCATAACTTGAATGCATTGTTTTTCAACAAAGAAGGATTCCTTGATCTTGTCTCTCTTATTGATTTCAACTTTTTCTTATCTTTGAATTGCTTTGTTTATTTTCTTTTGCTTTATACATCCCCTTCATACTTTTGTGACAATTTTTCTTCAATTCAACTAAAAAATCTCTTGCTCCAGCTTTAATGCCACTGACACCATCTTGGGAACATATTGAACTTAACTACCACTATATTACTTGTTAATTAGGTGGAAAAATATTAATTAATTTGTTGTGGATTACTCTAGAAATTACACGCATCCTTTTTGGATGCAATCATCACCTCAAACACGTTTTTTTGCTGGATATTCAGTCTCTTGTGCACAACATCAATAGTAGTGGAGCCGATTATTATGTAAAACAAGCACTATGGATTGGAAATTAAAAACCATATACGGTCCATTTCTGTTTAATATCTTAAGAAACTATAGCTTAGTGGGATTAAAGATCACCTACCTTGAAACTGTTACATTTAAGAGATGCACTTTGGTCCCAGATGATGTTAGAACCTCTTGTGTAAGTCATCATCTTTAGAATTAGAGATATCAGTTGCGCATTATGACCACTACGATTTCATGGGAAAATTAACACGAAATCAGTAAGTCATCAAATTACACATCAATAGTTAAATTCTTATGTTTGTCGGTGATATTTATACCGCCACCAGAATAACTTACAGAAAATGGAAAATGAAACCTATAATGGGTAGGATGCATTAAAATTTCGACACATAAGAGATACATACCATGCATGGATTAAACAATCTTCCATTAGAATTAGAGATCTTTGGGTGATGCAAAATGAAAATAACCATGCTGAAATCATTCTTACAACCGCTCAATTTCTCCATCTCTCGCATTGCTTTTTCGCAACTAACATTACTCTTCCGATCGTCAAATTCTGTAGCTAAAATATCGATATTTAAGTACGCTCTTGATTCCGAAAGATAATTCCCAGTTTGGATGATGATTTTTATTTTATTTTTTTTCCACCAATGATTCAAACATAAGACACGTTTGTGACGTTGGATTTAGATCGGCAAACTTATGCATGCCGTAGTACGAATGTGTCCATTAAGATATACCGTCAGGCTCCTTTCTCCATAAAACCTAGCTTTATTTTGTGTTTGACCATGAGCGCCATTATCGCGGCAAGACACAGTTTCGGCCAAGAGCATGTTTTCCACGACAAGTGTTTGTTTGAGTGAGCACCAGTCTTCATTCCCCTTGACCGCGAGTGCCGTGACATGTGGCCAAAGAAAAATTTCTCATAGAAAATTTGTTGTCGGCTCTTAATCATTGTACCCAATTTCTTGGCAAGATCCTCATGTGTGGTTTCCTTCAAAGTAATAACCTTTTAATTTTGTTCTGTTGTAGTTACTTCGAAAGTAAAAGTAGCATAAGGACCTTTGTTAAGATGTCACCTGAAAGCAGTTCTGCCGCCGCCTCAAGAAATGCTAACAACTCCAAGCCGAACATGGATGATGAATTCTTCACAAAGTCTGCCACAGTTACAAGGACTCATCCCAAATTCGTGGCAACCCTTCTGACTGAATCGGAGAATGACGAAGAAGTCCAATCAGTCTACCCAGGGCGTATAATGAGGTTTTGTCTTCAGAAGAAAGGTGAAAAAGCGGGGGTATAACAACCACCCCCAATATTTCGGTTAGCAATATGTATGGACAAACTCCAATATACTTTCTAGAGAATCAACTAGACAGTCAGACACAATCTAGATAAAAAGTATATCAAAGAGTTTATATCTCAATCTCTCGATTTGATCTTTACTCAAGCAAATATAAATCTGCGAGTCTTTATCAAAGAGAGATAACTTGGATGGTACCAAAGACCAATATCCAAGTGTCAATCAATTTAAATCAACAACCAAAAGGTCGGATATTATAATTGATTGAACAACGCACAACCTGTGATATTTCAATTATATAAACAAATATAATGCGGAATAGAAATAACACAGACACCAAAATTTTGTTAACGAGGAAACCGCAAATGCAGAAAAACCCCGGGACCTAGTCCAGATTAAACACACATTGTATTAAGACGCTACAGACACTAGCCTAATCCAAACTAACTTCGGTCTGGACTGTAGTTGAACCCCAATCAATCTCACACAGATCCAAGGTACAGTTATGCTCCTACGCCTCTGATCCCAGCAGGATGCTACGTACTTGATTCCCTTAGCTGATCTCACCCACAACTAAGAATTGCTACGACCCAAAGTCGAAGACTTTAATAAACAAATATGTATCACATAGAAAAGTCTACGGTAATAGATAAATCTGTCTCCCACGAATATACCTACGAGTTTTTGTTCCATCTTTTGATAAATAAAGGTGAACATGAACCAATTGATAACCCAAACTTATATTCCCGAAAAACAGCCTAGTATTATCAATCACCTCACAATAATCTTAATCGACGCAGCGGAAAAAGATATTGCGGAATCACAAACGATGAGACGAAGTGTTTGTGATTTCTTTTCTATCTTGCCTATCGGAGATATAAATCTCAAGCCAATTATTCCAATTGTACTGTACGATAGAAACAACAAGATCAGATCACACAACTACAAGAAAAGTAGTATCGATCCAGCTACACAATCCCAATAAAGTCTTTAAGTTGTTAACCTGGTTTAGAGAAGAAAACCCAAGGTTAAAGGAGAAACAACTCTAGATTATGCAACTATTATCACACGTAAGGTGTGGGGATTAGGTTTCCCAGTTGCTAGAGTCCTCCCTTATATAGTCTTTCAAATCAGGGTTTGCAATCAATGTTAGCTTGGTAACAAAGCATTCAATATTCACCGTTAGATGAAAACCTGATTAGATACAAGCTAATATTTCTCAATCGTTGGATCGAAACCTTAGCTTGTTACACATAAATGAAATGTCCAATTTTGGGTTTATGTAATCGTTCCCAAACATTAACATTTGTTGGTTCAACAATAGTTAACCAAATGGTTAGCCATATGATCACTTTCATATCAACCATATTCTTCTTCACCATAACTAGTTCAAATGACTCAAATGAACTAGTTAGAGAGTTGTTCAATTGCTTAGATCTTGTGTAACTACACAAGACACAATCGAAGCAAAAAGGGTTTGATTCACTCGAATCGGTTCATGAACTTTATAGCCACGGTTTGCAAAAGCATTCCTTAGTTTATATAAACATGAGTTTAAGAAAAACCGGTTTTAGATATAACCTACTCAAGTTCGCGGACTTAAGCTCACGTAAGGAGTTCACAAACTCCAGCAGAAATTCTCGGGTCGAGAACTTCCGCCAGTTCGCGGACTTGGCTCACGCCATATTCCGTTTCTCTTGATCAACAAAGTTCGCAAACTTTGGTTCAAGGAATAAGGACTTATACATATATGTGTTTCTACAACAATGATTATATCCTACCAATGATTATGTAATCTAAACTCTCATTTCAATCATTGAAACATTCTCAGAGAACATTATATAGCCGTTATTCATAGACCATTTTTCGTCAGAGCAATTTTCAAAGTGATTGAAACATAACATGACATTCGTCACTAGGTAAAGATGAATTTGGCTAAAGCGAAATCTTACCAACACATATTTCGATAAATAGATAGGCGAGATAAACTCGGCTCGAAATAGCAAATGTGTATAATGAAATTCTATATATCAAAACAACTTTTGTCTCAAGAATAGGAGATAGAGTAAATAGACTTTTGAGTGACAGATAAGTTCAAGTCTCCACATACCTTTTAGTCGATGAAGTTCCACCAGTACCTTGAGTAGTCCTTCGTATTGTATGATGATTGCCATGGAGTCTTGAGCTCAACTACACTTTCTATCCTAGTCCGATACCTTTAGCTATAATAGGCTAGAAATCAAGACTTATAGTTTTGATCACTAATATTGACAAAAATGCTTGAGATAGCAACGCATGCGAGTTCGAATGAGCAATGCTCTAACAAAAGAATATCTGGCTTCTCCCATAGACTTCAAAATCTGCCATAGTCCATTGCGTTCTTATGATAAATGGATGAACTTCATGATAAGCCGAGACCATGTAAGGGCTAATCTGACTGGGGTGCAAATCATGAATGCTGTCATGGCATCTGCGACGCTTCAAATCAGGAAAGATACTGCATGTTTGATTACTTTCATCTCCAGATGGTGTCCCGAAACTCATACGGCTATATATGTAGATGGGGTGAGATGACCATTACTTTGGAAAGCGTAGTAATTTCCGTTGAGTCTTCCAATAATGGGGAATCTTGACGTCATTTTGTCTGAGGAAGAAGAAGAAATGCATGCCATTTTAGTTACGAAATCAAAGGATATGTCCTAAGCATCATGAGGAAAAGTGCTTCTATAATCGGTGGGTGTCTGAATGGTTCCCTGATGAGCCGTAACCGAATCAGGTGTTGGATGATACACTCCATGTTGCTACATTTTTACCTTTGTGGTTATCCAGGGACATTTTTGATGATGGCTCTGGCAAGAAGGAGATAAGGCAAAAACTCATCAAATTCGCCATCAAATTAGCGAAAAGCGTTGCTCTTCCCATCGGCAGTTTGTTCATTGGCTCTTTGCACACCCACCTGGATCACTTAACATCAGATATGTATATCTCTAATGGGTATATGAAAGTAGACTCGTACATCCATGTCGCCTTTCTCCAAGCATGGTTATGGGAGCATTTCAAAGATTACGCTCCTAAACCGAGGACCTCATTTCTTGATACATATGGCGGCTCCAGGATACTCCGTTGGTTGGATAGGCGTCCAAAGCCTGGCTTGAAGCTCATTGATTTTCTTGACAATGTGCATGCAGTTAACTTTCATCCCTGGGCTCCGGTCCACACCTCCATAGTTCAGCCAAACGCTTTTGCTTATGCCTCAAATGTGATGTTACATTCTACCGAAGATAATATGAGCATTGGAGAAACTGTGTTCATGAAAAGTTGTATTCCTGGATATGTGCCATCTTTTTTTAGAGGGTCTTGTGAAGTGGTTCCATACAACATCGACATGGCTGCTCGTCATATGGGTTTTGATCATTGGGTTCCATTCCGTCATCCATTCACGACTTCAAAAGAACTGTTGCCAGCCGTTTTCAATAGCCGTATCCTTGCGTCTCATAAAAGTCTCCCTTTTCTGCTCCCAGAAAGAAAACCGGTGACGACCTCCAAATATAATATTTTCTGGCAGGAAGAGTTCCTCGTTATTAATCAATTCGTGCAGGATGTTGTGACAGTTCCACGCGTCAAGCCCTCTCCTAAAGCTCTGGCAAATCACGGATTGTTGAGGTTGCATTCTTCAGGTAAGCGGATTTCTGACAGTCCCCAGGTAAAAGAGCGAAGGTCGAAAAGTCGTGCGAGTGGCTTCCAATCGGATCCGACGGCTCTTGTGACTTTCAGTTCCTTCAACACACAGTGTGCACGGTTCCCCCACTGACTTGGCTGAATCACACAAATTTTCCATTTCATCACTGACTCCTCCTTCTTCTTCTTTTTGTCTCAGGGTCTTGAAAACTCGAATATCTTTGTCAGACTTTCCCACGGCCAAAAGACGGTGCCTCTTGAGAAAGGAGGCGACGAGACTGAATCTCTTGAAGAAGAATCCGAAGAGGAGGAAAGCTTGAGATCTGGTGACGAAATGAGCACTTCTGAGTATAACAGCGAGTCTTCTTCCAGTGGGCAGGAAGAGGCTTTTTCTGAAAATAACTCTGAGATGGAGATCCACGACAATGAAGGTGTAGCAGTGTCTCCAGTCATGGAAACCGTACCCGCTGGTGATCTTGAGATGGAGTTTGATCATCATGGAGATGTTGATGTATCTCCCATGGCGGAAAATGTTGTCGCGACGACGGGTGTGATTGTTCCCAAAGAGTCTTTGCTAGTCGCACATCCAGCCGTATGTGTCGTCTTCGATCCTCCATTCGAGGCTCCTTTTGAAGGTCACGTGTTGATTGGAGGATTCAGTGTGCCCGTGAAGTATGCGGAGCTATATACCAAGATATGGAAGAGGTATGGGCACATTTCCATGACCAGGAAGGTTGATAGTCACTTTGCATTGGTCAAGCGCGTGGAGGAAACCTTATCTTCAATTCATGACATGTGTGGCGTGACTGGACACACTGTTTCTGGAGATGTTGTCAAGAGTTGGGAATTCCAGCGGGATATGTGTGTAAACTTTGAGTTTAACGCCTCCTGGTTCTGAGAGGGATTTTCCGAGATCAAAAGGCTGTAGGCTGAAGCGGTTAATGGCCCTTACGCGGATTTGATTAATAAACAGGAGGCAGAAGTCGAGAAATTGTCCCAGGAGTTGAAGCTGAAATAGGCGGATCTTCAAAGCATGAAGGACGTTTTCTCCAAGAAGAACAAGCCGTTGTTAGGCAATTTTCCTTGAAAACCATTATTTTCTGAACTTCTTTCTTGGTTTTTTTTTTTTTTTTTTGAAAGGCAAAAGAAACGCCTAGTTTATGGTTTGGTTTTCTGGTTTTTGGATTGATAGATGATTGCTTCTTACAAGAGTTTTTGGATTATTTTGGAATAATTGCCTTTTGATCAATCAATATGTCAAAATCTGACTTGCGAATGTAAGTAGCAAAATCATTCGGGAAAATTGCGGAACCGTGAATGTTGTGTGAGAAAGGGAAAGATATAAAATCTTGGGATGATTGGGTTATTGGCTTCCATTGTAGATGTGAAAACCCAAACAATAGATCGTGTAAACATTGTCTGGCAAAACTTACCCGCTTTAGAGCCTTTCACCAAAACTAAATCTTCAGGGAGTAAATCCGAGTCTTTATGTGACGCCCTACTTTCCGCAAAAAGTCCCCAGTCATTCTTTATTGTCCGTGAAACATCTTCATGTCGATCCGCGGTAAGGCAGAGAGTCTCTAGTCCCCAGACGTAATTCTCCTGAATCATTTTCTTGGACGATGCGCTTCAAAGCATGGCATTCAATGGTAGGATGATGGAAATGAGAGTTGAATTTGCAACCGAGAGATTAATCTCCCACTGTGGTCGCCAATTGTTTGTGGGTGAAAACCGTTTCTGCTGATTTTGGTAATTTCAGGTGTGTGGATGTGAACCGAATCTAAACCTTAAACAATGCACTGCACTGGAGTACTTTTGATTCGAGAGATCAATCTGTACAATCCGGGCCTAAACCAAGAAATGGTCGTTCCAGGCTTGCTTCGGTCACAAAGTGAAGGAGGAGGGTTGGTCTTAGGGAGGGAAGCGAAGAAAGTGTTGAGACTAGAATCGTTGATTCTGATGGTGTGGTTGTTTATGACTTGTATCTGAAAGTAGAACTGGCTAGCAGGATGGAAAGCTACCAGGTGATTTCTAGATACTGTCTTGTTGCCAACCAAAAATTGTTGTTTGGTGAAAATAGGTGAAGCCTATTTATACAAGTCATTTTGAAACGTACCTTGGTCTCGTAGGAAGTGGAAACGATTGAGTGGTGGAAGAATAGAGTAACGTCTAACCGTCAGACGTTATGCTTCCATGATGAGGGAAGTGAATTCGTGTAACCGTCAGTCATTACGCTTCCATGATGAAGAAAATGAATTGCTTACACCGTTACTTTTCACCACCACTAATTGTCATACTTCATGACACTTTATTGTAACGGGCGCATTGCACGCCGCACGCTGTAAACCGCCAGACCAATACCCTGATGAGTATTCCCCAGTTTGTGACATGTTTGATGTCTCGAGTGTTTTCGTGGAAAACGTGTAGCAGGTTGCCATGTGTGGCAAGTCAAAGTCAAGAGACTTTGCCATAGGAAAATAGCATGTGATGCTATTAGGCTTTGAAAAAGCGGGGGTCTAACAACCATACCCAATATTTCGCTTAGCAATCTGTATGGACAAACTCCAATATACTTTCTAGAGAATCAACTAGATAGTTAGACTCAATCTAGATAAAAAGTATATCAAAGAGTTTATATCTCAATCTCTCGATTTGATCTTTACTCAAGCAACTAGAAATATGCGAGTCTTTATCAAAGATAGATAACTTGGATGGTACCAAAGACCAATATCCAAGTGTCAATCAATTTAAATCAACAACCCAAAAGGTTGGATATTCTAATTGATTGAACAACGCAAAACCTGTGATATTTCAAATATATAAACAAATATAATGAGGAATAGAAATAACACAAACACCAGAATTTTGTTAACGAGGAAACCACAAATGCAGAAAAACCCCGGGACCTAGTCCAGATTGAACACACACTGTATTAAGCCGCTACAGACTCTAGACTACTCTAAATTAACTTCGGTCTGGACTGTAGTTGAACCCCAATCAATCTCACACTGATCCAAGGTACAGTTATGCTCCTACGCCTCTGATCCCAGCAAGATGCTAAGTACTTGATTCCCTTAGCTGATCTCACCCACAACTAAGAGTTGCTACGACCCAAAGTCGAAGCCTTTAATAAACAAATCTGTATCACACAGAAAAGTCTACAGAATAGATAAATCCGTCTCCCACGAATAAACCTATGAGTTTTGTTCCGTCTTTTGATAAATCAAGGTGAACATGAACCAATCAATAACCCGGACTTATATTTCCGAAGAACAACCCAGTGTTATTGATCACCTCACAATAATCTTAATCGACGTAGCGAAAAAGATATTGTGGAATCACAAACGATGAGACGAAGTGTTTGTGATTTCTTTTCTATCTTGCCTATAAATCTCAAGCAAATTATTTCAATTGTACTCGTACGATAGAAAAAGCAAGATCATATCACACAACTACAAGAAAACTAGTATCGGTCTGGCTTCACAATCCCAATGAAGTCTTTAAGTCGTTAACGTGGTTTTAGAAGAAGAAAACCAAAGGTTAAATGAGAATCGACTCTAGCTTAGAAAACTAGTATCACACGTAAGGTGTCGGGATTAGGTTTCCCAGTTGCTAGATTTCTCCCTTATATAGTCTTTCAAATCAGGGTTTGCAATCAATGTTAGCTTGGTAACAAAGCATTCAATATTCACCGTTAGATGAAAACCTAATTAGATACAAGCTAATATTTCTCAACCGTTGGATCGAAAACTTAGCTTGTTACACACAAGTGAAATTTTCAATTTTGGGTTTATGAACCGTACCCAAACATTAATATTTTTTGGTTCAACAATAGTCAACCAAATGGTTAGCCATATGATCACTCTCATATCAACCATATTCTTCTTCACCATAACTAGTTCAAATGACTCAAATGAACTAGTTAGAGAGTTGTTCAATTGCTTAGATCTTATGTAACTACACAAGAAACAATCGAAGCAAAAAAGGTTTGATTCACTCGAATCGGTTCATGAACTTTATAGCCACGGTTTGCAAAAGCATTCCTTAGTTTATACTTCCTCCGTTCCAATTTACTTGATGTTTTAGGGTTTTTTTTGTGTTCCAAAATAGATGTTTAAGTATTTTTCCCAAATTCTCACTGATTTACCCTTGCTTTGGAATTAGAGCATGCCATTAATTCTCATTAGAATCAGCAGATAAATGATTATTCCAAGGATTTGGATGGAATATTTTGTTTATCCCAAGTAAATTACAATGGGATTCGTAATTTACATTAAATTTAGAAACTAAAAACTAGGTGGTTTAAAATTTTAGGAAGCTATTAATATGGGTAGATTTGGAAAAAAATTTACTCTCTCTGTTGTTTCTTAATCTGCGTGAAAAACTCTATAACGTCAAGTAAATCGGAACGGAGGGAGTATAAACATTAGTTTAAGAACAACCGATTTTAGATATAACCTACTCAAGTTCGCGGACTGGGTTCGTGGACTTAAGCTCATGGAAGGAGTACACAAACTCCAGCAGAAATTCTCGGGTGAGAACTTCCGCCATTTCGCGGATTGAGTTCGCGGACTTGACTTGCGCCACTTCCATTTCTCTTGATCAACAAAGTTCACAAACTTTGGTTCAAGGAATAAGGACTTATACATATATGTGTTTCCACAACAATGCTTATATCCTAAAAATTGTTATGTAATCTAAACTCTCATTTCAATCATTGAAACATTCTCAGAGAATGTTATATAGCCATTATTCACAAACCATTTTTCATCAGAGCAATTTTCAAAGTGATTGAAACATAACATGACTTTCGTCACTAGGTAAAGATGAATTTGGTTAAAGCGAAAGCTTACCAACACATATTTCGATAAATAGATATGCGAGTTAAACTAGGCTCGAAATAGCAAATGTGTATAATGAAAGTTTATACGTCTAAACGACTTTTGTCTAAAGAGTAGGAGATAGAGTAAATAGAATTTTGAGTGACAGATAAGTAAATAGAGTAAATAGACTTTTAAGTCGATGAAGTTCCACCGGTTCCTCGAGTAGTCCTTCTTCTTGTATGATGATTTCCATGGAGTTCTTGAGCTCAACTACACTTTCTATCCTAGTCCGAGACCTTTAGCTACATAGGCTAGAAATCAAGACTTATAGTTTGGATCACTAACATTGACAAACATGCTTGAGATAGCAACGCATGCGAGTTCGACCGAGCAATGCTCTAAAAATCTCCCCCTTTGCCAATTTTAGTGGCAAAACTATTAATACATATGGAATACAAAAAAATAAATAAATTAACTTTTGTAGCTCCTATTCCACATGTCTAATCTTCAACATTACTCGAAATCTTCGTCACTTCCAAGTACTCCAATGATCCCAAAGATTGTAAGTTTAGCATCATCGTTGTTGAAAATCCGTAGCTATAACAATAATAAAACAAGAGTTCTCAATCATTGTTATACAGTTTCATAGTATCATTACACAACGTCAAAGTTCAATTGTATCACAACTTCAACAACAATACTATGGTGATATGTATCACTCCCCCTTAGTCAATACTCCATCTCACATGGAAACCACTCCCACTTACATAATGATCCGAAAACCATATGTATTTGTAGTGTGACCTACATATTAATTCTCCACCTTTTTGTCAATAAAATTGGCAAAGGTACAAGAACGGGATCCTAATGAAATTTCCGAAAGAGACATTTCATGACCAAAAGAAAGAAACACACATCATCTTATTTAGATGCAATCATAAAGCCGAAGCTAAATGCATTCATCAAGGAGTTTAAAGATACAAGATAACCCCTATAATATTCCACAGCCGCACTCCCCACAAAGATATGGCAATTAAGCGCAAGTTCAAAAAGAACTCTCCCCCATAATATGTCATTCCCGAAAGAACAACAAGAGCGACCTTAATTTCGAAGGAAAAGAAGGATTTCTTTGGACATAACAAATCACATACAAGTATGAATTTGAATCCAAAATACTCAATTAAATTAACCATAAGAGAACCCATGATTAATTTAATCGAAATACACAATCAAACTAATCACAAAGAGTAATCAATTTAATTGGCCATACTCACATAAGAGAATCTATGGAGCAATGACTAAGTTAATCATGAAAATAACCAACCCAATCAAAAGTGCTCAAACATAAGAAAACTTATGGAGTCATAACTAAATAACCAAACAAGATGATTAATTTAGTCCAATATGCTCGACACAAAGTACCTTATGGAACAACAACAAAGCTAACCATGAAAATAATCAACTTTGATTGTTTTAGTGCTCAACATAAGACACATTACAGAGCCTCACGGAGATACACAAAAAATATGGATAAGGGAAGATCAATTACTGCGGAATACACAAGGATTCATTCTATTTTCCATCACAATTTGCACCATGACGTACAATAGACATAATCCTTGAAAAACAAAAGATTTTAACCTATCTTCCATCAATAACTGACAATATAGGCTTAACTTTTGTATTTGTCAAAAGTCCATTCATTACTTTATCAATATAAGAATATTGACTTACGAAAGATTTTACTTTTGACAAGATATGGGACAATCATAGTTCACGGACGCAAACACACATATCCCATAAACAATTGCAATATATAAAACCATAAAGATTAATACTGCAAAAATCATCTTCCAAACAAGTTTAGAATTTAAATCTAAAAACATGAAGATGAGAACGTTAGACATAGCTATGTGTAATCACAATAATTGCTATTCCAAACTCTAGTAATCCTTCTCAAAAACAAGAATAAATTCTCATAAGAAGTTTCCTAGGCATCAAGACAAACTTGTAATGCACATATAAGATGATTTGTCCTTAGAGGGTAGAATCAATCTTTTTCGCCTGGATTTATACCAAGAATAGCTACCAAAGGAGTATAAAAAGATTTTATTAACAAAGAAGATCATACAAAGTCATTAACGACCATGAACCATAGTTCACATAAAATGATTGTGAACATTCAAGAATTCCATAGTAATGTGTACTACTGCCCATTCTTGAACTCCCTTCTTTGTGATTCACCAACAACATTCTTGTAAAATCTACAAATTAGCTTAGAAGAGTAGTACTCCAAGAATCCAAGTGCCCAATTCCAAGAGAAGTGGAACAAGTGACGAAATGGAGCAAAACACTCAAAAACAAGAGACAAGACAAATACCAATCTTAACTCATCCAAATTCAAGGTTTCTCATCTCCATTTCGAAGAGAATTCTAATAGAAAGAGAATGCAAAAAGAATGAGGTCATTCCGAGTTCGGACGAAGAAATTACGTCCAAAACAAGTTTACCGAATATCGACGTCTACATGCAAGTATGCATACGGGTTTGCAAACGAATTTTCATGACTTAGAGCAGTTTGCAAACTGGGTCTGCGAACTTAAACCCCTGGATTTTGATTTTAAATGATGGTATGCATACTTGGTATGTGTACCATGAAGTCCAAACATCCCGAACTACTATTTTCAAACCTAAACACAAAGGAATCTTAAACACAGATCAAGTTAGGTTGAAATGAACAATAAGAAAGGTACATGGATCCTTATAAGTACTCTAAGCAAATTAAAACACAAATCTTGCTCAGGTTTATAGACATACCTTTTTAGAAGAATCCAATCGAGTTATACTGCCATACCGAACATAATCTGTGTGCCCCAATTCTCGTGCTTCCCTCACCGTATACATAGCAGGGCATTCCTTGGTGAGGATGCACTTACAACAAAATCAAGTTGCGTTGGGGTGAAAAATGTCTTGCTCACCACAAGTGACCTTTGGATTATCACGAAAGAGATCTCTTTTAGAACCTTTCACATCCAATTCCATTTTTCCAAAAAACTTGTTTAGTTCCAACATCATGGATACTGCCTTCTCCATAGTCATGGAATTTTCTAGAAGACCATTCCTTTTCACACTCAAAGCATCATTGGCTTTATTTGGTACCCACTTCTGAGTGTGTTTAGGTATAGCCAGGACCTTGTTCCCATTACTCTCTTCTAGAATTCTCGGAAGAGAATTGGATTGACTATTCTTTTGCAAGTTGGTCTTTCTCCAATTGGGAACATCGGATCTTTTCTTTGTCTTTACGAAGTTATCCTTTTGATAACCATTACGATTGTGAAAAGGATTCGTATGACGTTTATATGCAAAACTATGACTATCACAGCACTTATTCCTTTGCCTAAAGGTTGGATAGTTACAACCTGTAACGTTAAGGGGATTAGTCTTAACATATGATCTTGGTTTCACAACTTCTTGTGATGCCCAAACAAGAACATCATGAAGTTTCTCATTCCTTATACGAAAACGACATCTCCTTTCCAGGTGACCTTTATTTCCGCAATAGTGACAAACATAAGGAATGCTCTTACCTCGATCCATGTGTGCTGACTTTGGAGGTTGATAAACTTTGCTCTTTTGGACCTTAACTGCAGGTGAAGGTATTTCACTTTTTCCATCAGTGGAAGCCCTTTGTTGAGAAGAATCACTAGCCTTGACAAATTTTACCTCCTTGCTAATATTTGGAGCATTTATTCCTTTATAGCCCAATCCTCGTGTATCACGATGATTTTTACTTGCTCCTAGCATAGTGGTTAATTTGCTTGAACTAGTATTGAACTTTTTCAAGTCATCTTCCAACATCTTGATTTTATCAAGAGCAGCAGCTAAATCAGCCTCAAGACGTTTTTCTCGAGCAAGAAAATCCCTTTCTCTGTCATCAAAACTGATTTGTTGAGAGTTAAACCTTGCTTCGGATTCTGCAAGTTTCCCTTCCAACGAAAGTACTTTTGATGAAGATTATCACATTCAATTGACTTTATACGTAGGTTTTCCTCAGAATCCTTGAGGATCGATTCGTTAGAACGATTCGAAACATAAACACCTGCATAACATCTTCTTTATTTCTTGTTTTCTCGATAGAGAGGAGTCAGAAGAGGAGTGACATGAGAAGTTGTCATCTTCTTCTTTTCCAACGAATTCAAAACCTTCACATACTCAGAGACTTCCTCATCAACATCTCTATCAATATCTAAATCACCTTCATCATAAAGTTCATCCAACTGTCTTCTAGGCGTGTTTCCCAGACTTCAACATGTTTGACATTAAGAGAATGTTTAGATATTGACCTAGATGTGACAGTCCTCTTCGGTGAATCCAAGCTTTGAAAATCATCTGGTAATTTATGAACATGTACGTTATTAGAGATAGACTCGTCTATAGAGCCAGATTGCTACAAACATAGACTTATAAGGTCTTAAACGTGTTTGCCCGCTCTGATACCAATTGAAAAAGCGGGGGTCTAACAACCACACCCAATATTTCGCTTAGCAATCTGTATGGAAAAACTCCAATATACTTTCTAGAGAATCAACTTGACAGTCAGACTCAATCTAGATAAAAAGTATATCAAAGAGTTTATATCTCAATCTCTCGATTTGATCTTTACTCAAGCAAATAGAAATCTGCGAGTCTTTATCAAAGAGGGATAACTTGGATGGTACCAAAGACCAATATCCAAGTGTCAATCAATTTAAATCAACAACCCAAAAGATCGGATATTCTACTTGATTGAACAACGCACAACCTGTAATATTTCAATTATATAACAAATATAATGCGGAATAGAAATAACACAGACACCAGAATTTTGTTAACGAGGAAACCGCAAATGCAAAAAAACCCCGGGACCTAGTCCAGATTGAACACACACTGTATTAAACCGCTACAGACTCTAGCCTACTCCAAATTAACTCCGGTCTGGACTGTATTTGAACCCCAATCAATCTCACACTGATCCAAGGTACAATTATGCTCCTACGCCTCTGATCCCAGCAGGATGCTACGTACTTGATTCCCTTAGCTGATCTCACCCACAACTAAGAGTTGCTACGACCCAAAGTCGAAGACATTAATAAACAAATCTGTATCACACAGAAAAGTCTACATAATAGATAAATCCGACTCCCACGAATAAACCTATGAGTTTTGTTCCATCTTTTGATAAATCATGGTGAACAGGAACCAATCAATAACCCGGACTTATATTCCCGAAGAACAGCCTAGTATTATTGATCACCTCACAATAATCTTAATCGACGCAGCGAAAAAAGATAGTGGGTAATCACAAACGATGAGACGAAGTGTTTGTGATTTCGTTTCTATCTTGACTATCGGAGATATAAATCTCAAGCCAATTATTTCAATTGTCACACAACTACAAGAAAATTAGTATCGCTTCATAAAAAAACAGAAAAAGAAAACCAAAGGTCACACAACTACAAGAAAAGTAGTATTTTCAATCAATGTTATCTTGTAAAAAGCATTCAAAATTCATGCGCTTCACAATCCCAATGAAGTCTTTAAGTCGTTAACGTGGTTTTAGAAGAAGAAAACCAAAGGTTAAAGGAGAATTGACTCTAGCTTAGCAAACTAGTATCACAAGTAAGGTGTGGGGATTAGGTTTCCCAGTTGCTAGAGTTCTCCCTTATATAGTCTTTCAAATCAGGGTTTGCAATCAATGTTATCTTGGTAACAAAGCATTCAATATTCACTAGAAGTTAGATGAAAACTCATTAGATTCAAGCTAATATTTCTCAACCGTTGGATCGAAAACTTAGCTTGTTACACACAAATGAAATGTTCAATTTTGGGTTTATGAACTAATACTTATTATGTGCACCTATTTAAACATATTGCGTACCTACCCAAACATTAACATTTGTTGGTTCAACAATAGTCAAAATCCGCAAATGGTTATCCATATGATCACTCTCATATCAACCATATTATTCTTCACCATAACTAGTTCAAATGACTCAAATGAACTAGTTAGAGAGTTGTTCAATTGCTTAGATCTTATGTAACTACACAAGACACAATTGAAGCAAAAATGATTTGATTCACTCGAATCGGTTCATGAACTTTATAGCCACGGTTTGCAAAAGCATTCCTTGGTTTATATAAACATTAGTTTAAGAACAACCGATTTTAGATATAACCTACTCAAGTTCACGGACTGGGTTCGCGGACTTAAGCTCATGGAAGGAGTACACAAACTCCAGCAGAAATTCTCGGGTGATAACTTCCGCCAGTTCGTAGACTGAGTTCGCGGACTTGGCTTGCGCCACTTGCATTTCTCTTGATCAACAAATTTCACAAACTTTGGTTCAAGTAATAAGGACTTATACATATATGTGTTTCCACAATAATGCTTATATCCTACCAATGGTTATGTAATCTAAACTCTCATTTCAATCATTGAAAATTCTCAGAGAACGTTATATAGCCGTTATTCACAGACTATTTTTCGTCAGAGCAATTTCCAAAGTGATTGAAACATAACATGACTTTCGTCACTAGGTAAAGATGAATTCAGTTAAAGCGAAAGCTTACCAACACATATTTCGAGAAATAGATAGGCGAGTTAAACTCGGCTCGAAATAGCAAATGTGTATAATGAAAGTCTATACATCTAAACGACTTTTGTCTCAAGAGTAGGAGATAGAGTAAATAGCTTTTTGAGTGGCAGATAAGTTCAAGTCTCCACATACCTTTTAGTCGATGATGTTCCACCGGTTCCTCGAGTAGTCCTTCGTCTTGTATGATGATTGCCATGGAGTTCTTGAGCTCAACTACACTTTATATCCTAGTCCGAGACCTTTAGCTACATAGGCTAGAAATCAAGACTTATAGTTTTGATCACTAACATTGACAAACATTCTTGAGATAGCAATGCATGCGAGTTCGACCGAGCAATGCTCTAACAGGCTTGCCTTGGTCGGCGGCCTAAAACTTGCCACAAGTCCGTCAGTTTGGTGGCGAACTTGAATGGCTGAGATTACATCTCATGAAGAAGGGTAGCCGTTGATTATGGCCACATCTTTGTTGTGTAAAAAAGTGGCGCCATTAGCATAGTGGCGCCTGGCGTAGCCGTGGCGTAGCGGGTTTCCTGGGACTTGCCGCAAGTCTGTCAGTTCAGTAGCGAACTTGGATGGCTGAGTTTGCATCTCATGAGGAAGAGTGGCCATTCATTATGGACGCATCTTGTTGTATACCGAAGTGGCGCCATTGGCATAGTAGCGCCTAGTGGAGCCATGTCATAGCGGTATGCCATGGCGTAGCCATGGCATTGCGGCATGCCAGTGGCGTGGCATAGCGGCATACTAGTAGCCGTGGCATGCCAGTGGCGTTGTGGCATGGACACGCCTGTGGCGTTGTAGCATGGCCAAAGCTAAGGTTTGGCCCCGTGGCCAAAATTAGGGCTTGGCGGCGTGGTGAAGGCTAGGATTTGGCGTCATGGCCAAGGCTAGGTTTTGGCGCTGTGGTAAGAATTAGGGCTTGGCAGCGTGGCCAAGTCTAGGTTTTGGCGTCGTGGTAAGAATTAGGGCTTGGCGGCGTGGCCAAGGCTAGGTTTTGGCGCCGTGGTAAGAATTAGGGCTTGGCGGCGTGGCCAAGGCTAGGTTTTGGCGCCATGGTAAGAATTAGGGCTTGGCGGCGTGGCCAAGGCTAGGTTTTGGCGCCGTGGTAAGAATTAGGGCTTGGCGGCGTGGCCAAGGCTAGGATTTAGCGTCGTGGTATGAATTAGGGCTTGGCGGCGTGGCCAAGGCTAGGTTTTGGCGTCGTGGTAAGAATTAGGGATTGGCGGCATGTCCAAGGCTAAAGTGGCATGCTATCGCGGCAGAGTGGCATGTTGGCATGCCGATCAATATGTTGTTGTGGTAAGGCGCATTTGGCTTGCCAGTTAGTATGGTGGCGCGGCAGGGCGCGTTTGACCTTTAATGTATGGTGGCAAGTTTGGAGCGACTTGATTGGCCGAGGAAAGGGGTCATCCAAACATAAGGCACGGCTACACTTCTGGTGAAAGTGTGGCGGCTTTAGAGCGACCTGATTGGTCGATTAAACGAGGGACGGCCAAGCATGGGCGTGGCTACACTTCTGGTGAGAGTGTGGTGGCTTTAGAACGGCTTGATTGGTTGATGGGAAGTGGGGCCGGCGAGTATGGGCCCAGCCACAACTTATGTGCGCGTGGCTAATTTGAGGCGACACGATTGGTCGAGAGAAATATGGCCGGTTTAGGAAGGGGAGTGACCAATGGCAAGTGGCGCCAGTTGGCCCAAGGCATGTCCACACCTCCCTTTGCTGATGCGGCTCCCTGTTTTCTGATTCTGAGCAAGGTTTTGCACCTTTTAATCCATGGAGGATTAATTACCTAGTTTGCCTAGGTTTAATTTCGACAAGCAAGGTCTGATATACTGCGCGAGGCGCAAAAACCCTAACTTCTGCAAGTTAGTCAGGTTAATTGATTGAATTCTATGTGTTGACATATAGTTCTTTTAAGTTCGTTGCCAGAGAGCAGCATGCTTTTTCTGATTGAATACCTTATGCAAAGACCTTATCCTTAATACTTGGAAATTCATGCTACTCTGCTGCGAGTGAACACAAATCGTCATGCCATATGAACATTAAGGGTTCAGCCGGAGAACATAGCATAGAGGGCATTCAAAGGAACTTATATTAAGTGAATATAGGCGAGGCGCCGAAATTTACAGAACATCTGGGATGTTGCTACATTCGCCAGTCTGGATAAATTTCATGTAAGTATATTGAACGGCTCAATAAATATGCCGGTGGAGAGGTTAGCACTCACGGCACCGTTTCCTCACAGAGTGACGTCACATTAGATGCAAGGTTTTACGATTTTAACCCTAAGCTAAAAACCACCATCAACACCTATATGCAAATTGGGACCTTCCCCAGTAAACTGGTACACCCCATTAGCAATGCGTTTACTCTTGTGCCAAATATTGATATATCTGCCACAAAATAAACTCTTTCTCAATATGTCCTAGCCGATCAAATCGATCAATTTTTTTATTTTATTTTAAAGAACGTTTTTCTTTTTTAATTTTAAAGAACAGCCTCATACCGGGAAATATTTAGTGTCATAAGATAATTAATAAAAAGAGTAGCACCATTTCAGAGGGAAAAAAAAGGACAACTTTTTTGTACTTATGCATAGTCTTAAAATCAGTATCTTAAAAACATGGGAAATGCAAGGAAATAATTTGGCCGCCTAAATTTCTTACTTATTTGTATATTAATTGTATAATATTAGATTTTTATAAAATATGAAGTTACACTACTGTATGTATGCTGTAACAAGTATGGTTCATTTCTTTTATTCATAAAGAATATCTTTCCAACAATTTTGTAATACATCTTTAGATTTTAATATATCGTTAAGAAGACTTAAAGCTATGTGAATTATCATTTCTTATTTACACATTTGTTGAAAAGTTTTAACACATGAGACATATGAATATTTAATGCACATATGAAATACATAAAAATTATATAGATAAATTATGACTTTTTTACCGAGATGTTGTAGTTAAGTAGTGGAACTTTGTAATCATAGTGGAACTTTGTAAGCCACTGATGAATGTTGCTGGATTTTTTTAATCTTGAGATTCTCTCCTTTGAGTGCGTTAACTACTGTTAAATGATTAATGACACAAGTAGTCCAATTCTTTACTAGATTAGGTTTATTTACCATTGTACATCCGGTATAAATTCTTAATCCTCCAATCTTGTTGAAACCGTGAACACTATAATGACTTTTTTTTTTTTTCAACCATCACTTCATTTGAAATTTATTTAATTACTTGTGCTGGCAGATAGTATATTAATTAATTAAAGGAGATGAATTAAATAAATGATGTTGAGTTTGATAAAATCATAAATAAGTTATCTGCGAAAGATTGAAAAACCAAGGTTGTTAAGCACAATGACACTTTAAGAAGAATAAGATTAATAGTTTGTCTCCTAGTTAGTAAGTTCCCGAATGATTCCGTATCACGAATTTTACCGTCTTATTCACGTACGTTTGCAACTCCGAAACCAAAACACGTATTATATGGCTTTTCCGGTTTATTCGCGAATCGTTCACGAACTTTACGTATCCCGAATAATACGTCCGCTTAATTCGCCAGCCCAATATTAGACAAAGGCCAAATATTACGTTTTCAAAGGCCCACTTTAGCTTTAGGCCGAACTTTAGATTTTACGTTTTCAAAGGCCTACTCTTTGGGCTTTACTGCCTCTCGAGCATACACAGCCCAATATTAGACATTGTTGTAACTTTTATGAAACAAAAATGACTGAAGAGATTTGAAGGTGAAGGTGAGAGAGATCTCAAACTCACAAACCAAGCATCTAAACCACTATGCCACGTCCTCTTGGATGACCAATGTTGTATATATTATTAATATCATCATATTAAGTTTATTTTTTCTTTAAATAACTTATAGATATGCATAAAAAATAGTCTATGTCCTTATAAATACTAATTATTTATTATATATAGATAACGAATTTTCAGACCCGAACTCACATTTATAAATCGAATTATACATGTACGTATGCCGTTCCGAATTACTGACGAATCACGTCCCGTTGACCGAATTTTGGACCAAATTTGGGTTTTACAAAACCGTATAATACTCGTATGTTTGCCGTTCCGTACGTTTGCCGAATCCCGAATTGCTAACTAGGGTTTGTCTAGCTAGTTATCATGATCGTCATTGGATGAAAAAAATAATGAATTTCTTAGTGGTGATGGTAATGTTGAAATGTTGATCGCTGGAATTTTCTTTCAAGGCATGATGAACCCACTTGGTGAAGTGTGGTTGGACGATTCGAAAATTTAATTCGATACTGGGACGTGAGGGATAAATGGTTTAATTATATTAACCCTCTCGCTCCCCTTTATAACTCCTTCCACTTATTTCTAGGGTTCTTCCCAAGGTTTAGTTCTTTAACATAACAACAATAGCCGACAACGGGAAGGATCCTTCAACTGAGTCTGAAGTAGATAAAGATTTTCAGGATGAAATTCCTTCTTTCCATTATACTCTGATGAAAAGACGAGGGTACCCAAATAACCACAATCTTTTTGTTTTCAACTTATAAGTCCTCTAACCGAAAGTGATCGTCTATGGACAAAGTCGAGATAATACAACAAATTGGTATTCACACTTTGTGTGATTGTCTATGGATACGAGATCGAGACAATATGACAACCAAAGTGTGATACTAGATAATAGGTTCCGACGTAACCAAACTATATAGGATCACTATCAAGTATATCGAAGTTAACGTTTGTGTAATTTACTTTAAATTATATAAACAAATATAATTGTGGAAAACAAAAATAAATCACACAACAAGATTTTGTTAACGAGGAAAACTGCAAGTGCATAAAAACCCCGGGACCTAATCCAGAATTGGATACTCTCATAATTAAGGCGTTATACAAAATATAAACCAACTTCGTATAGTTTAGACCAAGCAACTTCCCCTAGTTCACTTAGTTTCCTCAATATCCATGCACTTCCGATTTCGGAGGTCACGCACTAGTACAATTCCTTTGGATCGTATTCCAAACAGTAAAGGAACAACAAATTTGTTTGGTAACAACTCTATTGATTCTATCAAGATAAAGATATCTCAAGTCATACGCTAAGGCTCTTTCGTTTAATCTAATAAACTCCTTTGCCTGGTTAGATCAATCTATCCAATAACTACAAAAGCCGTTAAGTTTAGATTCGCACTCAATGAAAATAAATCTCAAAGAGATATATTGAGAATGCCGATCTCACGCAACTAATCAATCGAATAAATCCGATTCTAGTTGGTCCCAGCCGATCAAGGTTTGTGCACACACAAAGATATGAGAACTAATAAGAAATCTTCTTCGTCTTCAAATCTTCTTTAATCTTCAATAAAAACCTGCACAAAACCACTTGAATCTCTTGTGATCATTCACACATAGAACGAAGTCTGTTAACAATGGATTATCACAAGATGTCTTTAGATCTACAAACAATTCTAAAGATCTCGTCGATACTTCGATCTAGTTTGAGTGAACCTTATATCAGAAGAGAAGATTCTCAAGAATAAACAAACTAGGTGCAATCAAAGATTCAACAACCGTTAGTCAATCCAATCAATCGAAAACTAATAACGATGCAATTATCTAGTTTCCCACCAACGGTACTTGTAGAGCTTCTTGATCTCACATAAGTCTTTAAACGAGCGGTCGTAAGAGGTTTCACCTAATTAGGATACTTTCCTCTCCGAACAGATGGCTCCACTAGAAACAAAAAGAATTAAAGTTTGCCTGGCTCTTAGGATAGTTTGCTAGAAATGAAAACTTAGGTATTTATAGACCAAGGATATTTGGACACCAAGGAATTTCCAAAACCGAAAATATTCTCAAGATATGCAATGAATAACAAAATTAGGTTTTCCTAATTCCAATATAAATGCTTGTCCAAAATTTCCTAAATATCTCAATAGAAAATCTCCAATTAGTAAATGCACATTACTAATTTTTATTCATATAAAACCAAAAACCTTAATTAAAAGATTCTCAATTTATTTCGGCACAGGATCTCCTTGAGTACTAAGGAATATCTTTGAACAATAAATGATAAGAGTTATTGTACGTGTTCAATGTATGTTGACATCTCTTCACTATAAATCCTTATTCATATTTACATGGATTTACATTTTTGGAATCGGTTATACCACACTTCCAAACAAGTTTAGAATTGGTTGACCAGTATTCCAAGATAACTATGTGATTGATCAAATATCAAATCACATACACTGGTTCAATCGGTTCTACCAATCACTAGGATCGGTTATACCTCAATATGGAAATACTGGTAATCAGTCACCAATCACCAGGACCGGTTACCAATTATAAGGATCGATTACACAACACTCTTTGATCGGTCATACCAATTACTGTTGGAGAAAAATGAGTTTTATTGTTTTGGTATTTTAGTCTTGGTGGGAATGAAACTTAGAACCTTTGGGTCTCTAAGAGCACTTACTCATTTTCCTATGAGTGAATGAAATAGAACCTTTAGTCCCACATTGGGTATAACTAAAGAGGAGTTCCACTATTTAACTAATCCATTATGGATAGTTAGTAAAACAATGTGGGTGGAACGGGTGAGACAAAATATATTTGTTTTCACTAAGTCTTGGGCATAGGGCTCTCGGGCATGTTGGTCAACCATGACATATCTTTTTGACAAAAATACTTTTGAATTATTTCCTAAACGAATTTAAACTCAAATTGAATTTTGTCTTAATGTGGGGGTCGTCTAACCAGGGTAATATATTTTACTTACCAAAAACTCTTATGCAGTAATGATGGATTTAATTGATTTAAATATTCTTTCCGTTTTAAAACTTTATTTGATTTAAAGACTAAATTGAATTGGCTGTTTTATTTCCATTTTTATTTTTAATTCCTAGCTTCATGCAGGGAATTGATTTGAGAATCAATTATCATTACTGCACCTCTCTCCCTTTTCATATAAAAAGAACTCGAATTATTCATTCCAATTCGTGTCCAGAAGAGCTACTATCCTCTTCTTTTCGTCTCTCTCCCTCTGTGTGGTATTTTCATTTCTTATGTGCCATTGCTGTTGAGTTCGTAAGAGTGGGCAAGTACTGTAGTGCTAACAGTGCTTGCAACAGGCAGTTTTATCCTGGATACGACTTGACCACGGGGTATAGGCATCACTCATTCTTGAGGCGTACCGGTCAACTATCGTGTTAAGGACAGCGTGTTGAACACATAACTCTGTCCTCTGTTTGATGTCCATTTGAGTGTTTATTTACATTTCAGAAAATTTATTTCCAACATCTTCACATCTTCTTTTAGTGTTTTATTGTTACAGTTGCAACAATTACTAGGATCGGTTACACCAATTACTAGGATCGGTCACACCAATTACAAATATCGATCATACCATCTCATGGTGATTATTTAGGATCGGTTACACCAATTAATAAAAACTAGTCATACCAAATCATAAGTCAGGAATTGTGATTAGTTATACCAAGATACATAACAAAGTTAAGATCGGTTCTACCATCTCACACATATTGGTAATCCAAATATTTGCAATGAATAGCTGAACCAATAATCCTAATGACTTCCCTTTCGATTCATAAAATAATTTCATGAATGTACTTCCTTTAAACGAATGTAAAACATTGTTTCCTAAGATGAAATCTTCACCATAACCCATTCACATAATCATAACAGTATATACACAAGATTATGTCGATGTCATATCTACGAAGTTCAAAAGATAACCGTTATACTTCATAATCTAATTCCCTAATACTATGGTCATACAAATATGACCATGTCACATCACTAGAGTATTATACAATATGTACAGTATATACAGCTTCGCAGTTATGTTTTCAATATAACACGACTTGAAAGATACTTTAGGAATGAAACAGTTCAAGTCAATATTACTAACCTCAAGTGGAAGGATGATGTCGTCATTGTTTTTCGCCACTTCTTCACATTCTTCAAGTCTTCGGAGTAATACTTGTATGTCTCAACATTCCTAGACTTTGTAGTCTAACCTAAACGAAGTTGACTCTAGTATATAATCAAGCGACTTTAGATGAGTTTTGACACAGTAAAATATGACAACCAAACTTGACATACCAACGCTTGGTGAGTTCAACCGAGCTATGCTCTAACAATCTCCCCCTTCGTCAATTTTAGTGACAAAACTCTTATTATTTATGGATAAACAAATTACATAAGAATTCATTTTACATACGTTTGATTCCAAGTTTCAACGGCACACTAACCTGCATATATTCAATCAATAAATGCCGCTGTTGACATTTGAATAAAAAAAGATTTTACTCCCCCTAAAGGTAAGCTAGGTAAATATTCAATCGAACATCTTTGTTATTCCCCTTTTTGTAGTTAGAATACTACAACATCAATATGATATGTTTCTTCGCCTTAGTAAATGCTTTACTCTTCCGTTACGATTCCCTTGGCACATTTGATTGCAGAAATCCCTTAAATTCACATTTCCTTCGGGATTTGGTGGAATTACGATTCCCTTGGCACGTTTGATTGCAGAAATCCCTTGAATTCACGCTTCCTTCGGGATTTAAAATTCCACCAAATCCCCCATTTTGAATACCACTCCCCTCCTAAAATTTGCTGGAAAACTTATGAGGGATTTATGGACCCACTTTACTTTAACCTTAAAAGACATATTTTCTCCCATTAAGCAGCCTCCAAACAGTATATGGGATTTGATATAGAAAAATCCTAAGAATTCTAGAAATTTTCTCTTAGTTACCAAACTCATGCACGAGCAATTTACATGATTCATGGTATTTATAATCCCATGAAATTATACATCCTTTGGAAATATGATTTCTGCAGCCAAACACACCATAAACTTCTGTTATAACTGGTGCAACCTAAAAAATTTACTTCATAAAATATATATACATAAACCAAAATACGAAATAACTAAAAAAACATGTTAAACAATTTAATTCTCAAAATGATTAATCTTTTTAATTTCCTTATAAATTTTAGTGATTAAAATTTACCTCACAATCCAACCCCGTTCTAGACTAATCTAGTTCACTAACTGGCACTGGCTATCCTATTGTCGCCGATGTAAGATCTAATAGTGAGCTCTGATATCAACTTTGTAGCGCCGAAAAATTAAGTTACTTACTAATTCAAGAGATCAACTACATAATGAGGCATATGATCTAAATCATTTACTTAAACATTCAATTTAGGAAACCTGCTACAAAACTTAACCCAAAACTAACTCATACACTCTGATATTACATGAATGAAAACCACTCAAGTGGTATGAATACAATAATGTGATGTTTTATAAATTAAAAAAGCAACACATATATACAAGATATATATCTAAATTCGATAAAGTTTTAAGCTACGATAACAAATATCTTCATGTGCACCATCTCTTAACTGAGAGTTCTCATCGTTTGAATAACCTAAACATGTGTTACCGAACCTTGTCCTACTCAATGGAGAAGACAATGAGTAACTCGAGCACATAATCCTTAAAGGATGCAATTTATGTCACAAGATGAAGAGAGTTAAAACAAATACAACGTCCGTGTAATAACAAAAATTCTTTACGATTTTATAAAGAATTATATGTAACTACTAGAGAAGAATGATGAAAAATCATCTTTTAGTGCAAATAGTCATAAAGGAATTAAATAGAATTACACATGGGTGCAAAACCGCAAAAGATGTTTTTTTATTGCTCCAATGATGAATTGGAGAAAATGATGAAAATCTAAAGTTACCTTATAATTGTTGCAAACACACGACAAAAAAATCATCCTCAAAATGTTCTGCGGAAATGACGTTTGAATAACCTAAACATGTGTTACCGTAACCTTGTCCTACTCAATGGAGAAGACAATGCCACACGCCACCTTCCAAAGATAAGATAACTCCGCGTCTCGCTTTCTTTACTTCCGACGATTCTTAAATGATAACGCCATACACGAAATGCGTAAAATCACCTCGTTGTTTTCAAACGTTCCTTTATCCAATAGGCGAATAACAATGGTTGCCCCTTAGAATCATGTTATTCAATTCCGAGCAACTTTTCGACAACACATCCCTACGCCCACTCTTTCTCACAACCAATGTAGTTAATTCCGGATTTCGGTTCGTCTCTATCGGGCAGAGACACCGAGACAACTTTATCTCTGGGAGATTCTCGGAGTAACTCCCGAAAAATCGTTTTCAAATTTTTTACAAATATTTTTCACACATAGATATAATAAAATATCACCAATTTATATAAAAAGAAACAAATCTTTATTTATAAAAATAGTAGAAAACCAAGACTCATACAAATTTCAAAAACCTCTACAGAGATTTTCGGCCAATTCCGGCCGAGTCAACCGAATTTCAATCAAAAATTTTGGCCAAATTCCGACTCGAAGAAATCAAAAATTTCACTACCTTAAATACTGAAACCGGAATTTTCGACAGAATATCGGCTATCTCGTCCGAGATTGACTACATTGCTCACAACTCATGTAGGGAGCTGTCGAGCATCATGCTTGGATGTACCGGAAAACACTTCGACCCACATTGACAACGTAACCAAGATAAGTAGAAAGTCTTGGAAATGTCGAAAAAGAAGTCTAGTCTAGTACAGACTACAGATGGAGGAGTAGGATACAACACTAGTTGTTTCAACTTTCAAGGTCAAGGCTTTAGTCTTATCCTGGATTTCTATTAATTTAACCGTCAACGAGTTATAGCTCACTTAGAGTGAAGGGGCCAAGTAGACCTTTCATTTACCCATTTCTTACAAGTTACAAACAAGTATTTCCGTCCCGTAAGATAATATCCCCACCAAAGCCTGTATCAAAATATCGGTTCTTCTTTGACTAATACAAATCACAATATTGATGTATTTGATAACAACAACAGAGCCATGATATGAATTATAAATGACTGAATGTGTCAAAAGAAAAAAAAAAAAAACAACCGGGAAGCTACATCTGAATAATCGTGGTATTCAAGCATACTCAGAAATCAAAAATCCAAAAAATCACAACAATTTTCTATTTATACAAAAAAGCAACCAAAATTTTCTGACTAAAATTCACCAGGAAATAGTTCTTCTTTTAATGAAGGAGCTATCCATTGTATCTGAACATGTGTAATATCTCATAACTCATTTTCTTTATTATGCACTAAAATTTCCTTCTCTTTCATTTATCTTCTTCAGCAATTATGGCATCAATGCCTGTAACCCAGTCTTATCGTCGTCGCCTAACTTAGTTTTCATACATGTATCCATCCTTCTCAACACTCCTAACCAAAATGTATGAAAACCCGAACTCTGAGATAACGGTGTCAAGAACTGCAAGAAGACTTATTTCAATAGCTCCATTGCTAGCTTTAATGTAGCTGCCATACTTTTCATCTCCATTGTTGCATTATCTCTTCTCGAATACTAGACTAGATTTTCGTGTAAATCATCCACCATTGCGAAGATTACTAAGTTGAAACAGTTGATGTAGTTATTCGATGTGAACCCGAGTTGTTCTGCTAAAATGAAGCTCTTTTTTAATGATAATACTGCATGGTTTCTTATATATTCTCTTCTGACTAAACTAGTTTTTCTAAGTGATTCTACTAGCTTAATGAAAAGGTTCATCGTCGAGTTATATGAGTTTGGATTCTTTTCTTTGAATGATGAACCGCTATTGTTACTAGCATTGCTCCCTGGATCTGAATATTCTTTTATGTACCACTGAATTAACAAGTTTACTGAATCTGCAATTAAGTCAATCTACGGGGCTTTTTGTTGCGGTCGAGAATTTGGATCTTGGTTACGACAAACCTCTTTGTTCCGCCTTTGCCGAGAGATATTACGGGGAAACAGATACTTTGCATCTTCCGTTTGGAGAAATGACGATAACACCAAATGATGCGAAGTTCATTACCTGGCTAAACATAGATGGTAAAGACGTGAAGCACAAAGAGTATGTGCAATAGCTTGAGTGGGACAAGATTTATGCGTTCACCAAGGAAGTGTTCCAATGGGATGAGGAGATGACCAAGTCGCAGATGCTAGTAGGCAAATCAAATCAGATGATATTCCATTTCTCGAAGATGAGGGACCTCTTTAGTGGAATAAAGAAACTTCTAGCTAAGGGAAAAGAGGTGACCAAGGAACGTATCTTCGCCACGGCCAATGCGTATGTCCTCTATGTTCTGGGATTTGTTATCTTTCCCGACGTTTCCAGTGCCCGTGTGAACGCCAACTTTATTCAGCTGTTGCAACCATTTGACAAGATTCACGAATACTCTTGGGGCACTGTCATCCTCGCACACTCGTTGAACGAGTTGAGAAAGGCTTCTAGGGCTGACAGGAACCAAATCGGAGGGAATATGGCTTTTCTGTAGGCGTGGATATATTTGCACTTCCTAATATTTGCTAAAAGGGCTTTTGAGAACAAGGAATGGGACGATAACTTTTATGGATACATGTACAACTACAAGAGTAAGGAAAAGTCCCAAGATGTGGTTTATCTGAAGTTGAGACGACAGTTAGACAACTTGACGACGAAAGATGTTGTCTTGACCCTTACAAGAGTGATTTGGCCAAAGGGAAAGGAAAGATGGTTGGGTGCGACGAGCAAGCTCATTATTTTGGGCCTTTGTTTCAACCAAGAGGATATGTAATGTACTACCCGATGAGAGTCGCAAGACAATGCAGATACGTACAAAAATCCTAGAGGAGCACAAGAAGTTTAAAATCAATGAGAAAAAAAGCGAGTCATTCGATAATGATATTGAGATTGCTCACCACCTTTACCGGAACCGGTGGAGGAGGAGGAACCAAAGAAAAGAAAGGAAGAGAGTTGCCTCAAAAAAGAATTCTGAAGGTGCATCAAGCAGCGCCCAACCTGCTAAACGAGGACGAGGTGGTCGTGGTCGTTGAAGTGGTCGTGGTGGGGATGTTGATGAATGAATGGTTTCAAACATATGTCTTTAACTATGGATAATTATGATGTCAAAACTAATGTCTTCAACTTATTCTCGAATTATGTTTGGTTATATTCCTAGTTTATGAATGACTGAATCTGGTTTCTTTTGAAAATTGTTTGTGTTTGTCTAAGACGCGAGAAAAGAACCAATTACAATGTGTGAGTACACAAAATGCATGATTCTGGAAGTTTTTTTCTGTCACAATCGGTTTACATTTACCTATATAAAATCCGATTCTGAGAGTTCTCCAGGGGCACAATTTCAGAATCGGATTTTGAAAGTGCACCACATAAACCGATTCTGAAAATTTCGCTCACCTGGTTTTTAAGTTTTCAGAATCGGTTTATAAGGATACTTTTAAAGTCCGATTATGACAAAACAAAAAAATCCAGAGTTTTGATATCCTTGAGAATCTGTTTATGTTGGCATCCCATGTAATCCGATTCTTGTGAGGAAAAGTGACAACATTCCTATATCTTTTTTTTACAAGAATCGGATTACAAGTGACATATTTAAAACCGATTACTGAGAGGAAGATTTTGACAACCTTTATAATCGGTCTATGTTAGAATCACATGTAATCCGATTCTTGCAAGGAAAAGTGGCAGTTCTTCTGTAACTTTTTTTGCCAAGAATCAGATTACATGTGCAATATTAAAAACCGATTATTGAGAGGCACATTTTATATGATTTTGCAAGGACACAATCGGACTATGTGGACATACCTAAACTCCGATTGTTTGAATTGAATTTGAAAAAAATAGCCGTTGAGTCTTTATCTATATAAAGACAACCTCTTTGAGCCACTCCCACATTACACACTTAGCCTAGAAAATGGAGTAGGATCCGGAAGTAGACGTGAAATGGGTACGTATGAAGATTTGTGTCTCGTTAAATCGTTTTTCTAATACGTTCCGTGAACGTCCGAATGAAATCTATTCAATATTTTGGAAGAGAGTTAAAGAGTTCTTTTACGGGAGTACCGGGAATCCCAATAACCGCAAATGGAGAGATTTGACATTTCGATTCAACTACATAAAAAGTGCAATGCGAGAGTATGTTAAAGTTAGAAATATGGTGTACCAACATAATCCACAAGCTCCTCTTGGGAAAAAAAGTGAGTAATCCGATAATATTTATACTTAAGTCATCGTTAAAAGTTCGCATACTAACACTTAAGAATTCATTGAATTTCAGCTGGAATGTTTCGATGGGCTATGGAGAATTCGTAATGGGGAAACTAAGTTCATTCACCACAATGAATATACGACGTTGTACCGACGTGCTCGGAGGTTCATTGACGAACATTTGATGTGTCAAATTCTAGAATTCCCATACTGAATCTTATATATGTAATGCACTAATTTCTTAAACTATGTAATGAATATTTTGTTTCGAAAGTAAGGTATAATCGGATTAAATATAAACCCATTCCAATAATCGGTTTATGGGGTTTACCCACTTAGGGTTTACTTCGTCTTTTGAAAAACTCAACCCAGAATCGGTTTAAAACTGCACTAACATCAATCGATTCTGGATCCAGTTTTTTTAAAAAAAAAAATTAAAATTTTTTCAAGTTTTGATGATGAATTAATGGTAGTTGATTCCAGGGTTAACTTGATTAAACATCATTTAATCACCCAAATTAGCAGTAATCAATCAGGGGTAGTTTTGCCATTTAGTAAAATAATTGGACAAGGGGTTATTCATTTTACTTCAAAATATTCTTTTTTGTCTTTTAGTTGTAGGCGCAAAAAAATCACACTAGGCCCAAATTAGCCAGGAAAATAAAGAAGAGATGAAGAAAGTTGTTTTACTTTTCTACTACTTTTTCTGAAGCGTCAAGAGGACGGTAACTACTGTATTTACTCCAGTACTTCTCTCTAAAAATTTTGACTTTTTACTTTCAGCGCGCGGGTTATAACCCCAAAGGTGTCACTATCCATGTACAAAAACCCCAACAAAACAAATTGTTCACAAAAACCCCATTTAACATAAACTGTCTATATTAGCCTTCTAGTTTAAATCACCCCAACAAAAATAAAAACAACCCCACCTTTAATTTTAAATCACCCTAACAAAAATAAAAATCAACCCACCATTAATTTCTATTATATTATATTATCACCACCACAAAATAACACCACCAGCAAAACCACCACTGTGCCGCCACCACTGACCAGCGCCGCCGCCAACCACCACCGAGCCGCCGCCGCCGCCAACCACCACCGCGCCACCACCATCGATAATTACCACCGCGACGCCGCCGCCGCAAACCACCACCGCGCCACCACCACCGATAATTACCACCGCGTCGCCGCCGCCGCAAACCACCACCGCGCCACCACCACCGGATACTACCACCGCGCCGCGCCAGTCGCCAACCACCACTACCACCTCGCCACCACCACCACCGCCAACCAATACATCGCCACCACCACCATCCCCCGAAAAACACCACCGCGACACCGCCGACCACCACCACAGACCACCACTGTCGCCAACCAGCAGCAACAGCACCATTATCGCCGACCAGAAAAAAAAATGATGAAACCAAACAGAAAAATGATGAAACCAAAAATAAAAAATGATGAAACCAAAATTGGTTTCACCAAAACTAGATGAAACCTAATTAGGTTTCATCATTTTTCCACATATTGTCATTTCACCAACACAAATAATGATGAAACCAAAATTGGTTTCACCAAAACTTGATGAAACCTAATTAGGTTTCTTAACTCCAGCCTGTTGCTTGTACTCATATTCAAGTACCAAAAGCACCACCTGCGACTCACTCACCTCTTTCCACCGCAGCTTTAAGCTCAACCTTAACTCAAGCTTCAATACCAGCTGCAAAACATTCCACCGTTGTCATTTGGTATCTCTTTACGGCCTCTGATCCATGCCAAGAACCATCTCCTACTACAGCTTTGTTTGAGCTGCATTAGGTGATTTGCCAACTCCAAATAAGTCTAATACTTCAAACACCTCCTGCAACAGCCGATCGTAGAAGCCAAAATCTGATGCTCCAAAGATGTACAAAGAAAACCCCAATTCAGATACAACAAACACTCCTGCCCCAAATAAGCCAACACACAAGAATGACAATGAAAATATGCAGCTCTTCAGAGATGAAGACTGACAACCTCAGTTCTTTCAATCGACGAAACCCCACCGCCTCAAATTCACAAGATCAAATTCAAAGCCACAAAACACCAATTGAAACTACAAAAAACAAAACCCTTTGTATAATCGATGAAAACCCCCTCAACTAATTGAGAAAAACCATGATTTCAAAACCCCAATTAAAACTTCAGAGAATTAACAGAACCTTAAAAAAAAACTAATCGACGAAATCCCTAATTGATGCTACTTCAATCACCACAGAGAATTGGTGGTGAACGAGAAAGAAAAGAGAAAGAAAAACGAGATCGATGAAATCCCTAATTGATGCTACTGTTGTTATTATACGAAATCCCTAAAAAAAACTAATCGACAAAATCCCTAATTGATCGGCGAAATCACCATAGGTGTTGGTCGCTAAGGTGACGGAGGTGTTGTTACGGTGTTCGTGGAGATCTATTATTGTTGCCGGTGGTGCGCGAAGAGACGAAGAAAAAGAAAAAGAAATGAGAGAAGAAGTTTTGTTTTACTTTAGCCTTTGTAATTGGACATCAAAAGCTCTTAAATCTCGATTACACCATTAATAATTGACGTGGCACTCACCAAGCAGATAAGTTCTGAGATAATAAATATTGACCGGAGAAACATCAAAAGGATGTCTAGTGCTAGACTGCTAGTAATGTAGAGGAGTAGAAGTAGGCCACTAGCTAGTTTCAACTTTCGATGCTTCTGAGTTCTTTTAGACCATCCATAACTGAGACGTGTCACCGAGAATTGAGAGTGATGGGACCCAGCTAGACTAGACAGTTTTCTTAAAGAAAATATTTTCTTACGTTCCAAAAGATACTTTGCTAATAAAACGGTATTTTTCCGAAAGAGTAGACACTAGACAGTTCTTGAGTCAAGCTAGTTGAAATAAAAAAGAAAGATTTGCTGCAGGAAGAAATTACTTAGAGAGAAAATGACAGAAAGAAGTGACAAGAAGAAGCAAGAAGAATACGGCAGTGATCCAAATTATGGAGCCGGAGGATGGGAAAGGTATCATCCTTTTATAGTTGCTGATTCTCCTCAAGTAACCGGACTGATATTTGCTGAATCCGTCTTTACCCCTAAAATCCCCATTGTTATGGAGAATCAATGGGAAGAAGCCAGTCAAGGAGGTGTTGAAGATACTATTCATTCAGAAAACCGTGGTAACGTTCTGGGAAATTTAGCTAATTGTACTGGTGGTGAAGATGGGTTGGACTTGGATCAAGGTGATGGGGTTTTAGTGGAGGAGGAAGTTCTCTCACACTTTCTTCCGGTGCAGGAATATGATGCAGCGTTTGGTGAAAGTCAGACAGATATGAATCAAACTCTCGATGAGGTGATTGAGATAAGCAGCAGCAGCGACGAGGAGGACGAAGCAAATCCCGAGTTAATTTGGGCTGGTCGTGTTGCTCAACGCCGTCTCCATTTCTGAGATGCAGTGGAATGACCTGATCAATTTGTATTTTTGCAGTAGAATTTTGAATGTGGTGTTTCTTTAGTTACAGCACGGGTTTTGTGAATGGGTCTTAGTATTCGGAGACAAAACCAAACGATTCCGGGGAGAAAAGTTGAAATTTCCGGCCAAAAATCAGTGACGGAGCCAGAATATGAATGCACGTATTAAAATGACTCATGCGTCAAAAAAACAGCCAGGAAGCTACTTCTGAATTGTGGTATTCAAGCATACTCAAAATTAAGAAACCAAAAAATTTACAACAATTTGTACCAAAATTTTCAGACTAAAATTCATCAGGAAACAGTTCTTCTTTTAACGACGGAGCAATCCATTGTATCTGAACATGTGTAATATCCCACAACTCATTTTCTTCGGTGTGCACTAAAATTTCCTTCTCTTTCATTTCTGTTATAATCTTCTTCAGCAATTCCGGTATCAATGCCTGCAACCCAGTTTCATCGTCATCGCCTAACTCCGTTTTCATACATGTATCCATCCTTCTCAACACTCCTAACCAAAATGTACGAAACCCCGAACTCTGAGATAACGGTGTCAGGAACTGCAAGAAGACTTCTTTCAACAACTCCATTGCTAGCTTTAATGTAGCTGCCATACTTTTCATCTCCTTTGTTGCGTTATCTCGTCTCGAATACTCTACTAGCTTCTCGTGTAAATCATCAACCATTGCAAAGATTACTAAGTTAAAACAGTTGATGCAGTTATTCGATGTGAACCCGAGCTGTTCTGCTAATATGAAGCTCTTCTGTAATGCTAATACTGCATGGTTTCTTATATCTTCTCTTCTGACTAAACTAGTTTTTCTAAGTGATTCTACTAGTTTGATGAATAGATTCATCGTCGAGTTATACGAGTTTGGATTCTTGTCTTCGAACGATGAACCGCTATTGTTACTAGCATTGCTCCCTGGATCTGAATATTCATTTCTGTACCACTGAATTAACAGGTTTACTGAATCTGCCATTAAGTCTAATATCTTCCAACTCTTTTCCAGAGGACTGATCTTGAGTGCAGCAAACCCGAATGCGCAATCAATGCAGTATGCATAATTAATCTTTGAAACATGGATACCATCTGACATCAACATAATCAATGCTTCAACTCCTTGATCATACGTTTCCGGGTGTCTGCCAGAGATTGATAACAAATGTAGGATTGATTTCCAACCAAGTTGTGTCTGGATATTTGCAGGGAACTCGATAAGCATCTTACTCACTGCCTGGGTAATGGTTTCACTGCATGTGTCTAGAATTTCTTTATCAAGCTTCCACATTAAGTTTATGGATTTGAAGATGTTTTCTTCTGACACTTTTTCGGTTCGATACGAATTCAGGAGCTTGAGGCAGATTTTGAAAAGATTTAAAATGGCCTTCTCTGCAAATGGACATGGTGAAAAGAGAGGAAACTGAGCTACTAAAATCAGGTAATCATTGAATAAAGGCCAAAACTTGGAGAACCTGTGAAGGTTGGCTAAAGTAAGCGTAACGATCAAATCCCAACAGAACCCAACCGTTTCTTCTTCTTCAACTGGAGTGCTGAACTTCTGGCCTTTCCCAGCTGCTGCAAATATCAAGGATCGGCCTAGACTTTCTAACGAATCTTCGGGCAATGTTGGGCTATTACTAAAGATGCTATCAATGTGACATTGCTGTATAATTTTTAAATTATGCTCGAAATCGTTACCAGCCGCAGCTTGGAGCAATGCATCTTCAGTGCAGTCAAGCGACAGGAAGTGTGAGAATCTCCCAGTACCTCCTAAACCAGATGCCTGCCTACTAGAACCGTGGCCTAAATCAAAAGATGTGAAGCTTACGCCGGATTCGGATTTGGAGTCCCTCTGAATGTCAGCTGATGATGTTGAATCCGGCTCAAGTAGAGATTGAGGAAGTAGCTTAAGTCTCTTGAGTTTCAATAAACAATCCACTATATTCCTCCATCCGCCTCGAACGGAATCTCCGAACTTATTAATGATAGAGAACACCCCGAGAGTCGCCATTCTAGGTTTCATGTCATTGCTGAAAGCATAAACAGTTTCCTCTGCAGTCGAGTACGGATTAAGAAGCATGGTAAACTTGCAGAATGATGCAATTAGCTCATCAAGAGTATCTTCCAGCCCGAACCGTGCAATCCTGGAGACTGAAAATAACCCTTCAATGCATTCATGCAGAGTTTCATCTTCATTTTCATGCTCAAATATTGCAGACAATGCCGCAACAGAAGGTCCTGCAATGGATGCAAACATATCTCTGCCTAAACAGTTAGTATATCTGCAGAGGATGAATGGTTCAGTGACCTTAGATCTATTTATTATATCAATCCATCTATTTTGGTTCATAAGTACCGGAGCACCGGATTGCCCGAATATCGTAATGGCATTGTTAGAAATGGACTGAAAAAGTTCAGACAGATATTTCCTAGGAAGATCTTTGCCTCCATTAATAGCTCTATTGTTCCTGATAAATTCGTCTTCCGTCATCTTCTTTTTCACTTGCGGATTATGTTGATCTGTATTGAGCATAATGAGTGAATAGCACAGAATGAACACTGCATCTTTGCTTACAAATATCTCTGACGACTGCTGATCATAGAATTTCTCAGAGAATGCTTCAAGAATTCTTTGAATCTTCTGAGACTCTCCAGGCAACCGAAATGTTTCCAGGTAAGTCCGAAGCGCTGTGTCGAGAATCATTCCATTAAAACTAAATGTGTCAGTGAATTCTTTAAGTACTTGCAAGTAAAATTCGTCAGGGTCACCAAGGAAATCACCAATCTTGCTCTTATCTAAACCAGGTGTGAATCTGAAAAACAATGCCAGCGCTTTCGCTTCGGGTGGTTCTGGAGTCAAATGAGTGATTCTCAGATAATCCAAACCCTTCTTCTCATCTCTATTGAAATGATTAGCTGCTATCAGTAGCTTTCTCTTTTGTGCTTTCCTGAATCGAAGCGATTCAATCCATGCTTCCGTATTCCCATTGCTTTTGCTCTCTCCAGTCCAGAATGGCTTATATTCAGAAACAACAACTGGATAACTCGGAACCGAGGTTGGATTTGCTTCTTCGTCGATGTTATCTGCAATGTTGTTGAGTACTATAAGTAGACCTTCAAAAGCTTGCATCTGCAAACTGGTTAACGTGGTCGATGGTACGGGGAATGCAAGTTTGCACAGCAACTTCCCAATTTCTTCAAATACATTCCGAAACACTGGATCGCAATCATAATTTACATACATCTCGATTACAAATGTAGGCTGCCTGCAAAAACTTATAACTCCTTCTAGTGCCACTTCTTGCAGTTGAGGTGAACTGCCTCCATTTGCAACTTTTAGCAAAACAAATGAGAAGAAAGCTTCCAGTTGGAGTCTGACATACCTGCAAAACATAAGTAATAATTTTTCATTTATACATAAAATCCTGTAAATATCGTCGAATTTCAACTTAGTTTTATGAATTAAGGCACAATTAGAAATCTATGTTGTGAAAGGCGAGCTAGGCGCTGGCCTAGGCGCCATAAGGCGCAAATTAGTAAGCCATTATATTTTTTGGTCGCCTAGCGCCTAACACTACACAGAAATTTGGAACATTACCTACGTAGAAAATGGTAGATGTTGAGAACAGTACTGCAAATCATGGATAACAAAAGTGGGCTAGAACAACTCCCATAATGAATCAAATGGTGAAAGAGATCATTCTGAATCATTTTCAAAAGCCTCGGGTGCGCTCGTATTTCTTCACCACTTAACTCAATTGCAGAGTTAATCAAAATAAGAGCAAAAACCTGAACATCTTCGTCAGAAGTCGTTAATGTGGATCCATCTGTATCTACAACTTCCACCACATTCAACAATGAACACATGAAATGGAATATATCAATTGCACATCGTGTACCGTATCTATTATCATGAGCATTTGCAAGTTGCTCATCATCGTCAGACTCAGAATTCTCCCTGACATTATCGATTTCAGGAAAGCGAGCAAATATTATTTGCACTAATTCATGCATTGTGTGCCTAGCATTACATTGCAGCAAATCACCTTTGCTTGCAGATTGTTGCACTACCTGGAAACAAGTATTCACTAAGGTGCAAACAGCGTGATCCGTTAAATATATAGATGCACCATTTCTCATAATACCAACCAAAACCTGCAGCACCTTCGTTAACACAGCTTCTTCGGCAATAGAATCCGTTTTCTCCAACCGGCAACTTGTAACACCGGTCACAATCGAATTGATCGCGTCTTGAACACCGGGTGTTTTCTCGTTGAATATATCGAGTTTTAGAATCTTGAGGATTGCAGACAATGCAACACCAGTTGCTGATGCAGGGATTTCGTCGCTTTGAATAACATCTAGAAATGGACCTAGATATACTGAAGGATCTATCATGTGCCATTCTTGTTGCGGATTGAATATTAATGCGCGTAATGCTTTTAAAGATGTTAGCAATGTAGAATCATAATTGTCTTCGGTTAAGAATTGTGAGTTACTATCCGGTATTCGTCTAATCACAGCAAGAACAGCTCCAACTTCTGTATTTAACATGCATGATATTCCAAGTTCTTTTTTCTGTACTTTTGAAAATCTCTTGTTCTTCTGTATACCTGTTGAGCCATTTTCTTCTTCGGAATCTTCATCGATTGCTCTCGCCATTGTTGATAGCTTAATTTTAGGTAAATCCAAAGTAAGAGCAAAACAAAATTCCAAATTTTTTTTTTGAAAAACAGTTGGATTGAAACTGGTGGACAGAAGTTTGTTTAGGAAAATACAGTTATATTGCAATGACAAATTTGCCACTATGATTGCTAGCAAATAACATGATAATTATAGAATTTTCAACATTTAATAACCGAGTAAAAGGGAAATGATAATAGTTTTTCAACAAGAATATAAATATAGGAATTATAGTGGCACTGGTATCAGCCTTCTTTTCACAATTTTTCAAACTGGTTTTACAGTATCCGTGTTTCCACCTTTGGTCTAAGTTCCATACCTTGGACAATAATGCCATACTTGGATCCCAACCTTTCAGTCTCAAGCACAGACAAATGCACCTCCCCGCCCTCGTCGTCTTCTAATTCTTCGTTATAGAAATGACCCATCTCAACCTCCATCCATCCATCTCCTCTCTCCCGTGCAACATATTGACCCTCCAATGTTGGGTCTAGTGGAGAATGTTTGCCACCATTGTCCAACAAGTAGATGTGTCTCTCTTCGCTACACACCTCATTGTTACCACCAGCTTGCCCAACGAGTTCGACTCTGGCTTTTACAGGTTGATCAAATCCATATACTACATCTTTGAACTTGAGCACAAGGTAAGCTGCATAGAAGGTCTTTGGTGACAGCAATCTAGTATCGAGCTTCCCGCGGATTTCAAGCCAGCGTATCCACTTCAGCTCGGCCACCTTAGCAAGCCTGGAGCCAGGGTAACCTCGCCAATACCACTGCTGAGGATTGTCTCCGTGAGCAATTGCAAGCTCCTTTGCTCCAAGCATGATAAACTTCCTCCCACTAGATTTTTCCAGCTGAAAGCTCTTAAGACCACCATCAATGAGAAGTGGGTAATCGGATAGGCGATAATATAACTCTTTCTTAGATGAGGCGACTGACAAAAAAGGATAGAATGCTCGAGAAATGATGTCTTGATAATCGGCCGGTAGAAATTTCTCCCAGAGAGCATCAGAATCAGCTGCAGATTTAAAAAGAGTTGAAACCAGACTAGACCTACAGGCATCTGCAGGCGTTGTCAGAGATAGGATGTCAGATATACATCCTTCTGGTAGTCTTTCGATATTGTTAATAATATCTTCTGGTTTTTCCATCAGTACCTCTTCTTCCTTCTTTGCCCTTTCCATTGTTGACTTTACCTTGAATTCTTTATCTAGATTGTTTCTGCAAAAGCCAAACAAAAAAGAGAAGAAACAAAAGAAATTTCATCGCCAACCCAAATCCACTAACATTTGGATATTCATATCACAAGTTTGCAACCTATCATATGCCGAGTTTGGCTATTCAAAGGGGGTCTTAATTTCATACTACATACTCATCTCATTAGCTTGGAATTTCATACTATAAAAAAAAAAAAAAAAAATCTAACAATAAAGATTAGTGTGATTATATTGATATACCAAGGTAACAAGATTAGAGCAAACACTAGAAATCAAAGGGGACTAAAAATTACCAATTTCAGGGAAGAAGCTCCAAAGTCAGACCAGAGAGATTGACAACGAGACTGAGTCTAGAAGAAGCATGTCTTTTTGGTAGACTCAGTCTTAACTGATTTTGGAGGCAATATATATTTCACTTTTGACCTGTCAATTGGCCTGTTTAGGTCTCATTTGAACTGGCTTCTGAATTGCTATTTGACTCTTACCTTCATTATACAGGTAACAAGAATGAACTAATATGATTTCAATTATACATGAAAATCCCGACTAGAGCAGCACCAACCTCCCTGGAAAACACACACAAATTTCTTTGTAGGATGGGTGATTCCACCTTTGAATATCTTATAGTATAGATCACTAACTGGAAGATTATGAACAACAAAGTCGTTGTAGTATAGTGGTAAGTATTCCCGCCTGTCACGCGGGTGACCCGGGTTCGATCCCCGGCAACGGCGCTACTTGTTTTTTTCTTCGTCATTTTTTGATTTTTCAACAGAGGATTTGACAATGCAGAATATGGGACGCCATAACCCTGTGAATCATGAATTCCATAATTTGCAGTGTTGTTACAACGCATAGACATAATTCTATTGTATCCTGCAACAAAGTCTCGCAGCTGCTTTCACTAACAAAATTCACACGCTAGACATGTTTCATAGATCATAAATCACTGTGTTACGCAACAAACCTTTTTTCAAGACATTTTACAACAATTCCAGTATGTTTGTAATATTTATTCAACAAAAGTATAAATATAGTGGTATCAACCTTCTGTTATCAATCTTCAAAACAAAATTACCAAGAAATTTTAGGGTTGTACAGTATTTATGTATCCACCTTGGGTCTAAGTTCCATACCTTGGACAATAAGGCAATACTTGCCATATAACCTCTCAGTCTCAATCACAGACATATGCACCTCCCCGCCCTCGTTGTCTGGTCCTCCTTCGTTATAGAAATGACCCATTTCAACCTCCATCCATCCATCTCCTCTCTCATGTGCAACATACTGACTCTCCAACATTGGATCCGATGGAGAATGTTCGCCACTAGCATCAAAGTAGACGAGTCTCTCTTCGCTACACACACTATCATTACCACCAACGACTTCGACTTTGGCCTTTATAGGTTCATCCTCAAATCCATTATCACCTTCCTTGAACTTTAGCACAATGTAAGCTGCGTAGACGGTCTTTGGTGATAGCAATCTGGTATCAAGCTTACCACGGATATCAAACCAGCATACCCATTGAAGTTCGGCCACCTCAGGAAACCTGGAGCCAGGGTAACCTTCCCAGCGCCAGTGGTTACGATTGTCTCCCCAAGCAATTCCAAGCTCCTTTGCTCCAAGCATGATACATTTCTTTCCACTAGATTTTTCCAACTGAAAGCTCTTAGAACCACCATCAATGAGAATTGGATCATCACATAGTCGATAATACAACTCTTTCTTAGATGTGGCAGCAGCTGGCAGAAAAGGATACAATGCTCTAGAAATGAAGTCTTGATAATCGTCCGGTAGAAATTTCTCCCAGAGACCATCTGAATCGGCAGCAGATTTAAAAAGAGTTGAAACTAGACTAGATCTACACACATCTGCAGGTGTCGTTAGAGATAGGATGTCAGATATACATCCTTCTGGTAATCTTTGAATATTGTTAACATCTGATTTTTCCACCAATTCTTCTTTCTCTGCTCTTTCCATATTTGACTGACTTTACCTTGGATTCTATATCTAGATTGTTTCTGCAAAAGGGAAAAAACAAAGAAAAAAGAGAAATTAAAGATTGTAACCCCAAATTACAACACTCGCACTAGTCAAAGAAATTCACCAAAATCAGAAAATTTCTAAATCAATGGATATGAAAAAGTCAAAAAAGAAAGTGCAAAGTCCCAGAAAACTCAAAAACCCAATTTCTTTTGACCACAATTCATGTCACAAGTTTGAAATCATCATACGAAGTTTGGGTATTCAAGGGGGGTTTCAATTTTATACTACTGATCTCATATTCTCATTAGTCATTAGCATGGAATTAGGGATTTCATGAAAAATTATGATCCATCCAAGGAAAAGGAAATTCTAAGAATAAAAGAGCAGTACCAACTAAGGTTCGTAGAAGATTTGAGCAAACACTAAGAATTAAAGGGAGTAAGAAATTACTAACCACCAATTTCAGGGAAGAAGAAGATCCAAAGCATATAGAATGTGCGCAAAACCTAGTTCTAATTTTTCTTTTTCACACAAACTATTGTTTTCACCAAGGACTCAGACAAACTATTGTGTCACTACTATTCTTCTTTGAAGCATATTACACGTATATTACGCCCCCGAAATTTAGCTCAAAATTCTGGCCGGCCGCCGGCATAAGAACAAGTTAGTCTCCACTTCCTAAGGCTAACCCCTATGGTCTTCTAATCTAGCAGTTAGATTGGCCATCCACGTCAGTTAGGGCAACCTCCCAAGTTCTATGGGAATTTTAATCTAAGAAAATAAACGTAGAATAAAAATAATTTGAACGCTGAACCAAACAAGGTCACATGATTTTATTTTCCAAACAACTAATTATTATTATTTCTCTCTCTATCTTTTCCCCCTCTCTCTCCATATTTTCCCCCTCTCTCTCTCCCTCTTTTTCCTCTCTCTCCATCACGTTCTCTTTAAACATTTACTAAAAAGAATAGAGCGCTGAATGGTTCAGCGTTAAAGTTGCTTTTTGAGCGCAGAACAGTTCAGTGTTTCAATCTTGCTGCTAGTTGAACTGCGAGCAAATGCTAAGAGAGAGAAGTAGACAGAAGTAGTGTTAACTTTTTTCCCAAAACTTTTTTCTTCATTTGCAACACTTTTTGGCCAATCTAGCCCACAGGGGTTAGCCTAATCTAACTTTTCCATCCAAATGGGAGATATGAGTAATGGTAGTAGTTTCGGATTCCGGACTCGTCTTTGTAGGGTTGGGGTCGGTCGGGACCCGGACACATTGACGAAAAATCTTTAAGTTACGTTTTGTTTCCAGATATTAAATCCTTTACACTTCCGAAGACTTAGGTGTATGCAGTAAAAAAGTTGCAAGGTGTTAAGATTGGTAGATTGAATTGCTAGATTGGCCAAAAAGTGTTGCAAATCTAGAAAAAAGTGTGGGAAAAAAGTTAACACTACTTCTGGATACTTCTCTCTCCTAGCATTTGCTCGCAGTCCAACTAGCAGCGAGATTGAAACGCTGAATGATTCAGCGCTCAAAAAGTGATCCCCACGCTGAACGATTCAGCGTTTTGCGAATATTCCAGGGCATCAACGCTGAACAATTCAGCGCTTTCCTGTACGCTTTTCCATTCAGCGTTAGTGGTCGACGCTGCACCATTCAGCGCTTGACCCTTTTTTTTAACCAACGGCTATTTTTTTTCTTCTAGAATTTCATTTTCTAAATGTTTGGCAATTTGTTCCAATGGTTGTTTGTTTCAAAATTTGTGAATTTACCAAAGTAAAGGGAAATCTTCCATTACATTGCAAAACAAGGTTACAATGTTTTTTGAAGAAATTAAAAAAATACATTAAAATTAAATAACTTAAAACATAAAAAAAAAAAAGTACATTGAAATTGAAATCCTACTTCTAAATAACCTAAAACATAAAAAACTACATTGAAATTGAAATCCTACTTCTAAATAACTTAAAACATAAAAAAAAAGTACATTGAAATTGAAATCCTACTTCTAAATAACTTAAATTATTACTAATATATCACTTTAGTTTAGGGGATATAAGGTCCAATCCATGACGGACTAAAATCTCGTTCTGCCATATTTTGTAGACGGGTTTCTCCCATTCCTGTTATTCATCCAAGGGTTGTCGTAGGATCTTCATGTCCGATTCTCTTTGCTGCGTTTGTGCCAAGATTGAAGAGTTTTCCATGTTCTTCTTCAGATACTCTTCCTCTGTTTCATACTTGGCCACTCTTTGTGCTTGTCCGTTTTCAAGAAGTTCGATGAGTTTATCCATTTTTTTCATCTGATTTCTGCGATGCTTTAGCCTCACGAGCCCTTTTCTTTGCTTGATCTCTCCCTTCACTTCTAACGTCATTTGTTTGTTCGAAATAGCGTCTTCTCTTTGATATGTCCGAGGTTTCAGAATTATGAGTAGATAAAGTGCTACCAAACCTTGCCATATTTTCCAAATCTTCATCCATATTATCAACTTCATTTTCTTGAGTAGCTTGAGTAGGTTGAGTAGGTTGAGTGGAAGTACCGGCTCCATCATCATTATTCACCGCTGGGTTGTAATCGGGTTGATAGGTCTTCAGGATCTGGAAAACCGATTTGTGCTTCCAAAGTCTTCCAGACTCTGCTTCATAATTTTGTTGTCCACGACGATACTGGGAAAAAAAATGAAAGGAAAAATTTAGAGAAAGAAAGAAAGAGATCAAAATGTAAGAAAGAAAACATTAAATTTTTTTTGAGGTACTTACATAATCCGCCTCTGTCAACCCCGTAGGTTTGTTTCGGAAGTAGGGCCTAACATGTGAAAGATATCTTTTCACTTCGGCTCTCAATGTGTTGCACTTTGTTTGCAATGCCTTTTTATCTCTTTCGACACCATCGAGACCTTTTCTTTTATTGTACTCTTCAATAATCTTCCTCCAAAATATTGCACCTTTTTTATCTTTTCCATGATTCAGATCGTTGCTTGCTATTAACCAACCATAAATTAGTGCCTCTTCTTCTTTGTAGTAAAGTGTGTCATAATTTTGTATGAACAAAATTATGTGAAGAAGAAGAAGAAAATCAATGAAGAAGATAATCAATTGATTTTGGTGTGAGGGATGAAGGAAAAGTAGTTCTGTATTTATAGGGTAGCCTGAAAATATAGTCATTGAGGTTTCAAACGTCCACTAAATCAGAACCGTTGAGATTCAACTCATATTTGATCTAATGGATGAGATTGCTCAGCGCTGAACGGTGCGTGGAATGGTACATCGCTTCATTTTCTGCCGTTGAGATTCAACAGTCACTTTTGATCTTGCGGCTGTTATGGAAAGCGTGGTTTGGTTCATATTGACGCTGTTTGGTTCAGCGCTTTGACTAACGGATACCTTTTCATCTCAAACTCAGATCACTTCATATCTCCATATAAACTCAACACATGAACTCAAAATCCCCACCCCAAACTTGTGAAGTTTCACTCTCTTCTTCTTCTCCTAAATTCTCAATTCAAAAATCAAGCATGGTTGCATTCTCAATTGCCGAAGACAATGACTTGGTGAGAAGTTTTCATAAAATTAACATGTCTCAAACAACCAACATCTTTCGGGAACAAGTTGTTGAAGAATTTGTGAGAATTAATGGTAATGCTAATGGAAGATGCATAAAACAACTACAATCTCGGTTAGCAAACATCAAGCGTTATTAATTGCAAGCTTTTTGTCATTTCATTAAGGGCATCAAATGGTAATCGTGAAGATGCTATGACTTTATACGAAACGGATCATAGAATGCCGTTCATTCATAACACCGATTTGGAGATATATGGTTATGAAGCATATGCATGAAGAAGTATGCATATAAAGCATATGCATGAAGAAGTATTATGAATTTCTAGTTAAATATGTAATGTAATTGTAAACGTACTTAAGTAAAAAAAAGAGTATTATGGAGTTTACAAGAACTAATTAAAATGTCTACTTATTAATGAAAACGTGCTTGATTAAAATAAAGGAGTATTATGGTTAAATAAATTGGTGAATATGAAATTTACTCTCCATTCTCATAAAAAGCACCATATCCTTGAGGGTCATATTGGTCTTCATCGGTGTCCACGTCGGTTGTACCTGTAGCGCCCCCAAAGCTAGTAGCTGACTAATCCAAGAGATTAACTAAATCAAGAGGCACTAAGAATCTAAATCATTTAATTAAACATTCAATTAAGAAAGCTATTACAAAACTTAACCCAAAACTAGCCCCGCTCAGTAATATATATACAGAAACTCCTCCTAAATGATACATATACAATAGTCATTTGGTTTACAAATATAATATGCAACATAATAAACATAGCCGAAGTATTCTAACAAACGGATTAAACTCCTCGAAGATTTCGCTGCATAACTCTGATATGTCTCTGAAACTGAAAGTGGGAATGGGTGAGCACATCATCCCTAAAAGGGGTGCCTAGTAGGAATATAACATTTAACTTCTAAGTAATCATGCACAAGATTTGGAAAACAATACATGTTTTCCCAAACATTAAGAAGTGACGAAGTCACTGAAATAAACAAACATGTATATGGACAAACTCCTTCTTCAAAAAATGTATATATTTAGTGTCGACCAATTCATTACACACCCTATTAGTTTATATTAGTGTCGACCAATTCCTTACACACCTATTAGGCATAAAAGCTCGAATTCATGTAGATATAAATGAAGGAGCGTATCCTATATACCACACGTGGAAATTCTCATTTCCCATAACAATTCATATTGACATTCAAAAAATACAAGTCCTTTCCAAACCATGGAAAGATTACAAAGAATCAACTAAACACTCATAATACAAACTGAACAATGCATGGAATGCACAAATATACGATGCATGAGTTTATAAACATAAATCTTTGTAAAAGAAACAACAATGGTTTCAAAAGATTTAAATGTAAATTCCCACCTCTTTTGATGACAAGCCACGCCTACCTCGAGTTCCACGATCCACTGGTTCATCCTTTGAATCGATCGTTGTTAATAGACTAACTGTTAATCATACAAGCACTCTAAGAGTTTAGCCAAAAGGTTCACACAAGGCTCATAACATAATCTCATACAATTCTCTAGTTAAAAGCTAGGTGAACTATCTAATGGTTCTAAGCCCATTTATGGTTCTATACCATTTCATTATCTATCTTTAGTACAAAAGGTCTACTAATTTAATTGGGTTGGTTCTATAGTCCATTATTTAAGTCTTAAGAATATCTAAAACTTTGTAGAAGGAACCAAAAGCTAACTCAGACCACAAAGGTCCGATTCATCTAATTAAGAAAGACTAATCCTAAGCCCAAACCCACGACCCGCGGGCTTACTTCATCAAATCGGCCCGTTAACAAAAGGTCCGGTCCATCTAAGTCAACTAACGGTCAACGTCTGGTCAAAGTCAACCAACAGTCAACGTCTCAGGTCAGATCAATGACCCGGGGTCAATGGTCAACGAGTCAAGACTAGTAACTCAGTAGGTCAAACCCGATTCAACCCGATTTGACTTAGTCAGATGGACTAAGTCAGCTAGAGTCAGATACTTGACTAGGCTGAATGACACAAGGCCAAAATACTTGCACAAAGCCGAGCCATTGCTCGAGCCAAGGAAAGCTAATGCACAATCATTGTGCAACACCAAAACTTTAAACTCTACAACTCTAACTCAACTTTAATTTCAAACTAAATAAACTTCAAAATCGAATTACAAACATAAACTCAGGTTACCTGCAAAAGCAGTTGCAAGCCTGCACTGCAAGCACTAACTAATCAATCCTACATCCCCCATAAACAATCCCCATTAACAACCCTTCCTTCATTTTATCAATTCAAACACACATATACCCTTCTCGACAACTTCCAGTTCTTAAAGCTCAATCCCTGCATCATATACTATCATCTTCAAGTTCAATTCATTGCAGTTCCAAACAATCACTACATCCATCTTATCCAATTCAGAACCACCAGTTCAATACCACCAACAATTCTGAATACCTGAAACCTCCTAACATTCATCTAAAGCTTTACTTCATTTCTTTTCTTGAATTTCAGTTGTGTAAATTATTCACCCACCAACTGTACCTGCATAACACCTCCACCAACACTTACAGTTCACAGTTCCATTAGTTAATCATCTTAACCTCAGTTTCAATCCTAAACACATAAACTCAAAGAATCTTAGCAATTCAACTCAAAAATACCGAAGTTAAACAATTAAAAGCTTACCCCAAACACCACCATCCTCTGATTTGTTATTTCCCCAAATCACCACTATTGAACCCTAGAATTATCATCTCTGACCCTGAAATCGATCACCACCATCAATTTCATCTTCTCCATCTTTCCTCAGACTTACAGAGTTCAATCAATCTCAATACCATCAATAATTCCTTCTTCTGAAACTCCACAGGACAATCTTACAAAACCCTGACTCACTGATTCAAAAATCAAACAACACGACAGCTTCAATCAAGCATTAATTAAGAACAAACCCTAATTCTTAATTTGGGGAAGAACAGAACACAACCATAATTCACTGATTCATCACTAAATCCACTTCAGATGCTCAATTAAACGTTTACCCATTGTTCTTCATCCAACCGTAGTTCCATATTTCATCTTTAATCGACTATAGGAATCAGACTCAGAAACCCTACTTCTTTTTTTATCTCCAAGAAAATTTCAGAACTTCAGTTGAACCTAAACCCATTATTCTTCAAATCGTCATAGCTTTATATCATATCTTCCAAATCTTCAAAGAAATAATCGATTCTATAATCCTAATTCACTTCATCTTTCAAGTATGAATCATCAACAGACAACAACACCATCACTAACAACTACCCCATGATCTTTCCCACCTTCAACCGATCATAAATCTTCTATTTGATCTCTCGAATTCGATAGAGAAGGAAGAACAGGAAAAGAAAAGAAAAGAGAAAAGAAGAAGAAGAAGAAATAAGAAGATAAGAAGAAGAGAATTAAGAAGAATAAGAATTTATCTTCTCGGTGGGTGAAGATAAGGTCAAAGAATCTATAAAGGCACCCATCACTTGGATATGGGAAATCCAGGTCGGCTAAGCTTCCAAATGACTATTTTGCCCTTCAACAAGTCTGATGATATCTTCTTCGTCTGATATCTGTATGACACGTTCGAGTAGTCCATTGCGCATAACTTTTTGATGTCTATCCAATGATACTAGTTTCGTATCCAGATTGTTGTTAGATTAAGTCCTATTAATTAACGTTCGTGTTAAACTAATCGAACTATTATAGACTAATTAATCACTTGACTGGTCTAATAGCGTTGACGAGCTTGATGGTCTTTACAGTACCCTCATGAACTTACGGCAAGGCATCATCCATAATCATGTTTGGAATATCACCATCTCTCAAACCTTCTCTGCGTCGGTTCCAAATGTGTGTAGTGAGTTCCAAGCTAAGTTGTGCCCAAATCGCAGGGTTGTACAATATATGAGGAGCTAGCCTTATGTTTCCCTGAATTGGCGGTTGAGGTTCATCTCCCGTGATCCTCCCCATTCCTCATTGCGACATTCCATCTCAACACACATGTTGTGCATTATCAAGCATCCCCTCATAATTGCCTTCATGTCCGATTTATAATAACGATAAGGTTTTAATATAATGCCAAACTTACCTTTTATACCACCAAATGCACGTTCTATGTCCTTCCTTTTAGCTTCTTGGTATGATTGAAAAGAGTTTCACTATTGTTTGAGGCGGGTTTGTTTGCTTGCACGATGCAACTGATGCGTGTCGTAACCACAACAAATTAATTAATATTTTTCCACCTAATTAACAAGTAATATAGTGTAGTCAAGTTCGTTCCCACGAGGAGCAAGAGATTCTTAGTTGTAAAAATTGTCACAAAAAGGGGGGTGTAAAGCAAAAGAAAGTAAACAAAGCAATTAAAAGATAAAGTTGAAATCAATAAGAGAGACAAGACCAAGGAATCCTTCTTCGTTGCAAAACAATGATTCAAGTTATGTTTTTCATCCACATGTTATTAGTCACAGATTATCACCAACCGTAGGTAAAGCGGCTAGATCGGTGCTAAACCCCTAAATCCCTTGTATCACCGGGATACGGAAGTTCTCGACTCACCGGATTCTATTTACCAAACCACCTAGTAGTAGATCACTCTAGATGTAATTTAAATAAACGCATTAAGATTTATGAACTTATTAGGTTAATATTAGTAGTTATACTCTTAGATCAAGGTCTACTTGCTAACGTTGTTTTCACACACAATTGCTCCACGGAATCCCTCCGCAAGGTCTCGTGTTTGCTACTTATGTAAAGAGTCAAGAAATGATTACTTATCCCCTAACTTTCACTAGCTTTAGATCAAATTAACAAATCAATTTAGCGTGCACTCTAAACAACCTATCAATCAACCATGAATGTATAAACATTCCTATTAGTAAAAACAAACGATAATCATGTGAAAAACTTCAAGATAGAATTGAAACAAAACTCAAATCATATATTAAGAACTAGGAATTCATCCTCAATCAATAATAAAATTAGCTACTCATGTTTTTGAAATTCACACAAATAATTAAAGGGAGAATTTTTCAAGTTCACACAAATAATTAAAAGAAGAATTGAAAAGCAAGCAAAAACAGAAGTGTTGTGTGTGTAGAGAGGTGTGTAAAAGATGTAGAGAAGTGTGTAGAGAACTTCTCTATTTATAGGCTTCAATGTTCTCCAAATCTTCCAAGGAATAGAACCCCTTTCCTTTAGCAATTCAATTTCCAAGTTCAAGCCTTTCTCAAATCTTCTCTCTTCTCTTTCCAAATTTGAACCAAATTCTCCATCCAATTCCAATTAGTCCTACCAAGGCCATGTTTGAGAAAAAACCCATGTAAAATTATGTCCAAAATCCGTCGCTGGAAAACTGGTATTATGGCCGGAAATTGGCCGGAGAAGTGACCGTCGGCCACCTGAAATTTTCTTTACCGCTGACGGAATATTCCGTCATGATACCGTCCAAGTTAACGGTCAAACAGGTCAAACCGTTAGTCCACTGGGTCAAAGAAAGGGAGTCAGCTACTGAGTCAGCACGATTCAGCTTCCTAGTTAGCTGAATGGTCTTACTCATTTGAGTTAGATCGCTCATCGGACTCATCTGGATCGGTCATTGCCGACACCGAGTCGAATCGCCGGAATGGAGAACCGGCCGAGTTTCGGCTGTTTTCTGGGATTTCCAGGCTACATTCAGGCCGTTCTTTTCACTCCCATACCTTTAAGAAACCTAGCATACATCTAAGCCATTTCAAACATTCATTCCCTGTAACAGAGCTTCATCCTTCCTTGTAACTCAACAGCAGTCCATCACCACGAACCCATATAATTCAATTTCTGCTACTAACCCATATGCTCTTCTGTGATTACAGCCAACATTAATGATGCCTCAGTAACAGCAACTACACATTTAACCCACTGATTCCACTACCACCACCTTCAGAAACTCATTTCACCCATTAAAACTCGGCTTCAACACCTACCATTCCAGTTCTTCAAACAACAACTACCAACAGCACCAGAACCCATTGAACTGTCACAGCAACAGACTCCAACTCTTGTATTCTAATAAAGCCACAAACCCATTCAATCTCCACCACAGTAAAACCCATTTTCGATTCATCTGAGCCACGAACCCATCTCTGATTCATCTTCTCTGAGCTTTTGAGCATCATCTTCTCGGCCTGGTAATAACAGCAGCAGCAGATACATCCATTGCAAACCCTTCTCGTCCGTTCTTCAAAATCATCACAGATCCCCTTTTTCACAGTAACAACTTCTCAATACTAGCTGCTTCAATTCCACCTTTATTTCCATATTCTCGACATCATAGCATCACCGATTCTTCAAACCCTGATTTCATTTTGATTTGATTTTTAGCAGTCAACAGCATTAATTCATCTTCCATGATTCAATTCAGCTACAGACCATCATCGACCTTCTGTCTATTCTTCATCTCGATTTTTAACAGCAGCAACCATCAGATCCCCTTCTCATCTCTCGATCTCACTCAGCAGCAGTCGCTGCTGTTCTCTCTCAGTTTCAGGTGTAGGAATGAAAAAATGATTGATAGAAGAGAAAGAAAACCCTCTTCTCGATTTAGGGTTGGATTGATTCGGGGCAGGATATTGGTACTCGGGCACTTCTGATAAGGGGTAACCAAGTTATAGCCCCTTAACCTCAGCTGGACTGCTACTAGTACTTCTCCCAAAAGAGATGCCCCTTAACCTTGGCTGGGCTCCAGATAGTGTTCGCCCATGAAATGACAATTTTGCCCTTTTGCTCAAATTGGGTGATTTCTTCTTCTTTTCGTTCGTGCGACTCCATAGTAGCTATAAAACTCAAAACAAGCGTAAAATACATAATTTACAAGAAAAATAGCAAAGAAAGCATAACCAATAGATAATAAATAGGATGTATTCTACACCCTATCAAATTCCCCCACACTTAGACTTTGCTAGTCCTCGAGCAAATCAAAAACTTAAAACTTACAACTTCAAAGCGTTCCAGCGTCCCAAGCATCCAAAGAGCTATGAGGACATAGAGTTTCTGCATGCTAGTAATAAGAAGTTAGAAATACTAAAGAACATATTCTCATTCTTAAATGTTGAGTGAGAAATAATCACACCATAATGAGAGAACGCGTGTTTGAGAAACGATCAATAAGCATTTTGCCTCGACTTCTGCCTCACCAAAAAGGATTTTATGATAATTGCACTCAAAAAGACGGCTCTTATGGTTCTCACATGTGTGCAGGTAGGAATGAAGAGAGAATTCCTGCAACACGTTGAATGGTGGGAAGGACAACTTCCGAAATATTTTTAAAAACCTACATCTTTTAATATTTTGAAAACCCATTTTTCTGACGATCTCTAAGAAAGGAAATCAACCACTATTATCGAGGATGAGATTACTTACTCACCTTCACATCCGATCGCCAATTATGATAACACCACTCTCACGGCATCCAATAGAAACGTCTTCCGCTCCTCGTCTTTATCTTCTTGGTCTTCGTCTTCGGTTTCAACTATTGATGATAAACTCTCGAATTTCATAAATCCTTGACAATTTGTAACCTTTACCTTAAATCCTTGTCGCTTGAAACTTCCTTATAGATTTTCCTTCCCCACGGCTTATTAAATAAACAAAACAAATATTTCTCTTGTCTTTTTTTTTCTTTCTTTTCTCTTTTATTTTTTATGAAATTTTCAATCAATTTTTTTTTTTTTTTTTTTTTTTTTTTTTGAAAAACAAGAGAAATATAACAAAGTTTACCACTTGATTCTTCACAACTTGTATCGTCTCAAAATCATAAACTTCAACAATTCTCACCTTTTGATTTTCTTCGCTCTTGTGAATAAATCTTTATACTTGGATATATAATTACCTCATTGTATTGTAAGTCCTCAACATATATGTAAAAAAATCTGCTCTTTGTATGTTGCTTTACTTGAATTTGAAATTTGCTCTTTTCTCGTTCCGTTGCTTATAAACCTTAAACTTCTTCATCTTTCCTTGTAGATTTTGATGTCGCTCCTTGTTGATGATGATGGTGTTTCTATGGATCCATTGTTGTCGAGAGAGAGAATGGTGCTAACTGCGAATCGAATTACAAGAAGGAGGCTTTCATCTATAGACGTCACCCTCATGATTGACAAAATTAGCACTCAAGAGATCAAAGAGTAGTGCTGCTATTGGTGGGAGGTTGGGTAGCTCACCATTCTACCCGGAATTAACGTACGGTGACACACACTCAAAAGAAAGCTCTTTAGTTAGATGGAAAAATTTCTGGTCGGTGCCTCACATGATATAAATACGGGTAGTCTCCAATAATGATTGATCAGCAACTCTAATAATGCATTTCTCCCTGCACCAAATTTGCATCACCGGCATGATTAAATCCATTATTTAACACTCTAATAAGCAAGAAATCCGAATGTAGTTCCCCAACACTTCCAAGTTCAATTATGTCGGTCAGAATCTCTATGTAAACATACCTAGAAGTATGCTAGTGACTCTAAAATCTCTAAAAGTTGAAGGTTTTATGATTTTTTTTTTTAATATACATGCTTAACCACTCCCCCACACTTAAACCTTACATTGTCCTCAATGTAATTGAATAGTCCTAGTAAAGTCAAGGTGGAAAATTTTAACATGATAAGGAACAAGAAAAAGAAATAACAAAAATAAAAAGAAAAAGGATAAGAAATACAAAACCTATGGGTTGCCTCCCATTAAGCGCTTGTTTTAAAGTCGACGGCCCGACTTAGCTCTTGCAAGATTCATTAGCCCGCATCAATCTCTTTCACGAGAAAACATAACTTCACATCACTAGGGTATCTCTTTGTCTCAAAGATATTGAAGTGGATGAGTGCTCCATCAAACTCCATAGTCAAGGTGCCATTTTGGACATCAATCTTTGTTCCGGCGGTGCTTAAGAATGGTCTACCCAAAAGCAAAGGTGTAGACTTGGAAGAATTCTCATCATTCATGTCTAAGACATAGAAATCGGCCGGAAATATAAGCTCATTAACCTGCACTAAAACATTCTCAACAATCCCTTTCGGGTAAACATTAGATCGGTTAGCAAGTTCAAGAACTACCCCGGTCTCCTTAAGAGGACCAAGATTCAAAGAATCATAAATCGAGGAAGGCATAACATTAACCGATGCTCTCAAATCTAGTAAAGCTCGAGTAAACCTTGTTTTACCAATTGTGCAAGGTATAGTGAAACTACCGGGGTCCTTTAATTTTGGTGGGAGTTTCTTAAGAATGAACGACGAAGCATTCTCCCCCACACTCATGACTTCATTCCCTTTCAACCTTTTCTTCTTCATGCACAACTCCTTTAAGAACTTTGCACAACGAGGAATTTGACGAATAGCTTCAATGAGTGGAATATTGACTTGTACTTTCTTAAGGATGTCCCAAATATCCTTGTATTCCAAGTCTTTCTTCGATTTAGCAAATCGGCTAGGAAACGGGGGTGGAGTTGTGAAAGTAGGAACCGTCTCCTCGGGTTGGTTGGTTGGGGATGTATTTTCCTTTGGTGCGGTTTCAATTTCCTCTTTCTCATCATACACCTTATCTTGTTGATTTGGTTGATCCACTTGTTTCCCACACCTCAAAGTAATCGCATTAACGCTCTCTCTTGGATTAACAAATGGTTGTGAAGGAAGCTTTGTGGACGCTTGAGCTTTCAATAGGTTCACATCGGTCGCTAATTGCCCCACTTGAATTTGTAAATCCTTGATTGCCGAATCGGTCTTTAGTTGTTGTTGTTGAACCAAAGTGGTAATACCTTGCATACCTTGCATCAATGCATTGAGCTTGTCATCAATTGAAGAATCTCGCTCCTTGACTTGTTGTGGTTGGAATTGTTGTTGAGGTTGGAAACGTGATTGTTGGAATCCACCTTGTTGCTCATACGGATTTGGAACCGCCGCTTGCTTATTTGCATAGCTAAAGTTAGGATGATCCTTCCAACCGGGATTGTAAGTATTCGAGTATGGATCGTACCTTGGCCTTTGATTTGGATATAAAGCATTTACTTGTTCGGTCTCATCATCCGGAATAATAACCGCGGCCATCCTTTGAATTATTTTCTCCATGTTACCCATCCTTTGATCAAGGTGTGATGATGAATCACTAACTTCATGCACTCGCCTAACCATTGGTTCATCTCTTGTGTAGAATTGTTGCGAGTTTGCAGCCATACTTTCAATCAACTCGGTAGCTTGGGTCACCGTCTTTTTCATTAGTGCACCACCACCCGCGGCGTCAAGAAGAGACCTATCACTTTGGTGGAGAGCTTCATAAAAATATTGGAGTATCATAACATCGCTGAATTGATGGTGTGGGCAGCTTGCCACCAACCTCTTGTATCGCTCCCAACATTCATACAAAGACTCTCCTACATGTTGCTTCAACCCACAAATCTCCTTGCGAATTTGAGTAGCTTTTGATGCGGGAAAATATCTCTCGAGGAAAAGTTTCTTCATCCCATTCCATGTTGTGATACTTCCGGAAGGAAAATATATAACCATTCCTTAGCATTGCCCGCTAAAGAAAACGGGAAAGCTTTCAACATTGCTCCATTCGCATTAGTCTCCGATGGAAGTATAGCCATAACTATGGTATAGAAGTCCATAAGATGTTTGTTTGGGTCTTCATTCACCATGCCATGAAACTTTGGTAACTCTCTAATCAACCCCGGCTTGATCTCGAAGGTTGAGTTAGTTTGGATACACCATTGTTGTGTATCGAGCTTGTGAGAAGCTAGGTCCTTGAGTGTACGATCAGCCATTGCTTCTTCTTCTTTGTCCGAATCTGCGAACTCACTTGATGAAGAAGGAGGAAGTGGAGTGTTAACCGCTCGAATGAAATCCTTTAGTTGAGTGCCGGATCGAAGACGTATTGGACTCGGTCTGCCCTTTTTAAGCATTCACCAAAGGTATAGCACCTGAAACAAGATTGTCGAAAACTAAGTTAGATACAATATAGAATCTAACAAAGCAAGAATATGGCAAAAAGAAAAATAAAAACAACTAAAATCGTCCATTTGCTCCCTAAGTGAATGGCGCTAAAAAATTTGATGCGTGTCGTAACCACAACAAATTAATTAATATTTTTCCACCTAATTAACAAGTAATATAGTGTAGTCAAGTTCGTTCCCACGAGGAGCAAGAGATTCTTAGTTGTAAAAATTGTCACAAAAAGGGGGGTGTAAAGCAAAAGAAAGTAAACAAAGCAATTAAAAGATAAAGTTGAAATCAATAAGAGAGACAAGACCAAGGAATCCTTCTTCGTTGCAAAACAATGATTCAAGTTATGTTTTTCATCCACATGTTATTAGTCACATATTATCACCAACCGTAGGTAAAGCAGCTAGATCAGTGCTAAACCCCTAAATCCCTTGTATCACCGGATACGGAAGTTCTCGACTACCGGATTCTATTTACCAAACCACCTAGTAGTAGATCACTCTAGATGTAATTTAAATAAACGCATTAAGATTTATGAACTTATTAGGTTAATATTAGTAGTTAGACTCTTAGATCAAGGTCTACTTGCTAACGTTGTTTTCACACACAATTGCTCCACGGAATCCCTCCGCAAGGTCTCGTGTTTGCTACTTATGTAAAGAGTTACTAATCCCCTAACTTTCACTAGCTTTAGATCAAATTAACAAATCAATTTAGCGTGTACTCTAAACAACCTATCAATCAACCATGAATGTCTAAACATTCCTATTAGTAAAAACAAACGATAATCATGTGAAAAACTTCAAGATAGAATTGAAACAAAACTCAAATCATATATTAAGAACTAGGAATTCATCCTCAATCAATAAGAAAATTAGCTACTCATGTTTTTGAAATTCACACAAATAATTAAAGGGAGAATTTTTCAAGTTCACACAAATAATTAAAAGAAGAATTGAAAAGCAAGCAAAAACACAAGTGTTGTGTGTGTAGAGAGGTGTGTAAAAGATGTAGAGAAGTGTGTAGAGAACTTCTCTATTTATAAGGCTTCAATGTTCTCCAAATCTTCCAAGGAATAGAACCCCTTTCCTTTAGCAATTCAATTTCCAAGTTCAAGCCTTTCTCAAATCTTCTCTCTTCTCTTTCCAAATTTGAACCAAATTCTCCATCCAATTCCAATTAGTCCTACCAAGGCCATGTGTGAGAAAAACCCATGTAAAATTATGTCCAAAATCCGTCGCCGGAAAACTGGTGTTATGGTCGGAAATTGGCCGGAGAAGTGACCGTCGGCCACCTGAAATTTTCTTTACCGCTGACTGAATATTCCGTCATGATACCGTCCAAGTTAACGGTCAAACATGTCAAACCGTTAGTCCACTGGGTCAAAGGAAGGGAGTCACTCATCGAGTCGAAGACGATTCAGCTTCCTAGTTAGCTGAATGGTCTTACTCATCTGAGTTGGATCACTCATCGGACTCATCTGGATCGGTCATTGCCGACACCGAGTCGAATCGCCGGAATGGAGAACCGGCCGAGTTTCGGCTGTTTTCTGGGATTTCCAGGCTACATTCAGGCCGTTCTTTTCAGCTCCATACCTGCTAAGAAACCTAGCATACATCTAAGCCATTTCAAACATTCATTCCCTGTAACAGAGCTTCATCCTTCTTTGTAACTCAACAGCAGTCCATCACCACGAACCCATATAATTCAATTTCTGCTACTAACCCATCTGCTCTTCTCTGATTACAGCCAACATTAATGATGCCTCAGTAACAGCAGCTACACATTTAACCCACTGATTCCACTACCACCACCTTCAGAAACTCATTTCACCCATTAAAACTCGGCTTCAACACCTACCATTCCAGTTCTTCAAACAACAGCTACCAACAGCACCAGAACCCATTGAACTGTCACATCAACAGACTCCAACTCTTGTATTCCAATAAAGCCACAAACCCATTCAATATCCACCACAGTAAAACCCATTTTCGATTCATCTGAGCCACGAACCCATCTCTGATTCATCTTCTCTGAGCTTTTGAGCATCATCTTCTCGGCCTGGTATTTACAGCAGCAGCAGATACATCCATTGCAAACCCTTCTCGTCTGTTCTTCAAAATTATCACAGATCCCCTTTTTCACAGTAACAACTTCTCAATACTAGCTGCTTCAATTCCACCTCTATTTCCACCTTCTCGACATCATAGCATCACCGATTCTTCAAACCCTGATTTCATTTTGATCTGATTTTTAGCAGTCAACAACATTAATTCATCTTCCATGATTCAATTCATCTACAGACCATCATCGACCTTCTATCTATTCTTCATCTCGATTTTTAACAGCAGCGGCCATCAGATCCCCTTCTCTTCTCTCGATCTCACTCAGCAGCAGTCGCTGCTGTTCTCTCTCGGTTTCAGGTGTAGGAATGAAAAAATGATTGATAGAAGAGAAAGAAAACCCTCTTCTCGATTTAGGGTTGGATTGATTTGGGGCAGGATATTGGTACTCGGGCACTTCTGATAAGGGGTAACCAAGTTATAGCCCCATAACCTCAGCTGGACTGCTACAAGTACTTCTCCCAAAAGAGTTGCCCCTTAACCTTGGCTGGGCTCCAAATAGTGTTCCCTCATGAAATGACAATTTTGCCCTTTTGCTCAAATTGGGTGATTTCTTCTTCTTTTCGTTCGTGCGACTCCATAGTAGCTATAAAACTCAAAACAAGCGTAAAATACATAATATACAAGAAAAATAGCAAAGAAAGCATAACCAATAGATAATAAATAGGATGTATTCTACACCCTATCAGCAACCATACATATGATATGCACCATCTCCTAGGTAGTACCCCTGGTCTTAATTCCTTTCATTGATTTGATAATGACAAGTTGGTGTTAGACCAAGAATTGTCTATCGAACAAACCGAAGCATGCAAGACATTAAGATCATTGTTCTGCCCACCCAACCCAAAATAGGAATGCCAGATCCATCTACATATGTAGCTACCGTCTGCAAAACAACCGAGGGATATGGCTTATAGCCGCAATGGGATCCTGCTTGATCCATTGGACATGCTCTCCATGCCCAGTGAAAACAATCGACACTACCTAGCATACCAGGAAATTATCGAGCTTCATTTTCTGCTAAAATCCTTTCTGTATCTTGAGCGGTAGGTTGACTCATGTATCGACCATTATAAATCCAAATAATTGCATCTATAAACTTCATAGCATAATAGTAGATAGTGGTCGCTCCCATTTGTGTGTAATCATTTAAGGAATCCGGTGCAATGCCTTTGGCAAAATGTTTCATGATGACAACCATTTTCATATATGGAGTATGACCAGGAATACCGCAAGCATCTGTTTTTTGGCAAAAATCATGGTCATAATCACAAACTTGCTCTAAAATTCTCAGAAAAAGTGGACGAGGAAAAGTCATATGGGCTAGATTGAGCTGCTAGATTAGCAGTTTAGTGTTGCAATTCAAAAAAAAAGTGTGGCCTAAAAGTTAACACTAGTTCTCTCTCCTAGCATTTGCTCGCATTTGAACTAGCAGCGAGATTGAAGCCCTGAATGGTTCAGCGCTCACAAAAATCACACAGATCACAAAATTTGATCTGATGGCTGAAATTTAAAGCGCTGAATGGTTCAACGCTCAAAAAGTGACCTTTACGCTGAATGGTTCAGCGCTCACAAAACTTACAAAAATCACACGGATCACAAAAATAACAAAATTTGATCTGACCGCTGAAATTTAAAATGCTGAAACAAACAGCGCTGGACAGTGGTCCCAGATGACGTGGACTGCTAATCTAGATACTAGATTAGCACTCCCATAGGACTTAGGAGGTTGCCCTAGCTAACGTGGATTGCTAATCTAGCAGCTAGATTAGCACCCATAGGACTTAGCCTTAGACTTGTCATTAAACACGGTTTGCAGAATGTTCATGTTAGTTTGGACTGTTTGACTGTTTTCTGTTGTTTAAGTGTAAGAGCAAATCTTATGGTAGAATACAAGCTTTTTTAAGTGCGGAAAAAATATAAAATGCCAATTCTATGGCTTCTAAACTGTGTTATTACACATTTTTTCCACAACATGTTCCATGGTTTCGTGGAATGATTGATGGAGCCCAAATGAAAACGATATTTCGACTAGCATTCAACGCGATTCGCATGCAAAAAGATAAAGGAAGATATCTGAATAACGTTTGGTGCTATTACAAATCGGGCCCAAAAAAAGTGGCGGAGTAAATCTTTTACAGAATAAAAGTGGTATAAAAAAACTAAATAAATCCACATGACGGATTAAATTGTTGATTTTTTGACCAAATTAACAAACTAACGTATTATATTTTAAAAAGAAACAAACATAACTAATATTGACCCCATGAACCGATGGGTGTAAAATAATAAGAAAAATGAATAAGTTTGATGTAAATCCAAATAGCGTCCGACATTATCTCTTTTTGCGTTTTTTTTTTACACTTTTCGGTTGTAAGATTTGAGTTTTCATGATCAATTCTAAATGCTGAGGTGTCACGGAAGATGGAATTCTTCCACCATGAGACTTGATATAAGAAACTGAAACCACCCAGGAGTATGCTGCAAATTTGAAGAATGGTGAAGTAAATGCTGCAAAAGCTCAATTCTGCCAAGTCTACTCACCGTCTCAAAGGAACTAATCGTGTTGGTAATTAGTTCCTAAGTATAAGTTTTCCGGATGGGATAGAGGTCAATTGACAATTTATGTTATGAGTTTGAGCAGATATTGATGGAGGAAAGAACTAGAGAGATTTATTTTATATAGTCTTGTGCTACTATTAGGCGTGAGCATTTGTCCCAAAAAATCCGTGGATTCGATCCAGACCAACCTTTTTTTTGCGGATGGGTGCCCAAAATGTTCACTAATGGATTGGATGTAGATGTAATTTTTGAAATCCAACAAATATTGTATTGGATGCTGGTGCAGTCTAAAAAATCCGTTAGACATCATCCATTAGATTAGAAATATTTATGGTACTTTTATAAAAAATGGGGTTAATTTAGTATTTTTATAGTCCATTATATAACAAACTTATCTCCTCATCATTTTCTTTTGTCAAATATCTAGGGCATGAGATTTAGATGCAAATTCAAGTTTTTTTTTTTTCCTCTTATTGGTCATTGTATCTAAGTCATTTTTGTGTATTGTTTTCCAATTTATAGTTATAATAATTATAAAAAAATTCATTGGATTACCCGCATCCAATCCTGTGATAGGCCGAAAAATTACCCCTAGCGCGCTAGGGCGCACTTTCCATAACTTCCCCGATGCGCCATTCTTATGCTACTAATCGGGCCTTAAAACTAGGCAAATGCACGTTCATTTTCCCTTGTAAACATGCTCCATAAGCATGATGCAGCTAACTTAGCTTCCACATCGTTCCAAAAAATTTCTTATTCTGCTAAGGGTTTTAAGCCATTAAGGCTCATGTCGATGCATTATTTCATGCATCTCTGGCTTTCGAGTCCTTCCTTAGGCATGGAACATGCCTTGTGTTGTGCATAGGTCGTTGTAGCCTATATCCACATATTTACTTAGCTTAGGCATTGCTGAGAGCATGCACTTGTCTTTCTTGTGCCAAGAGTGCATCAATCAGGCTCATGCCGTACTTTCCCTAGGATTATGCAAGCTCCACTAACTTGCATATTGTTGTATCTTACTTTCAGGCCATGCCCAATGCGCTATTGGTGCATGCCTACTTTGAACACCTTGATAATCCAAGGAATGGAATGCCAATTACCTCATCAAGTTTGGCCACAATTCATCTCTTGTATCGCCATACCGGGTCAGATGATATGAAATGCCAATATGTCGCAACCATCTCCCAATTAGATGATATGAGCGACAACGTGCTGGACCGGTAATGCTGCAACTCATTGTTGATGCCTACCTACCTTCCCTACTCGAAAGGATCAAGCAAAGACCGTAGTTCATCCTTGAACGCACCGAAACTTAAGCCAACTCATTTGCAAGGCCGTGGCCAAGCAATAATGGTAATGACCTAGTCGGTGTAGGCCGTTCCGTCAAAATGCACAAAGGCAGTGCACTACTGAGTCTGTGGCATGGCATAACAATGCCCATGCTTAATATGCTCCATTGGCAAGGCTACACAACGATAAATGAGTCCTTAACATCATTTATGCTCTTTAGGCTAACTTACTTGGTGCATGGTACGCATATGCACCTTCAACAAACTACCCCTCCCTATATATGTTTTATTGACATTTTTACAACTGAAAGTTTAGGAATAAAATGACATTCACCAATTACCACTTTTGAGGTGCTTGCTTTACTATTCATGGTTGTTGCCATGTTTTGAATAACCCTCCATGATGGTTGTACATTCAGTTCTGTCCCATAAGCCAATTCCAATGTCCGGCCATGATGTCTGAACATTTCCTAAGCCAGCCGACTCTGGCCTGATGCAACACAGTGAGGCTATATTGTCCCTAGGCTAATTACATGGTAATGTGCTATGTCAGCACTAACTTTGCTCAAGGACATCTACCCAACTGGCCAAATGCATCATTTGATGCGAGATTGACCTTTGACCAATATTCCCAACATAATGCGCCATATTTGGCACCGTATTGGCCTAGGCCAATGTTCCTTTTAGTACGCAACTGAACTTGAGCTTCATTTCATGCCATGACGTATCTTTTAGCATGTTCCATGTTAATAACACGGGGTGTTACAAATGCGTCCATCCTTGCATCAATTAGATGCAAATCCATTGGACGCTGGATTGGATGCAGATGCTAAATTTGATATTCACAATGAATTATATTGAATACGGATGAAATGAAGGTCGGTCCATGCCGGCCCATGGTCACTCCTAATTGTTGTTCTGTTATCCTTTATTATTTATTATTTTTTCTTGGTTTTGAGCTTTTAGCCAGCTGATTGTATCAAAAAAATAAAATAATTTAAATGTACGAACCAACTGTGTGTCAAACTGGGGAGGAGGATGAAAATCCAAAAATTTGAATTGTTAAAATATTTTTTGATGAAGACGAGTATTGAAAGCTATTATAAGTAACTTTGGTAAGATTTTATGTTGTTCTTGGACGTTAGAAATGAATTTCGGGTTGGATTGTTGTTTTAAGAGGTTGCAACTCAGATTTAGTCGACGGTTGTAATGTTGCACTATAGCTTGTACACAAGCAATTAAACTTTCTAAGGCCAAAGCACGACTAATCCCAAAAATATCTGGAATTTGATTAAGGAATAAAATAGAGATCAACGATATCAGAGTAGTCAAGAAATTGTATCCCCACGAGCCTCACTACAATCACTTGAGCTTTAGTTCCTTATCCATCTTCGTCAGTCCCTGAAGAAGCACAGCTTTGTCACTCCTTTATATAAGAGGTAAGATTTATAGAAATTATGATCAAGACATCATGAAAAACAAACACTTATTATAATTCCTGCAAAACAAACAAACATAGCAAAAATAAAATCGATAAAGGATGAGCCATGGACTAGATTGCTTTCTTTAAGATGATTTCATTGCTCTTTCCTAACTATGCGAGAAATTTCTCAGGTTGGAGCGTCGTCCTCAGAATAATACAACTGGTTTCTCAATCTCCCATGCATTGTGAAAGATTGAATTTTATAACTTTCCTAATTCTTGCTCAGAATTATGAAGGTTAAAAAAAGAATGATTAATTGGGGGATAGAAAAACGAATTGGGGTATATTTCACTGTAGCTGCCGGCATGGTTTTTCAATGCCGGCAGTCCATCGACCATGCCGGTTTTCGTTGAAAACTGTGCCGACACATATCCCCCAATTAATTTTTTTATCCCCTAATTAGCTTTCCATATTACTTGACAAATCAATTTTAATTAATGAAATTAATTTATGGAGATTAATTTCCCTGAAATCCACAATAGTTAGACAACGTCAATTTTATTTATAGAGAATAAATAATATAAATGGAGTTTGAAACAAGCTCCTAAGAGATGTCATGAAAAATTTGAAAATTTGATGTATGAAAAAGTAGTTCCAGAATTATTAAAGTGAAAATGCATATGTTATAAGTCTGAGAGTGTATATGCATTATCATTTAACGTGGATGACTTTTCGAATTTTTGTTCAAACTTTTCTGTAGTTAATGAAACTAAAAATATGCTCTAACTTTGTCATAAAAGACTTGTGGGGAAAGGAGTGTAATTCTTGGAATTAAAAGTACTGGATTTGATGATTATATTTCTATAGATCAATCTCATTACATTAAAAAGATTTTTAAGAAGTATAACTATTTTGATCGTAAACTTGTTTGTACTCCCTTTGATTTTAGTTTCAAATTTTTTAAGAATAGTAGAAATAACATTATACATAACAAATATTCTAGTATAATTTGTAGTAGTCTTTTTTGTACAATTGATTGTACTAGACAATAATGCATATACGATAGGTTTTTTTTTATGCAGGTTTACTAGTAATCAAGGTATGGAGCATTGGTTGGCAGTTGAGACGTTATTTTTCATTGAAAAAATCATGTTTTGTTGTAGTGCTTTAACTTACAATTACGCTATGAAAAGTTTTCGCAGTCCTTGAAGGATAATGGTATGCTGATTGGAATACCCTTTTATATAACTATAAAGCCACCGGTAAATATTTATTCAATATTGCTAAAGGCGGCTTCGTTTGGAAATCCAAGAAACAAGTTATGTTAGCTCAGTATATGATAGAGTTCAAATTGGTAGTATTAGCTGTAGCTAGTGAAGATGCAGGCTGGTTGAAAAATCTACTACCACAAATCCATATAAGGGATACACCGGTACCAGCCATTTTGATCCACTACGATAGTAACGTAGATAATGTAAGAGTTCAAAATTATTATTATAATGATAAGAGCCAACAAATTCTTCAAAAACACAACATAGTTAAAAAAAATTCTCACAACTGGTGATGTAAAAGTGGATCACGTAAAGTCTGAAGCAAATTTGGCTAAATCCTTTGATGAAAGGATTAACAATAAAAAATGTATGTAATACCGCTAAAGGCATGAGACTTATACCCATTAGTATTGAGTCGTTTGTAATGGATAATCTACTTATAGATTGTAAATCCCAAGAAATAAGTTAAAAATGAAAAACAATTGAGAAGTGATATAGAGACAGTTATAGATTTCAAATGGTATAATACTCTAAAGCAGAGTGCAGGTTGAGTTTTTTCACTCTCTAAATGATGCCTACAACTCTCTTTAGAGTGGGGTACGGAGCTACATGAGTACTCTTGATAAATTCACCTATGAAGGTGTGGTGGCGTCATATGAGAACTTGGGCATTCCTCTGGAACGTTTATTTAAATTGGGATATAAGCACAAGGTCATAACTTGATGGCTTTTGGACTTAACTCTTGGTATATATTTGTGTGTTGGACTTTTTTTTTTTTTTTTTTTAATCTCATAGGATTGGATTTCAATACATATGTCACTCTATATTCTGATATTTAGAAAGTCCAATATTATGAAAAGGTTTAAATGGAATGACACCTTTGTTTACGCGCACATATATATATATATATATAATTGTTGCTAATGCTTTAAGAAAATATAAGTTGGAGATTGTTGGAAAATATTTATCAAAAGGATTTATCTTAGTATTTTTATCAACATTTAATTGTTAGCCTAGTGGTTAAGTAAATTGGGTTTTGAGGGTGAGGTCATAGGATCAAGTCTTTTCCCTTTCTGATTAAGTGTATACATGACCAAGGCCCCGACTAGTGTGAAACACATACATTTACATGCATATATACACCCAATTGGAGAAGAGGTTTGATCCCAAGACCACATCTGCAAAACCCAAAATACTTAACCACTAGTTTACCAATTAAATTTTTGTGATAATTTATCTCTCCACTCTCTCCATAAAAGAAAAAGAAAGAAACTAACTTTTTCTAAGAACCTATCTTGCTCATATCTAGTCTGAGTTGAGGATTTTTTGTTTTTAACAAATCACAAGATTTTATTTATTTGGTTATGATGTTGAGCAGATTGCTTAACATAATTTTTGTATTAAAATTTTCAAAATATTTTGTTTTAGCCTCTTCATACTAAGTATTCGAGCCCCTTAAGTGTATTTTTGACCCAGTGTGAGATAGGTTTTACCTACTTAATAGAGATTCTAATTTATAAACAAAAATGTAGCTTCTTCTCATTTGTGGTCGTAGAAAAATTACCGCGTCCTTCGACCTCCTTGCAAATTAATGATCCAACACCACTAAAAGAACAATTCTGGATTCATCCTTGACTTGATCTGCACTTGATTTCTATGCAACATTCATTTTATGTTATTAATGGAAAAAAATTAAAAGATAAAAAAACTAGCGATTAAACATATGTACTATTCCTAGGGAATGCATGGCAAAATGAAGGAGCTGAGCCTCCCCACCAAAATCTATGTAAACTCTAAATGAAACTTTCAAATAGCAAAGTCGTTGTAGTATAGTGGTAAGTATTCCCGCCTGTCACGCGGGTGACCCGGGTTCGATCCCCGGCAACGGCGTTTTTCTTTTTGATGCAGTTTTTTTCCTTTCTTTTTTGATGCATTTGTGATGTGCAATATTGTGAAGATTTGTTCTTCAAACACAGTGCCATTATGCAGCAGAGTAAGGTGTTATAAAATGTTCTTATCAAAAAAAGGTGTTATAAAATGTGCAGTTGTTCTAAAAATGCAACCTTTGACTGTTTCTATAAGAATCAAATATCCTCACCAATATCTAAAATAAATTTCTGGTGACTTTTTAGGAGTACGTGATCAATTCATAACAGCAACACATCCAAGTCTGACGGAGGGGGGCCATATCTGGTCCTCCATTGATTTCCCTCTGCCGGGTCATTCTGTCTACTTACTGGAGAAAGTTGAAGTCTTTGCATTGAGAAATTTCAGTTCTTCATGTAACCGGATGAAGCCAACAAGTACAGGTAAAACCCACCGGTTCGTCATAAACATCCACCTCAGTCTAAGTCAATGCAAAATATTAATGACTATTAATGGAAAATAAAGAAGAGATGCAAATGGGTGACAGCTTAAATCTATAAATACCTCTGATTGTATTTATAGTATAGGAGTAGTGAGTTATCTCATCTTCACAACACTCACTACTCCTATACTTCCTTTCCTCAGTCGCAGGTTGTGCTGGGAAGACTTTCTATACTTGCAAGAGAACCCTAAGAAAGAAACGTTTCTATACTCGCTTTTCTAGAGGCCGCTAAGTCGTATCCTAGATTTGGTACTGGAAATCTCGAGGTTTCTAAACGTGAAAATGCAACTGTTGCAAATAAAATGCAAATGCCAATATGTACACAGAAGCCTGATGATTTAAATGCTATGAATTCTTGTTGTAGATTTCTGTTACAAAGAAGAAATAAATGGACCAAAGAAAAACTACTGTCAGCAAGGAAATAAGCAATATCCATGTGTTCCTGGAAAAGGATACCCTGGCCGAGGACCCATACAACTATCATGGAACTACAATTACGGACCAGCCGGTTAAGCCATTGGATTTGATGGTCTAAATGCTCCAGAAACTGTCTCAAAGAACCCTGTCATCTCGTTTAAGACAGCATTCTGGTTCTGGATGAATAACGTTCATTCCATTATCACTACGAATAAAGGGTTTGGTCCAACAATTCGTGCAATCAATGGCATGGAATGCAACGGTGGAAATTCTAATGCCATCCAGGCAAGAATCAGATATTTCAAGGCTTACTGCAGTCAACTTGGCGTTGCACCAGGGGCAAATCTTGCTTGCTAAAAACTTATGTTCTCCTATTTTCTAAGTATGTAATGATGCTCAATAATGATGAGTTAAATAAAGAGCAATATATGAATATCCATATATGCCAAGTTAATAAATGAATTTATTTTGGCGAAGCTTTCATACGTTCTTTCACTTTTGTATATCACAGAGTTGAGAGCAAAGTAACTGTGTGTAAAAGGGGCATTACAGTATGAGGCAAACTAATTAAGATGGCTAGGGGACCAAAGCAGTTCACTACTGTTGACCAAGGCCGCATGTGAATGGTGAGTTGAATCCAAAAGGGAAATCTTTGTGTAAAGCATCCGGTTAATTCTAACCTCTTTGTACTAACTACTAATCAACTACTAATAAACCAACAAAACATCTGAAGTTGATTACTTTAAAAGATAGATTTTAGCGAAGTAAATAAGAAATTTGAGTAGTTAATGACATAACTCTGCTAAATGCTAACAGCAACATATGAAACCTAGCAACGAAATTTCCAATTATTCTCATTCCAACATATGAAGCCTAGCAACATATCATTCAAAAGGCTATATCATTAATACAGGTTCAAAGGGAAGATGAAGATATTAGATATATTTATGTAAGTTCTAACTACAGGATCAATGTGTACTTATCTCAAGCTTCCCTTGTCCTTCTGTTCAATTCCGTTATGTAATAGCCACCTCTTTAATTGCTGCACAGCCTGGATCCTTGCATATGCCACCTGAGAGGTTCAACTAAACGGAATATCTATAAAGCTGCTGTAATAAAAGAAAATAGTTATGCAGACAAGAATAACAGAGAATTAAACAAGAAGGGATCAATAGTTAAACTATATATTAAGCTGCCCCAAAAAAGACACAGGTAAAGAAACCATTTGACAGAGATTCAGATTTTGGTTGTCACTTGGCAATTACAAGGTTTCACCAGAAAAAGCTAGAGCTTTTTTAACTCATCTGCAGAGAGAGTGTTTACTAACAAACAACTAACAGAATCATTTGGTGCAAATTTTCTTTCACGCATCTTGCGAAAAAATTGTAATGCCTTGTCAGTTTTCTTCTCTACAAGAAAACCCTTGATAATGTTATCATACACTCTAGCATCTCGTAAACAACCCTTCTCTTCCATTTCAATGACTAATTTGTTAGCCTCGAGTAACATCTTGCTACGAAAGAGGCCATTAATCATTGTGGTATATGTTACTGCATCAGGCACTAATCCCTTTCTCGGAATTTCAATAAACAGTTTTCTTGCATCTTCCAACTTGCCAGCCTGAAGCAAACCTTGAATAAGTATATTGTACGTATAAACATTAGCTAAGATACCAGTATCCTCCATGGATTCAAACAGTTCTATTGCTTTCTCAATGTATCCATTCTTGCAGTACCCGTCCAACACTGTACTATATGTGACAATATTTGGAGATACACCGAAAGTTTGCATCTCATTAAACAAACTCTTTGCAGTCTTCATTCTTCCATCTCGGTATAGTCCTGCTAATATTATGCTATAAGTAACTACTGTGGGTTTCAATCCGTTTCGTTTCATTTTCTTAAATAACTGCAAAGCTTCATCCAACTTACGATTCTTGCAATACCCATCTAATAATATACTGCAAGTGATAACATTCTGGTGAAGGCCCCTATCTTCCATGGAGTCAAACAGATTTACCGCATCTTTCAACCGACCTGTCAAACATAGACCGTCTATCATTGAGCTATAAGTAATCTGATCAGGTTTTATGTTTAACTTGTCCATCAGTTTAAATAACCCCCAAGCATCTTCTGTCATCCCGTCTTTACAAAGTGAATCTATTAATATACTAAAGGTTATTGTATCGGGGAAATCCCTCGACCCAACATTTCATCAAAATATCTTCTTGCTTCTTCCCACTGACCATGCCGGCTATGGCCATCAATCATACAACTATATGTCTTTACATCCGCAGAGATTCCTCTACTAACCATCTCGTCAAAGAGTTTATTTGCCTCGTTCAACCGGCCTGAATTGCAAAGTCCATTGATCAAAGAACTGTAAGCGATTACATCGGGTACAACATATGAATCTCTATGCATTTCGGAGAAGAGAACCAAAGCTTCATCAACTAGACCTCCCTTACAAAGAGCATCTATGATGAGACAATAGGTAACAACAGTTGGGATGCAGTTCCATTTGACCATGTTGTTTTTTAGCTGAAGAGCAGGACCCACTTCACCAGATCTACAGAGCCCAGATATAAGAGTATTACATGTATATGCATCAGGTCGAATACCCATTTGAGACATTTTATCAAACACTTTGACTGCAAAATCAAACTTCTTCTGAAGACACAACCCTTTGATCAGTGTATTTAGAGTAACCGTATCAGGACGATAACCTCTCTTTAACATCTCTCCAAACAAACAAAAACCATGATTCACTTGGCCTAATTGACAGCAACAATTAATCAAAATGCTCAATGTAATAACACTTGGTTTTACTCCAAACAAACACATCTTCTTATACAACAAAATGACTTCTGAATAACATTTAATCTTCGACAGTGATCCCAAAACATGACAAAATGTAGAATTAGATGGTAATGGTCTTTCCAAAATCAGTTGATCAAAGTATCTCAACCCATCCTCAAGTTTCTGAACCTTTCCTGACTTACAATCATCCTTCACAATTTGCTCAAGTGGATTATAATTACCTCCAGAACCATAATAACTGGAGAATACTCTTGTCCTTGTGTGCAGCAACATTTTCTTATGCCCCAAATTCATCCTTTCTTCTTTACTTCTACTGCTACTGCTGTATCCAAAGATAATTACGATTCCAATTCTCAACACTAACTCCAGTCTTCAGCTGAGCTACAGAGAGATACTCCCGTTGAAGATTGAAGAAGCTCTTTTCAGATGGGCCTTCCCTTATGACACAACTAAGCCCAGTTTTATAGTTCCATCCCTCGATGGACAAGTGACCGTTCTTGAGGATTATTGAAGAACTTCTGCCACACAAGAACTCGGATTCAAATGTTTCATAATGTTCGAATATCCATCTACAATTCAAAGCGAATGTAAAAGCTGGAAATTTTCAATACATGGACTGAAGAAAATACCTAGAGCTCGGTATGCAAGGTTTTTTTGACGTGGTTGTTGACTATGGACTTCATTTCTTCTTTGGCTGATGCTTTTATCTTTGTTCAAAAAATAGGTAAGAGAATTACTATAGTTTTTGTATATGTGGATGATAGACACACCGAGCTTTTCTTTTATTATCTCAGACTATCGTCACGTTTGACGTTATTTTTGTGAATTAAAATTAAATCAGGGTTCAAGTTGGGCCGACTTTGGGGATATGTTACTATTACATAGCTCTACTTTCCTACCGTAAATGAGAGTATTCGACTTTTTTTTTCTAACAAAGGAACATCTACTATTTGAAAATTCAAATATCTTAAATCATGAGTTATGTGAGAAACTAAATTAAGACCTGGATTGAAACCACCATTTCCCACATAAGTTATTTTGGTAGGCATGTAGAACTTAGTAAAGCATCCGCCAACTTATCCACAAAATATTACAAACACACAAGACCAAACATTTGGTTATTATTAACAAATATTTACACATTTTCAAGTAAAGGCATACTTTGCCAAAGAGAAAGAATAGTTCTTCTTGTGAGAATAAGAACTGTGACAAGATTACCTCTCTTTCTATATATGGATGATTTTATAACATTTGGTACTTAATTTGATCACTGACAGTGATACATCTTTTCTGAGTCATTTTGTTACATTACTATTTGGGGCTTGAAGTTTTTATTTATTTATTTATTGCTCCTTCGGTTTCTGGGAGAGAGTTATTTTATTTACTTACGTGAGCATTACGCTATCTTACCTGGAGCCGGCTTGATATTTCATATGTTGTTAATCAAGTTTGCTGACACATATCTAAGCCTATTGATATTCATTTTTTTGCAGTTATAAAAGGATTTTGATCAAAAGTGCAAGTAGTGAAACTGATATTAATGGTTTTGGTGATACAATTGGCGGTGTATATGTGCTAATATATATTCAATTATCAAGGGAGATATTATGGGATCGGTCCTAGTAGACATATTATGTTCAAACTTATTTCACCTCAGCAAGTTACTTACATCAAAAGGAGATGTATACAAGAAAAAACTCTGCTAGCTTCTGAAATGGTAAATGAAATGAGAAAGAAAAGAGGATCTGGAAATGTAGGACTAAAGATGGATATTTCTCATGCTTATGACTCTGCAAGCTGGACTTTCCAAGTATGGTATCTCCAATTCTTGGTGTAAGTGGTTACATACTCTTTTTGAATCTGCTAAAATATTAGTGATGATTAATGGAGGCCCAAATGGTTTTTTCTCAGTTGGAAGGGGATTGAGACAAGGAGATCCACTGTCTCTCATTCTTTTTATTCTTATAAAAGATATGTTAAGTAGATTTATAAACAAATTGCTTAATGAGGGCTCTAGATTTCCAATGGTAGTGAGGAAAGGATTCATTTAACCCATTTATTCTTTGCAGATGATGTTTTCTTATTTTGCAATGGAGGTAAGAAAATTATTTATAATCTAATGAGGTTATTGGAGGAGTATCAAAAAAGTTCAGGGCAAATCATAAATAGAATAAAAAGTAAATTGTTCATTGATGGAACATCTAAAGTGAGAAAAAAATCAAATTAAAGAAATGATGCATATGGAATTAAGTGATTTTCCCGACAAATATCCTGAAGTAATTCTAACTACTGGCAGAGTTAAAGTTTCAACAGTTTGGCCAATGGTGGAGATGCTTCAGAAGAAATTAGCAGCTTGGAAAGGAAAACTGTTATCATTTCAAGACATGTTAGTTCTCATAAAATCAGTGCTTTGTAGTATTCCATTTACAACATCGCAGTTTATAAGTGGCATGTATCTGCGATTAAAACCCGTGAGAAAATAATAAGAAACTTTCTTTGGTCTAGAGATGAAGAAACAATGAAATATATAACCTTGTCTTGGAAGGAAGTGTGCACTCCCTATAGTGAAGGTGGTCTTGGCATCCAAAGACTGGAAGTAATAAATAGAGCACTTCTTATGAAAATGATGTGTAAGGTTATCAACTCTACGGAAGAATGAGAATTATTCTTTAAAGAAAAATTCAAAGATAAAAATAAACAACTGAACAATTGACTTCAGTTTGGCTAGGTTTGAAATATGCTTGGGAATCTCTAAAAGAAGACATAAGATGGTGTGTTAGTAATGGTCAAAACATCTCTATCTACTTATGTTAAAAATAACATCCATATGAAAGCAAATATTCTTCAGAATGGAAAGTGGATGATTCCCTTAGAAATGCAAAAATTATTACTACCCTATAGTTTGCTAGATGTTGGAGTTGGACATGATTTATTCATATGGAGAGGTGATTTGAAAGGTAAATTCACAACTTCTTCAGCGGTAACTAAATTAAGAAATAAAGATCCAAAAATGCAATGTTCAAATTTCGTAGGGATATGCATATCTTCATCCAAGCATAGCAATGTATGTATGGAAAGTGGTGCAGGGAATTTATGTGGATGATTCAATAACGGTAGATAAAGGTTATGATATGGTGTCTAGATGTTGTATTTATGAAGAAGCTCAAGACAAAGTGAATCATCTCCTCTGGGAATATATATTCAATATTGATATATGAAGATGGTTATGCTCTGTTTTTGGTTTTTTTCTACCAAATTCCTTTGAAGATATATGGAAAAGTGCAAAAACTAAAAGTGCATTAGTAAATGAAGTATGAATTACATCTTCTTGTTTAGTTTTAAAGGAGCAGTGGTTTCATAAAAACAAAAGATTATTTGATTACATACTGCCAAATGTTCATAATTTTAAATGCAGAATCAAGAATATTATGTTTGAAAGTGTCTTAAGGATGAAAGGCAAGTGGAATCAAGAATATGATCATCATGTAATTTTTTTCTTCAACTTTGTTGGAGAATAGCTCGGTTGAACTCACCAAGCGTTGGTATGTTAAGTTTGGTTGTCATATTTTAGTATCAATACCCATCTAGAGTCGCTTGATTAAATACTAGAGTAAACTTCATTTAGGTTAGACTAGAAAGTCTAGGAATATTGAGACATGCAAGTATTACTCCGAAGACATAAAGAATGTGAATAAGTAACGAACTACAATGACGACATCATCCTTCCACTTGAGGTTAGTATTATTGACTTGAACTTTTTCATTCCTAACGTATCTTTCAAGTTGTGCTATATTGAAAACATAACTGCGAAGCTGTATATACTATACATATTGTATATAATACTCTAGTGGTGTAACATAATCATAGTATTAAAAAATTAAACTACGAAGTATAACACTTATCTTTTGAACTTCGTATATATGAGTCGACATAATCTTCTATATAATGTTATGATTATGTGTATGGGTTATGGTGAAGATTTCATCCTAGGAAACAATGTTTTACATTTGTTTAAAGAAAGTACATTCATGAACTTGTTTCTTGAATCGAAAGGGAAATCAATAGGCTTATTGGTCTAGCTATTCATTGCATATCTTTGGATGACCAAAATGTGTGTGTTGGTAGAACCGATCTTAAATTAGGTTATGTATCTTGGTATAACCAATCAAAATGCCTATACTTACGATTTGGTATGATCGGTCTTGGTAATTGGTGTGACTGATCCTAAGTAATCACCATGAGATGGTATGATTGATCCTTGTAATTAGTGTGACAGATCCTAGCAATTGATGTGACCGATCATAAGTGTTGTATGACCGATCCTTGTAATTGGTGTAACCGGTCCTGGTAAATGGTGTCACCGATCAAAGTAAATACCATGTGTAGATGGAACCGATCCTTGTAACTGGTGTAACCGATCCTAGTGACTGGTGTGACCGATCACAAGTAGGTACCATATTTAATTAGGTAAAACCGATCCTAGTGATTGGTAGAACTAACACGAACCCATGTATGTGACTTGGTAAGACCAATCACAACTAACCATTATGACTTGGAATGGCGAATCACATGGCAGTGAAAAGATGTCAACATACTTTGAACACAAGCAGTAACTCTTATCATTTATTTTTCAAAGATATCCCTTGGTACTCAAGGTGATCTTGTGTCAAAATAAATTAAGAATCTTTCAATTAAGGTTTTTGGTTTTATATGCTTTAATTACCAGCAATTAATGCATTGCTCTTGAGAATAAAAATTAGTAATGTGCATTCACTAATTGAAGATTTTCTATTGAGAGATTTTGGAAATATTGGACCAACATTTATTGGAATTATGAAAACCGAATTTTGGCATTCATTGCATATCTTGAGAATATTTTCAGTTTTGGAAATTCCTTGGTGTCCAAACATCCTTGGTCTATAAATACCTAAGTTTGCATTTCTAACAAACTATCCTAAAAGCCAGGAAAACTTCATTTCTTGTTGTTTCTGGTGGAGCCGTCTATTTAGAGAGGAAAGTATCCTAATTAGGTGAAATCTCTTATGACCGCTCGTTTAAAGACTTTTGTGGGATCAAGAAGATCTACGAGTATCGTTGGTGGGAAAATAGATAATTGTAGTGTTATTAGTTTTCGATTTGATTTGATTGACTAGTGTTCTTTGAAACATTGATTGTACCTAGTTTGTTTATGCTTGAGAATCTTCTTTTCCGATATAATATTCACTCAAACTAGATTTGATTTGATTGACTAGATTTAAAGACTTTTTGATAATCCATTGAGATTCTTCTCTGATTGATCACAAGAGATTCAAGTGGTGTTGTGCAGGTTTTTGAAGATAAAAGAAGATTTGAAGACGAAGAAGATTTCATATTAGTTTTCGTATCTTGTGGATTTAGTGCACAAACCGATCAGATATGATCCAACTAGAATCGATTTATCTTTGATAGATATGATTGATTAGTTGCGTGAGATCGGCATTCTCCATATTTTTCTTTGAGATATTTATTGATTGATAATCCGATTATTTCAGTTTAAAGTTAGATTGATTTAACGATTTATTAGATTAAACGGAAGACCCTTTGTCAACGACCCATCTATATCTTTAGAAAGATTGATTAGAGTGGTTACCAAACAGATTCTTCATTTGCTGTTTGGAATACGATCTAAAGGACTTGCTATTCACGCGAGTGACTCTAGAAGTCGAAGAGGGGGAAATAAGTAGCTAGGGGTTGTCTTCTTGGTCTCAACTATACGAAGTTGGTATTAGATTTTGTATGGTGACTTAATTCTGAGTATTCTAGACTAGGTCCCGGTAATTTTCTGCATTTGTGGTTTCCTCGTTAACAAAATCTTGTGTTGTGTTATTTACTTTACTTCCGCATTATAATTGTTTTATATTATAATAAAGTAAATACACTTGTGTGTTAATCCTAATCACTTGATATTTATCCCATAGTAAATCGGTTCGAATCGTAACTATTATCAAGTGAATATCAAGTTGTCGTATTGTCTCGACTTTTTGCGTAGACGATCACACTTGGTATCAGGCTTATAGGTTGAAATAAAAATATTGTGGTGTATTCGGGTACCTTCGTCTTTCAAATTGGTATCAGAGAAGGCAAACACGAAAAGATCTAACAATATGTATTTGGTGTGATCCAACCTATAAGAAATGAATTCTAGTTTCATGAATCGATTTCAGTTAACGTACTGCCAAGATTTGACGGAACAAACTATATGTGGTGGAAATATGTTATGAGGTCTTTTCTTCAATCATGCAATTTTAATACTTGGCTATTAGTCGTTGATGGTTATCATCGCTCGAAAATTGAAGATTCGGAAACTGAGTTTAAACGCTTAAAGTAGATTATACGGGGGAAGAAAAGGCATTTGCAAAATAGAATTCAGATGATTTTAATGTTATTATACATGCTGTAAGCCGTGATCTGCAACATCATGTATCCACATGCCAAACTTCAAAGGAATCTTGGGATAATCTTCAGATCGTATATGAAGGAAACACATCAGAAAAAGAAGCTAGACTTCAAACTCTCACGTCTGATTTGGAAAACCTTCGAATGGATGACAACAATACTTTTAAGGAGTTTTATATTAAACTCTGTGAGATATTTAATGCTTATTTCTCTCTTGGAAAGATTATTTCTGAAAAGGATATATTATGCAAAATTCTCAGATTGTTGCCATCCAGATACGAATCTAAGAAGCATGCAATCATAGAGGCAAGTGATCTTTCAACTCTCTCTCTAAGCACACTTGTTGGGAAGTTAAATTTGATCATGAATCACAATTTATTCAATCTAAAGGAATCGCTTTTAAAGTTGAAAATTTTCCAAAAGCTCTTGTGGAGAAAAATATATTGATAGATGATTCTAATGAATTGATTGCAGAAGATTCTGATGATTATATAAAACAAACATTATCACTGATTACAAGACAGTTTCGTGATATCTTAAAGAAAATGATGAATAAGAGATTTGTAAAGGATGTTCATCGTGCTTTTCTCCCTCATGATCGAGTTCCAGTCAAAAACAAAAAGGATCAAGAAGAAGATGAGAATATCAGCCTCAGTGGTTTAGATTTTGGTCATTTGGATAAAGACTATCCTAGTCCAAGGAAATACACTGGAAGCAAGGCATTAGCTGAACTCTAGATGAGACATCTGATTCATATAACTTTGAGGAATATAATTAATATTGCACTAGTTTTTAATTTAATTTCCTCATGTTCCATTAGTGATTTAACCATTTTAAAAATGGGCATGTCTTGTTATGTTGAAAAATCATCTAATGGTGCAAGGAAAAATAAGACAAAGTGCAAAACTATCTCAAAAACAACGATTGCTAAGAAGTGCATATGCAATTCCAACCAATCTCCGGAACTTCGTTAATTCGAGGTAACAAGAAAAGCTATTTGAATCATACTTCACTAGATCAAGAACACCCTGTTTTTTATAAATCCCATGATGAGAGAAAATCTCATACTAATACCACTTAATCGGTATTAGATTGCATCCTCACCTTGTGTGCCAATTATGTGTGTGAGGAAGCAAAAATCAAGGCACTTATGTGTAGATTATGGGAATAAAATGTAGTAATTGAAAGTATATATATTTTAAGATATTCGTATTTATAGGAATATTATATTTTTGGTAGTATGAAAAATATAAAGGATCTCTCTCATTCTCTGGTCATTCCCTGTCCGAACCATGAGTCAGGATCCGAGGTCTTGTCTTGCAAAGGTGGTTGATCTAAAAGAGTTCTTTAAGAATAAGTCTGCACCATTTATTGATGCTAAGAAACCTAAGAGAAAAATCAAAAGAGATATTGGCTTAGCAAGAAGGAAAAAAACAATATACCGAAGAAAGATAAGTGTATTGAGATATTGACACAATTTTGTGTTCAATCGAAGATATAATTACATTTACTTGCAGAGTCCTTCAAAAAAACATCACAACTGCAAGAAATTTTGGTCAAGCAACAAGGTTATCTTCTTAAAGAAATTCACAAGCTCAAGACTGAAAGTAATAACCTTCCCTCCTCTAGTACTGATATGAAGGATTAAGTTGCTCATGGAATAAAAAATAAGATTAGATTCTTATTTACAGAAAATAGACATCAATGTTTTGATTTATTTCAAGAATTGTATAATTATTATTATTTATGAATAAAATTATTATTTTATAATTTTTGTTTCATGTGATAGTTACCGGTTACATAGCCTGTGAATGAATGTTTATATTTTTTCTATGTGTTTTTGGTTTATGAGATGTCTGATGGACGCATTTATGTGTCTATTTTAGTCTCAATTCTCTGTATTGTTAGTGTTCGATTTTGTGCTTATTTGGTTATTTTATGTCTTTGTAGGTGTTTTTGGAGAAATAAGCTTTTGCGGCGAAATTGGCTCGAAAAGTGGTCCTGGGTGAAAATTACTAAAGGCACCCAGAAGACGCACTTCACTGAGGCACCGGAAGTATCTTTGGAGACTCCCCCAGAAAAGTCATAATTACACCTCAGAAGAATTGCTAAAGGGAACCCGACAGTGGATAAGGGGTACCCAAATTACTAAGGGGCATCCATTTCCAAGGCAAGTACTATTGGCAGACCCGCACAGGTTAGGGGGAGGTCATCATTTTCATTTCAAAAAATCAATTTGGCGGGAAATTTGGAGCAGCGAGGCCAGTTTTGGGGTTCGATGATTGGAAGGCTTTTAACGAGATTCAATCGCCAAATAAGGTTGGGATGGACTTGATGTAGCTAAACAGGCCTGGTACAGGTAATTCAACAAACTAAATTGGGCTTAATCATCCGTTCGAAGCTAAAACAGGGAAGGAAACGACTCGGGTTTCTGTGGTATATTTTTGGAAGTTACGTGGGCAAAGGGAAGTGAATATCTGATTTGTTTCTATCCTAAGAAGAGTCTTGAACAACTACGATTCAATCAATGACGTGTAAGGAAGATTTACAGGGAAGAAAAGTCGTGACTTGCCGTGGAGGAAAAGTGGAAAAGATTCTGAAGATTTCGTGCGGATTAAACCTACCTGTAGTGTATAAATAGCCTGCTTTAGTTCCAAGAAGGGTGTCGGAGAGTTTGGGGTCGATTGGAGGCTTCAGAAACGCTGCAGGAGGAGTTGCAGCAGCAGCAGGTGAAGAGGAAGAAGAGAAGTTGCAGACGACACTTCAGAAGTGTCGTTCTCAAGAACACGAAGAACAGACTCGCAGAGGCAGTCTTTTATTCTGCTGCACTTTGAATTTATCGTTTATTATAACAGTGACTTGCAACACTTATAAACGTTGCAGTTTTCTGTTTTCATTACTCTTCTCTCTTTTGACTATTGTAAACACACTTTTGAGCCATGAATAAATATTTTGAGCGTATTTTCACCATGTGGAGCTAAACCCAATCGCTGGGATGACGGAGGAAGCCAAGTTCACAATTGTTTGGTAATTATAATTGATTCTTATGACTTTTTGCACTGATTTTTAATCGATTTATGATTTTCATTGATTATTTGTGATTTTGTTTGATAGTGTATGCTTAGTCTAAGAACTTTTGATGCACTATGCTTACGATTTACATCTAATGCTTTATAAAATCTACTTTCGGCAAAGAAATAGAGTCTAGAAAAGAGCTAAAATTGTTATGAATCATTGTATGAACCAATTGATTGTGAAGTTTGGTGGAATCATAAGTCCCAGTATCTCTCAACTTTGTTACAATCTTTTCTTTGTTTCTAGTATTTTATTTAAGTAAGTCTAAAACCAATCTTCAAAATAGTCCGAGTGAACGATACTCTACTTACCACTTCAAAACTACATCGGTTTTTATGCGCAGCCGACGCGACTTGTATTTAGATTTAGGTTTTAGGTTTAGCATTTTTTTTAAGTTTTGTATATATATTTTTATTTTTATTTTCTTTGATTTTACTTTGGGTATTTTTGCTTTTGTTGTGCAGGTTTTGCTTGAAACGAAGGTGGAAAGTTGGACTTGCCATAAAAGGAGAAAGCCGAAGTTTTTATTTTTGTTAGTTTTTATTTTTGTTAGTTTTTATTTTCCTTATTTTTGTACTTGTATATATTGTTTGTTTATTTTATTTTTTTGGTAGTTTATTAAATAAAAAATAATAACACGTGCACACACCAATTGCATCGTTAGACTACCGATTTTAGGAAAACTCGTGGATTAGTAAGCTGAACCTGTGCCTTGGGCCTTATGGGAGTTACCAGCTGAAAGTCCACAAACCTCGACCTCGTACCTTTGGGTATATTTTTGCTGTGGTAACTTTGAGCCTACCCATTTTAGTCGACCTTGCATTTGCATTTGCACAAAAGAATGTCGAACTGGTATTACAATAGCCAATACAACGAATATCCGACTGATTTTCAAAATGAACACTATTACTTTGACCACAGTGTGCATAGTGGTTGGGAACACCAACCTTTTCAAGGTTATGGTTCATATCATAGTGAGCCCAATCACTATTCGCACGTGCACCGGTCATACGAGCAAGAAAATAAGGAATATTATAGTACTAGTACCTCGCCTTTGGACGACTTAATTAAAGAGTTGAAAACTAGTCCTTATTATGATCCTTCCGTTCCTATTCGTCCTCTAGAAGAGTCTCTCAAACTGTTGGCTGTTTCTTCCGGTCCTATTCGTCCTATAGAAGAGTCTCTCAAGATTTTGGCTGAGAATACCAATAGGTTTGTGTTAGAAACGAACGAAGGAATTGCTCGAAATAATCTTGACTTCCAATTTAGCCTTAAAAATGAGAATAATTATTCGCATAATCAAGATGACGAGGTTATAATTGGTAACACTAACTATTTAGAAGAGGTTCAACCATTTTCATGTTATGATGATTATAACGAGGATAGTGTTGATCAAGAATCTGAAATATATAGGCATAGTAATCAGGAATTTGTTACTCCAATTGAGCTTTATAATGATAATGTTATTTCTATATCAAATCCAAATAATTTTAATAATTATTCACCTATTCAAAAGGACGAGGATTTGACTAGAGATACTTCGTTTTAGACGATGTAGTATTTCCTTTTGATTACGAAGCCGATATTGGTTTAGAGGAACGAGTTTATTCTAAGAATAATATTTTAGAGTCTACAGATTTAGAAACAACAGTCTTAGACGAAGAAGATGAACTCGTAGAGCTTTTAAACATGTATGAGGATGCGTCACCTGAATATGACCTACAAGAAGCAATTGACCATTTTCGGGATTCGATGATCTAGAAATTAGGGAAATTGTAACTAGTCTATCTAGAGACACCCAAAACTCTAAGTTTGGGGTGATTATCATTCTCCATGTGCCTTACCTTTAGCTCTTACAGGGATCCCTCACTTGGGACTTGAGATATGTACCTCTACCATTTTAAAAAATCATCTTCATACTAGTTCTCCAGAACCTAATAATTTCCAGAAAGAAGTTCAGTTGTTAGAAACCCATCCTATGGTTGTTGTGATTTACCCAGGCTATGATACCCGGATTGACTTTGTTTTCCCACCAAATATTTTTCAACCAATTGTGGGAACGTATATGTTTCAGATGTGTCAATTATTAAGTTCTTGAGACTACACCTAATTATTTTAGGAAAATAGAATTGACACATTTGCTTAAGAATGACCACCACTCTCATTATGGTCAACTCGTGTAAGTCAAATCGATTGACTTAGAGGATCCTCAATTATTCAAGTTATTATTGTGTGCTTCTAAATTTTTCAGGACCTTAGAACCCGATATTTCGGATCTTACTTATGAGGAGGTGCAACCCATGAAAATATTTTATTTAGACCCCTTTATATAACTCCGAACTCAACCACAACTAGATGTTGTTGTCTTAAACAGAAACTAGGCAAGGGTATGCTATGTTTATTCTTGGTTTGTTGCAGTTTCCTTTATCCGTGTTAACACTTTTTGATGCAGATGATCCATGAACAGTTTCGAATATTGATATATGATATGAAGTGATTAATTCTTTCTTATGTCTGGCTGAAGACGTTAAACTTAGCACTTCTTGGGAGGTAACCCATGCTCATGCAACACGGTAATATCTTTCCTTATCTCTTTTGCTTCAAATGGTAACAGTTTCTCCTTGTTCATGTTTTTAATTTCATCTTTAGAACATTTAGGACAATGTTAGATTTAAGTTTGGGGGTGTGGGAGAAACTTTTTAGTTGCAATAAATAAACTCCAGAGCCTAGAAATTTGTGTTTATTAAGGATGTCACTAACCAATCTAAGCGGATGGAAGCATTTTGGTTGTAGGAGTTGAGGAACCAATCTGATTAGATGGAAACATCTAAAGAGTCTATTCATAAAATCACAGAGCTCAGGTGTTAGAATTAAAGAAAAACATGGTAGTTTCGCCATATCTCGTTGAATCCTTTTCACTTCTATTTTTTGTTTGTTTTCTTCAAAATATGTTTGTCTAAGTGATTAGGTGGGGCTCACGAATCAAGTTGTTACCACTGCTAGGGTGAAATAGAGTGATTGAGATTAAAAAAAAAAAAAAAAAAAAAAAAGAAAAAAGAGAAATTGGACCACACAGACCAACCGGAATAAATTCAATAAAGTCGACCAATGGAACCCTTGTATATGCCAGTTGTGTTGACCTAGAGTTAGGATTCTCGACCATTGGTTCCCTTGTATATGCCAATGTGTTGATATTAGTCCAGACCAATATCTCATTCCATTAGGATAGGTTCGTTTTGGCAGTGGCCTTCAGACAGATATGAGAAACACCGTTCACTTAGTCAACATCAAAACCATCTACGTTTTTCTCTATATCCATCTTCTTAATCTATCCATGTGATTGGTCGACTCCGGTTATGATGTCCAGAAACTATCTGAGTAGAGCTCTGTGACTTATATATGAATTTTAGTATGCTTGAGTGCAAACTCGTGTACAACAATTGGAATTTCGCATCGTGGTACTTCCTCCTGTAGTCAATAAGTATGCCAACCAAGGAGATTCTTTAGTGCCTTCCAAGGTTCTGCGTAGATAGCTAAGGTCTGGAGTGTAAAGGTTTTGTGGGTATATCTCTAGTAAACCCTCCCGAGACTATAACTCGGCCACTAGGGCCACCTAGGGTTTAAAGGCTTATTGCATACGCTAAATGCAATCGACGATGCTGCGAAAAGTGAGTTAGGATTTTATCTTGTAGATTTGATTTGCTCGGGACTAGCAAATAATAAGTTTGGGGTATTTGATGGACGCATTTATGTGTCTATTTTAGTCTCAATTCTATGTATTGTTAGTGTTCGATTTTGTGCTTATTTGGTTATTTTATGTCTTTGTAGGTGTTTTTGGAGAAATAAGCTTTTGCGGCGAAATTGGCTCGAAAAGTGGTCCTGGGGAGAAAATTACTAAAGGCACCCCAGAAAGACACTACGAGGCACCCTAAGTATGGCTGGAGACTCCCCCAGGAAAAGTCATAATTACACCTCGGAAGAATTGCTAAAGGGAACCCGACAAAGGATAAGGGGTACCCAAATTACTAAGGGGCATCCATTTCCAAGGCAAGTACTATTGGCAGACCCGGCGGGTTAGGGGGAGATCATCATTTTCATTTCAAAAAAATTAATTTGGCGAGAAATTTGGAGCAGCGAGGCCAGTTTTGGGGTTCGATAATTGCAAGGCTTTTAACGAGATTCAATCGCCAAATAAGGTTGAGATGGACTTGATGTAGCTAAACGGGCCCAGTACAGTAATTCAACAAACTAAATTGGGCTTAATCATCCGTTCGAAGCTAAAACAGGGAAAGGAAACGACTCGGGTTTCTCTGGTATATTTTGGAAGTTACGTGGGCAAAGGGAAATGAATATCTGATTTGTTTCTATCTAAGAAGAGTCTTGAACGACTACGATTCAATCAATGACGTGTAAGGAAGATTTCTGCGGGAAGAAAAGTCGTGACTTGCCGTGGAGGAAAAGTGGAAAAGATTCTGAAGATTTCGTGCGGATTAAACCTACCGTAGTGTATAAATAGCCTCGCTTTAGTTCCAAGAAGGGTGTCGGGGAGTTTAGGGTCGATTGGAGGCTTGAAACGCTGGGGAGGAGTTGCGGCGGCGCGGGTGAAGAGGAAGAAGAGAAGTTGCGGACGACACTTCGTAGTGTCGTTCTCAAGAACACGAAGAACGCAGACTCAACGAGGCGGTCTTTTATTCTACTACACTTTGAATTTATCGTTTATTATAACTTGTGACTTGCAACACTTATAAACGTTGCGTTTTCTTTTCATTACTCTTCTCTCTTTTGACTATTGTAAACACACTTTTGAGCCATGAATAAATATTTTGAGCGTATTTTCACCATGTGGAGCTAAACCCAATCGCTGGGATGACAGAGGAAGCCAAGTTCACAATTTTTTGGTAATTATAATTGATTCTTATGACTTTTTGTACTGATTTTTAATCGATTTATGATTTTCATTGATTATTTGTGATTTTGTTTGATAGTGTATGCTTAGTCTAAGAACTTTTGATGCACTATGCTTACGATTTACATCTAATGCTTTATAAAATCTACTTTCTGCAAAGAAATGGAGTCTAGAAAAGAGCTAAAATTATTATGAATCATTGTATGAACCAATTGATTGTGAAGTTTGGTGGAATCCTAAGTCCCAGTATCTCTCAAATTTGTTACAGTCTTTTCTTTGTTTCTAGTATTTTATTTAAGTAAGTCTAAAACCAATCTTCAAAATAGTCCGAGCGAACGATACTCTACTTACCACTTCAAAACTACATCAATGTCTGATTTCGATTTTTATTAACCTTAATATTCGATCTCATATGATGAAACCCTTATGATTTGTGTGGCTTTTTGATTTAGCAGGATTAATTTCTGGCCCATGTTGGTAGGCTTTATCAAAGGATCATAAGGTGTTCCGATTGAAACTCATATGTGAAAAGTCACAATATGTTGAATCAATTTGTGTTTACATGAGTTGTGTGTAGCATAGCATATGTGTTTCGGGTTTTCAACTTTTGCTATAGGCACGCATTAGTTAAAACGATTCAACCTTTCTCTGGTAAAGTTTGCTTTTGTTGTTGTTCTTTTTTTCTTGCGAGAGGATGACAATACACTGGGGGAGAGTTCTTATTTGAACTTGCGCTTAATGATATATCTTTATGGGGAGATGTGGCTGCGGAAATTGAGGTAACGAATTTGTTAGTTAATCGTTTTCATGTTTAAGAAAAGCTTGTTTATATTGCATATATTTTGCTTTTGCATAACAAAATTTCGATACAATTGATATGTTCCATTATGTTATGTATGGATTGTTTATGTGATTCAATTGTTTCATGTTAAGAAAAACTGTGTCAATTTATTTGGCTTATTGTTTGGTATCTTCTTTATTGTTGGGTATCAAGTGTTTTTTCTTAACGAAATTCGGTGCAATTGCGGTGCTGTAATGTATATATTTGTTCAATTGCTTCTGGTTAAGAAAATAATTGTGCAAGTCAATTTATTTTGGTTTGTATCTATTGTTTGTGGCTTAAAAAAATACTGGATCATCATTGGTCTAGTCCACTGGATTCCGGATAAGATAAACTAAGTTAATTCTGACCTTAGTTAGACTTATCAAATTGGAGGATTCAGTTATTCAAGTCTCATTGAATTCCTTGACAAGAAAAACTACTTAACTAACCCAGTGTTTGTCTTGTCTAAAGTAAAATGTCCAAGTTATTTCTGAATAATTAGAGCTTGATGAGAAAATTAAAGTTAATTCTGATCTTTCTTTTGGTCTTATCGAAACAAGCGACTGTGCATACACAATCGGTTCAACAAGGGAATCAAGTATCTTAGTCGAATTGTTGGATTATAGGGAAAATTTCTATGGCCAATTGTTTACTTGATAACATATTGAAACTAAATTACTTTGTAGTGTCGGTTTTAATATTGGTTATCTAAAATGGTGTGTGAAACCTTCGTACAGGTTGCATACAATTCTTATAGATTTGTACGAACCTTTCGGTTTGCTTAAACCTTTGTCATTTTATGACAAAAAAAGGGGAGAAATATATGGAGTAAACAAGTGATTTTTAATCACTAGGAAAATATATTTTTTCTTAAACGTTATATCTACCGAAAGAGTAAAGCATTGACTAAGGGGGATAAACATATCATATTGCCGTGTAGTAATTCTTACAACAAAAGGGGAATAACAAAGATGTTCGGATTGAAAATTTAATTAGCTTACCTTTAGGGGGAGTAAAAGCTTTTGTTATTCAAATGTCAACAACGGCATTTATTAATTGAATATATGCAGGTTATTGTGTTGTTGAAACTTAGAATCAAGCGTATGCAGATTGAGTCATTTTGTAATTCGTTTAGCTTCATATGTAATAAGAGTTTTGTCACTAAAATTGACAAAGGGGGAGATTTTTAGAGCATAGATCTGTTGAACTCACCAAGCGTTGGTATGTCAAATTTGGTTGTCATATTTTAGCATCAAAACTCATCTAGAGTCGCTTGATTAACTAGAGTCAATTTCGTTTAGGTTAGACTAGAAAGTCTAGGAATGTTGAGACATATAAGTATTACTCCGAAGACCTGAAGAATGTGAAGAAGTAACGAACTACAACGGCGACATCATCCTTCCACTTGATGTTAATAATATTGACTTGAACTGTTTCATTCCTAATGTATCTCCCAAGTCGTGCTATATTGACAACATAATTGTGAAGCTGTATATACTTTACATATTGTATATAATACTCTAATGATGTGACATGATCATAATAGTATGATCATAGTATTAAGGAATTAGACTACGAAGTATAACACTTTTCTTTTGAACTTCGTAGATATAACATCGACATAATCTTGTATATAGTGTTATAATTATGTATATGGGTTATGCTGAAGATTTCATCCTAGAAAACAATGTTTTATATTTATTTAAAGGAAGTACATTCATGAACTTATTTCGTGAATTGAAACGGAAATCAATAGGCTTATTGGTCCAGTAATTCATTGCATATCTTGGATGTCCAATATGTGTGTGTTGGTAGAACCGTTCTTAACTTAGGTTATGTATCTTGGTATAACCTATCACAATGCCTAGACTTATGATTTGGTATGACCGGTCTTGGTAATTGGTGTAACCGATCCTAAGTAATCTCCATGAGATGGTATGATCGATCTTTGTAATCGATGTGACCGATCCTAGCAATTGGTTTGACCGATCATAAGTGTTGTGTGAACGATCCTTGTAATTGGTGTAACCGGTCCTGGTAACTGGTGTGACCGATCACAAGTAGATACCATGTGTAGATGGAAGCGATCCTTGTAACTGGTATCACCGATCCTAATGACTGGTTTGACCGATCACAAGTAGGTACCATATTTAGGTATAATCGATCCTAGTGATTGGTAGAACCGACAAGAACCCATGTATGTGATTTGGTAAGACTGATCACAACTAACCATTATGATTTGGTATGGCCAATCACATGGTAGTCTGGGAATACATGCAAACTAATTCAAAACTTGTGTGGAAGTATGGTATAACCGATTTCAAGAATGCAAATCCATGTAAATATGAAATAAGGATTTGCAGTGAAAAGATGTCAACATACTTTGAACACAAGCAATAACTCTTATCATTTATTGTTCAAAGATATTGCTTGGTACTCAAGGTGATCGTGTGCCGAAATAAATTAAGAATCTTTAATTAAGGTTTTTGATTTTATATGCTTTAATTACCAGCAATTAATGCGTCGCTCAAGAGATTAAAAATTAGTAATGTGCATTTACTAATTGGAGATTTTCTATTGAGAGATTTTGGAAATATTGGACCGACATTTATTGGAATTATGAAAACTGAATTTTGGCATTCATTGCATATCTTGAGAATATATTCGGTTTTCAAAATTCCTTGGTGTCCAAACATCCTTGGTCTAAAAATACCTAAATTTAAATTTATAGAAAACTATCCTAAGATCCAGGAAAACTTCATTTCTTGTTGTTTATGGTGGAGCCGTCTATTCGGAGAAAAAAGTATCCTAATTAGGTGAAATCTCTTATGACCGCTCGTTTAAAGACTTATGTGGGATCAAGAAGCTCTACGAGTACCGTTGGTGGGAAACTAGATAATTGTACTGTTATTGGTTTTTGATTTGATTTGATTGACTAACAGTTGTTGAAACTTTAATTGCACCTAGTTTTTTTATGCTTGAGAATCTTCTCTTCTGATATAAGATTCACTCAAACTAGATCAGAGTTTCGACAGAATCTTTAAAACTGTTGTTACATCTAAAGACATCGTGTGATAATCCATTGTTAATTAACAGACTCCGTTCTATGTGTGATTGATCACAAGAGATTCAAGTGGTTTTGTGCAAGTTTTTAAAGATAAAAGAAGATTTGAAGACGAAGAAGATTTCTTATTAGTTTTCGTATCTTGTGGATTTAGTGCACAAATTAAACCTTGATCGGCTGGGATCTAACTAGAATCGATTTATCTTTGATAGATTAGATTGATTAGTTTTGTGACATCGGCATTCTCTATATTTCTCTTTGAGATCTGTATTGATTGAGTGCGAATCTATACTTGACTATTTCATCAGTTAAAGTTAGATTGATCTAACCAGACAAAGGAGTTTATTAGATTAAACGGAAAACCCTTTTTCAATGACTCATTTATATATTTAGCAAGATTGATTAGAGTGGTTACCAAATAGATTATTCCTTTGTTGTTTGAAATACGATCTATAGGAATTGCTATTCACGTGTGTGACTCTAGAATTCGAAGGCGCAGGGATACTAAGGAAACTAAGTAGCTAGGGGTAGTCTGCTTGGTCTCAACAATACGAAGTTGGTATTAGATTTTGTATAACAGCTTAATTATGAGAGTATCCAAAACTGGACCAGGTCCCGTGGTTTTTCTGCATTTACGGTTTCCTCGTTAACAAAATCTTGTGGTGTGTTATTTACTTTACTTCCGCATTTTAATTCTTTTATATTATAATAAAGTAAATACACTTGTGCGTTAATCCAATAACTTGATATTGATTCTATAGTAAATCGGTTTCGAGTCGTAACTATTATCAAGTGAATATCAAGTTGTCGTATTGTCTCGACTTTGTTCATAGACGATCACACTTGGTATCGGACTTATAGGTTGAAATAAAAAGATTGTGGTGTATTTGGGTACCCTCCTCTTTTCAAACTTGGGTCCTAGAAATATCAAACTTCAATATATCAAAACTTGTTACTGGTTTCCTTCAGATATTGGATTTACTCTGTTTTGCTATGATGGAGCTTCCATTGGTAATCCTGGAGTTGCTGCCTTTAATTTGGTTATTAGGAATAATGTATGTCAGGTGATAGCGACTCTTTCTGGTGTGTTGTTAAACTAGCCATTGAATGGAAATTGAAACAGATCATAATCAATTCTGATTCTAAGCCAGTTCATACTGAATTTGCTGAAGGTCAAGTGCCCTGGTTTGTTAGAATGAGATGGTTGAGGGATGTTGGTAAAGTTCATACAATTAGGTTTTGTCATTGCTTTAGAAGAGTAAAATTTTCAGCAGACACAGTTGCAAAAAGAGGTGTGCAATTGGCTGTAGGTGAAAGACATATTAATTTTGGCACATTCCTTGCAAGAATAAAGATGCATAATGTTAAGTATTATAGGTTTTGTTAGAATCTTGCTGGTCATGTAGTACTTTGGTTGAAGTGTTCTCTGTTTTATTTTTTGGCCTATGTAGTTGGCCTTCTTTATTGGATCTTTATTTCTAGCCGTCTAGCTTGTGATTTTGTTTCCCTAATTAATAAAATTCGCATGAATCAGCAGAAAAAAAAACTCTTAATGTTGAAGAAATTTTATCAAATGGTCGGGTTATCCCTTGAAGACCATCACTTCTCCAAATTAATCGGTTATATCTTGTCTTAGGTAGTTATTTTGATTTTCCTTCTCTTTTTCTTGTTGGATTATCACTTGATGTTGTTTTTGTTACTATCTATTTCTTGACGCGATTGATCTCTATGTAACCTTCATTTGATGTTGATAAGAATATGTCGAAAAAAAATAAAATTTAATTATATTCCTACAACATCAATTAATTAATCTATGATATAAAGCAAAATAGTTTGTTTGGTGTCCATAAAGTTTTTAGGTTGGGTACCCGATATTAACTCAAGTGATTTTTTTTTTTTTTTTGAAAATGAGATGGATTACCAAGCAGAGTGTTAATCCCTTGATTCAATCCCATTTGGAATCAACTCATTTATAGTTGTTGGTGACTGAATCTGCAAAACTAACAACATATGTAATAGCTACAATAGAGTTTTGAATATTACAATCATATTTTGCTTTGACAGAGCCATAAGCAATTGAAGGAAATAAAAACATATGTGCATAATTTAACCAACAGGTAACATCATTTTCTTTCCTCCATTTCTTTGCTAGTAAGTCTGCCACTTTGTTAGCTCGCCTGTTGACATGTTTAAAACCCAAAAAACAAACCAGTTTTGCTTCTTCAGATTTAACTTTTTCCAAGATAGCGATGCTTTTCCATTGAACTGAAGCCGTCTACCCCTGCAGATAGTTGATAGTGACCTGATTGTATCCCTCTATGACCATATTTTGATGATTATTCTGATAGGCCCATTTTGTAGTTTGCAGAAGAGTTAGAGCTTCTGCTTCTTCAGCTGTTGATGCCCTGAAGACTCCCATTCTTTGCTCCTTTGCTGTCGCCTAACCGATTCTGGCTAAGCACATAACCAAAACCTGCAGTAGTGTATTTTGAAACCCAAGAGGCATCACAGTTCAATTTGATACTATATTTTGCAGGAAAGTTCCATGTAGTATGTAAGACTGTTTTTTTTTTTCTGGTTTGTGCAGTAACAATGTTAAGATTCCATGGATGCCAATATGCAAAGTGTCTTGAGATATCTACAGCTAGTTGTTCAGGTGTTCTTTCTTGTCTCTCAAAAACTCTCAAACATCTTTCCTTCCATATGAACCAGCATTTAGTTGCAGCTAGAGCCATGGATATGGAATTTATGTCACCTGTCAACCATTCATCGTATTTATCTAAGAATGAGGTATTATTAGTGATAGAATTTACTCCATGTGATGCCATCGGTGCAAGTTTCTAGAAAGCTTGAGCATAAGAGCAGTCAAAAAACAGATGATAAGTTGATTCAATAGCCTGTTTGTAGAAAATGCACTGAGTTTCGACATCAAGGATTGAGCCTAATTTTCCTCTAGTTGGTAGAGTGTCTTGCAAAAATTTCCATGTAAAAAGCTTTATTCTTTGTGAGGTATCCATTCTCCAAAGACCCTGCCAGAATCTTTTCGTTTCAGTAGAAACTAGTCCCAAAGGATTAAGCAATTTAGCATATAGAGATTTCACTGAGAACTCTCCATTTCTGGTGAGCATCCATTTCAGTTTATCTCTCTTTAGTTGTCCATTATTAGAGGAGTAAAGTCTGATACTCAAAATTTCAGCAACTAAAGAACTGTCAAAAAAAGAATGTAGCAAGGATTCATTCCACTTCTTTGTGTCATGATTGATCAAATCAGACACAAGTGTTATATTGGAAAATCTGGTACTTGAGTTAGCTAGAGGTTGGTCCCTAGTGGGTATCCATTTGTCATCCCAAAAGTTGATAGAGAAGCCATCTCCTACTTCCCAAAAACTGTATTTCTTTATATGTTCAATTCCCTGCAATATACATTTCCATATCCAAGAAGCTGAAGACTTTTTCTTAGAATTTAAAGCACCTGTTTTTTTGAAATATTTTCCTTTAAATTTTTTTGCCCATAAGTCATCATTGCTAACTAATCTCCATGCTATCCTACTGATCATGGCTTGGTTAACTTTTTTAGCCTCTTTAAAACCCAAAACTCCCTGATTAACTGGGTTACATAGAAAATCAAAGGCTTTGATATAAATACCTTTAGAATTAGTGTTTTCCCCCCACCAAAAATCTCTTTGAATGTCATTTATTCTTTTTGTAATCTTTTTTGGTAAAACAAAACAACCCATACTAAAAATAGGCATGCTTGAGAGAATTGATTTGTTTAAAACAATTTTGCTGGACTGAGAGAGAACTTTTGCTAACCAATTTTTGAATCTTTATTCCATTTTTTCAATTATGTTATGAAAGGATTTTATTTTTGATCTATCAACAAATAGAGAAACTCCTAGATGTGTATCTCTTATGTTAATTTTCTTAATTTTCATAAGCCTAGTGATTATTCCCTGATGTTTACTATGAACTCTCTTACTAAAGAATAATCCTGACTTAGTAAAGTTTATAACTTGACCTGAAGAGTCACTAAAGAGATTAATGGCATCTAAGAGGTTTTTGCAACTACCTAATTAAGCCTTAGTGAAGAGAAGAATATCGTCAGCGAAAAACAAATGAGATATGAGAGGAGATTTATGAGTTAACTTGATGCCTGGAATCTACTTAACTGTTTCTATATGACATAGTAACCTTGAGAAAACTTCCATACAGAGTATAAATAGATAAGGGGACAAAGTGTCCCCCTGTATGATCCCTCTAGAGGTCTTGAACTCGGTCAAAGGATTCCCATTAAATGACAAAGATAGATCGAAAGTTGAGATGCATTGGAAGATCGATCACACCAATGTTCAAAACCAAAAGATCAAGAGTTTTTATCAAAAATTTCCAATTTACTCTATTGAACGCTTTGGACATATGAAAAGGCGAGGGTACCCAAATATACCTCAAGCTAAAACTTTTCCTACCTATAAGTCCTTTCTCCGAAAGTGATTGTCTATGGACCGAGTCGAGACAATGCAACTAATCGGTTCACACTTCATGTGTGATCGTCTATGGATACGAGATCGAGACAATACAACTACGAAGTATGTTTACTTGATATAAAAGTTCGGACTTAACCAAACACAATAGGATTGCTTATCAAGTAAATATGAATTAACGTTTGTGTGATTTACTTTAATTATAATAAAACAATTATAATGCGGAAAATAAAAGTAAATGACACAAGAAGATTTTGTTAACGAGGAAACCGCAAATGCGTAAAAACCCGGGACCTTGTCCATAATTGAATACTCTCGAGGATTAAGCCGCTACACAAAATTACACCTAACTTCGTATAGTTGAGACCAAGTAACTAACCATATAGTTCACTTAGTTCCGTCTCGTATTCCCACGCCTCCGACTTGTGAATAAGTCACGTACTTGGAACAATTCCTTTGGTTCGTATTCCCAACGGTAAAGGAACAACAAATATGTTTGGTATCAACTCTATTCAACCAAGTGATATGAGTCGACAAAGGCTCTTCTCGTTTATCTTAACATAAACTCCTTCGTCGGTCCTTAGATCTATCTTATATTCAATCACCCAAAGGTAATCGTTTAAGATTAAGCCAATCAATACCTTTAATCACAAGGAAACGTATTGATGCCGATCTACTCAATTAATCAATCCAATCTACTACAATGATAAACTTATTATTAATTGGATCCTCTTTTACCGAAACAAGTATTGTGCACACCAAAAAATTATAAAACCCAAGTAAGATCTTCAATATCTTCTTTGTCTTCAAATCTTCTTAAATCTTCAATAAAAACCTGCACACAATCACTTGAATCTCTTGTGATCAATCACGCACCGAACGGAGTCTGTTAACAATGGATTATCAAAAGATCGTCTTTAGAACTAACAACAGTCTAAAGATCCCTGTCGAAACTCTCGAACTAGTTTGAGTGAATCTTATATCGAAGAGAAGATTCTCAAGAATAAACAAACTAGGTGCAATCGATTTCAACCACCATTAGTCAATCAAATCAATCGAAAACAAAGATAAAAACGTAATTATCTAGTTTCCCACCAACGGGTCGCGCTAGAGCTTCAATCCCAAAGAAGACTTTAAATTGAGCGGCCGTAAGAGATTTCTCCTAATTAGGTTACGCTCCTCTCCGAATAGGCGGCTACACCGAAAAGAACAACAAAAAAGAGTAAATCATGTTTGTTACGAAGGATTAGTTTGCTAGAAAGGCAAACTTCGTGTATTTATAGACAAGGAAGTTTGGACACCAAGGAATTTTCAAAACCGAAAATATTCTCAAGATATTCATAAAATCACAGATTCGGTTTTCATAATTCCCGAAATGCTCATCCCAAAAATAACGATCGAAATCTCTCGAAAAATCTAATTAGTAAATGCACATTACTAATTCTGTAATTTCCCTACAAAATGAAATTAATAACCTTAATTAAAAGATTTTTAACTTACTTATGTTTCGATCCTGGGATTCTCTTCCCTTATTCGTTAAGGAATATCTTTGAACAATTATAGAAATAAACATTCACAGCACGTGTTCAAAGTTTGTCGACATCTTAACTTTGTAAGTTCTCTTTCACACTTACAACCTTGAAACCGATTTGCCACACTTCCAAACAAGTTTAGAATTGGTTCATATGACTTTCAAGAACTATGTGATTGATCAAACCAACATTCAATCACAATCATGGGTTTACGGTTCTACCAAAACAAGTTTCGGTTCTACCTCCATGTGAGTATTGTGCATAGTCACACTAGCTTCCCAAAAGTTCGGTTGACTAGGTACTAGGATCGGTTCCTCACATATATATGGTATCTAACTTATATGTGTTGCACATGTCCATAGGATCAGTTCCCCTTTCTTTATAAACCTTGACTGCACCCCATACAAGGATCGGTTTCCTTTGATGTATTGTACCCCTTACTAGGATCTGCCCTTTCCCTTACAAGGATCGGTTCCTTTCCTTACAAGGTCGATTCCATAAGGTCAAAAATCCGATCATACCATGTGATTACTTAAGATCGGTTTTTACTAATAAAAGTTATACCAATACATAATTAAGTCGCCTTTGTGAACAGTTCTACCAAGAACACAACAAGTTGTGAGCGGTTATACTCTATCACACATATTGGTTGTTCATAATATATGCAATGAATAACAAAACCAAAACACTGCAATTTCCTTTTCGGTTCACAAACAAGTTTATGAACTTACTTCCTTAGAACACATGTAAACATTGTTCCCTAGATGAAATCCTCACCTCATACCCATACATAATCACAATAGCATTCAAATGATTATGGCGATGTCTTATCTACAAAGTTTAATGGTTAAGCAATAAACCTCATATTGTATTCCTTAATACTATGTATATCTAGAGTTCAAATATGCTTCGCAGTTATGTTTTCAATATGCACGACTTGAAAGATACGTTAGGGAATGAAACAGTTCAAGTCAAATATCACTAACCTCAAGTGGAAGGATGATTGTTGTCGTTGTAGCTCATTGCTTCTTCATATCTTCAAGTCTTCGCAATAGTTGTAATGTCTCATATCCTAATACTTTCAAGCTAACCTATACGAAGTTTAACTCTAGTATATAATCAAGCGACTCTTAACATGAGTTTTGATTCACTAAAATATGACAACCAAACTTGACATACCAACGCTTGGTTGGTTCAACCGAGCCATGCTCTAACAATCTCCCCCTTTGTCAATTTTAGTGACAAAACTCTTACATCATATGGATAAACAAATTACAATAATTCATTACAATCCGCTTGATTCCCGATTCAACATCACAAAGAAAACTGCTTACTTTAAATCTTTGAAAATGTCGTTGTTGACATTATAATAACAAAGCTATTACTCCCCCTAAGGAAGATAGGTAGATATTCAATCCGCACATCTTTGTTATACCAAACATATGACATGTTACTCCCCCTTAGTCTGTGCTTTCACTCTTTCGTTATATAAAAACATTCAAGTACCAATGTTCTTTTCCCTAGCGATGTCAATCAATATAAATATCAATGCCAGCATCACCTGTTTACTCCATATATTTATCCCCCTTTTTGTCACAAAAATGACAAAGAAACGAAAAAATAAAGGACAACACGAAAAGAATCTTACAAATCTCAGAATAGACTTGCAAACCCAGAGTTAGGCACGAGGGTTCCACACATCATGTTCTGATAACCAATATCAAAACCGAAACTACAAGTAGTCTTATTTTGATATGTTACCAAGGAAACAATTGTCCGAAACAATTTTTCCAATTTAGTTTAGCAAACCAAAAACAACTAAGCATATTAGTCCCTTTGCTAAACCGATTGTTCAAAAACAACCGCTTAATTCGATAAGACCAAAATGAAGATAAACTCCATTTTCTTCATCAGGTTCTAATTATCCATAAACTTAGACCTTTCAATTTTAAACAAGACAAGTACTAGGTTAGTTAACTAGCATTTCTTGTTTAGGCATTCGATTAGACTTGAATAACCGAAACCTCACTTCGATAAGTCTAACTAAGATCGGAATTAACTTAGTTTCTTATCCTAATCAAATTGGACTAAACAACTCATCCCGTACACATATTATTTCTTTAAGCCATAAATAATTCATACAAACCAAAATAAATCAACTTGCATAATTATTCACCTCAACCTAAGCAATTGAAACAACATAGACATTATAAGCACCGCAATTGCACCGTAATTTTGTAAGCCTAAACGATTGATACCATACAAAAGCAAGATAACAATAGTTTTTCTTAACCTAACCAATTGAATCACACACACACATCAATTGTACGAAATTTTGTAATCCTAAACAATTGATACCACACAATAAAGCAAGATAACAATAGTTTTTCTTAACCTAACCAATTGAAACACACATCCACACAAACATCATGGAATAATTATCAATTGAACCGAAATTTTGTTAAGCAAAAGCAACAAATATATATAATATAAACTCAAGCTTTTCTTAAACAGGAAAACAATTAACTAACAAGATTGTTACCTCAAATTTCGCATCCACTTCTCCAATATGATTGCATCTTCGTCCATGGAGAATTGATATCGAAATATCACCACGTTGTCATCCTTATGCGTGAACAAAATAATAACAACACACCTCAACCTTTACCAGAGAAAGGTTGAAAACCGGTTTTAATAATTGCAAGCAAAAGTTGAAAACCGTCGAAACACATATGCTTTTATGCTAAACCAAACCGATTCAACATATTGTGACTTTTTCACATATTGTTTCTATTAGAACCCCTCATAATCCTTTGATAAAGCCTACCTACTAGGGCTAAAACTTAATCCTGCTAAATCAAAAAGTCACCCAAACCATGAGGGTTCACAATAAATGAGATCGAATATTAAGGTAGTAAAACCGAAATCAAACATCCCATAAACATACATAGCAATAAGGTAAACACAATTAAGCACAGGCTATGTAAACCAAAAACTATCACAAGAAAAATTACTCAAATAAATAATTTTATTCATAATAGACCAATACAAATAATGAAAGAAATCAAAAATTGATGTCTATTTTTCTTCTCATTTGTGAAACTCTGAAATAGACTTTTTAGAGTTTTCATCCAATGCTGAAACTGGATCCGCAGATTTCACTGGATTCCAATCATCTTCAATGATCACGAGCCTAGATTCAAGACTCACAACATTGTTATTGACTTCTTTAACTTCCTTTTTTCAAATCCTTTTCCATGTTTCTTACTTCACATAAAATTAGATCCAGCTTTAGTGAAAGTATTGAGAAGATTATCATTGAGAGAGGAGATCTCTTCATTAAGAACATCATGCTGAAGCACTGGAGATGAATCAGAATCTCCGTCAGACGATTCAAGATGAAGTTTCTTGTTTCGAAACAATATTGTTTAGACTTTTTCGGTTTTTTGAGAACTGCAACTAGAGGTGGACATTTTTGACTGAACTCTGCGAAAATGAGGCAATATATTTTACCTTTTATAAGTTTTAGAACTTTTCTTCAAAGATCTTTGGGAATATTTTTCATAACCGAAAAATTAATTTTTAGAAATATTTAAAACTAAATATTTACATCAGTATCCTTACTCCGTATTATTAAGGGTAACTCGTAAGGATTCATGATAATCGGTTAGACTATCACAATCTGGTTGTTGAATTTTCTTCTTTTGGAGATTTCAACAGAATGTTTGAGCACTTATGTTCACTTCTTAGTCTTGTTGTGGGATCATGATACGCAAGTAGCTTATTCTCTTGTTTCGAAGAGATTTTCGATCTACGATTAGATCTTGATTTTCTGTTTTTATACAGTCTCTCTCTTTGTTTTGTATTTAAACGTTCCCCCACTTTGTTTGCACAGAAAGCAAACACCAGAATTATTACGCTTCCTGGAATCGGATCCCTCAAATCTCTTTATTCTTGCCTTCTTGTTTCTTGAATCATTCAACCTAGGTGATGAATTTTCAAAGCAATTGAGTCTCTCTCTCAATTTCTGATTTTATGCTTTTAACACCCTAATCTCATCTTGACAATAACGAATATCGGAGATGAGTTTAGATACTTGTACTCTTTCGGAGCATTGAGTAATCTCGATTTTCTTTAGACGCTTTTTAAATTTCTATTTATCATTCAGAAAACTTTGTTTGAGTTGATCAAGCGATGACTTTATTTCACAAATGTCAGACTTAAGAAGGTGAGTTCTTTTATCTTTACATGGAAATATTTTTTTCGAAAATCAAAGGGTTGAACTCTTCATGAGTATCTATGTTTGGAAGGGTTTCAGAATCACAGATTTCTGCAATAGTTGTAACATGATCTATCTCATCAACTTGATTATTCTCATTAGGACAATAATCAAGAGTGGCAGTATAAGATTTTCTTTTCCACTGTGTGTCCTTAGTTGGAAAGTCTGGAGAGATATGGCCAATGCCTCTGCACTTGTAACATTGGGAAATAACATCATCATCATCATCCCAGGTGTCTTCACATTTAAGTGGAGGAACACTTTTCCTTTTTGACGCATGTGCTCCTCTTTTTCGATGTCTCAACAGTCTTTTGAATCGTTGAGTAATAAAAGACAAGTGATGGTTTATTTCTCCTTCATCTTCAGAAAAGAGATCTTCTTGATCATCGGAATCTTTCGAATATTGAGTCAAAGCTCCGTTTATGGCTTTATAGCCTAGATTGTCCTTTTGTTTAGACAACATTTCTTGATCAAAGATCTTTAGTTTTCCAACTAAGGAACTTCTAGATAGAGAAGAAAGATCATTAGCTTCAACGATTGCATGCTTCTTAGAATCGTATCTAGATGGCAACGATATGAGAATCTTGCATACTATATCCTTTTTCGAAATAGTCTTTCCCTAACGAGAAAGAGGCATTAATTATCTCGAGAGAGTTTAATGTGAAACTCCTCAAAAATGTCGTTGTCATCCATTCGAAGGTTTTCCCACTCGGAAGTGAGGGTTTGAAGTCTAGCTTCTTTCTCTGAACAATTTCCTTCGAATACAATCTGAAGATTATCCGAAGCTTCTTTCGAAGTTTGACATGTTGACACATGATGTTGTAGATCACGACTTACAGCATGAATAATAACATTCAAACCATCTGAATTCTGCTTTACAAATGCCTTTTCTTCATTCGAAAACTCTCCTAAGCGTTTAAACTCAGTTACTGAATTTTCTCTCTTTGGTAGAATATAACCATCGACGACTAATAGCCAAGTATTAAAGTCTCGTGATTGAAGAAAAGATCTCATATTAGATTTCCACCATAGATAGTTTGTTCCGTCAAATCTTGGCGGCACGTTAATTGAAGTCGATTCATGAGAACTCGAGTTCATTCTTATAGGTTGGATCGCACCAAACACAGATTGTTAGATATTTTCGTGTTTGCCTGCTCTGATACCAATTGAAAAGGCGAGGTATCCAAATATACCTCAAGCTAAAACTTTTCCTATCTATAAGTCCTTTCTCCGAAGTGATTGTCTATGGACTGAGTCGAGACAATGCAACTAATCGGTTCACACTTCGTGTGATCGTTTATGGATACGAGATCGAGACAATACAACTACGAAGTATGTTTACTTGATACAAAGGTTCGGACTTAACCAAACACAATAGGATTGCTTATCAAGTAAATAGGAATTAACGTTTGTGTGATTTAATTTAATTATAATAAAAAAATTATAATGCGAAAAATAAAAGTAAATGACACAGCAAGCGAGGAAACCGCAAATGCAGAAAAACCTCGGGACCTTGTCCAGAATTGAATACTCTCAGGATTAAGCCGCTACACAAAATTACACCTAACTTCGTATAGTTGAGACCAAGTAACTAACCCTATAGTTCACTTAGTTCCGTCTGTATTCCCACACCTCCGACTTGTGAATAAGTCACGTACTTGGAAAAATTCCTTTGGTTCGTATTCCAAACAGTAAAGGAACAACAAATCTGTTTGGTATCAACTCTATTCAACCAAGTGATATGAGTCGGACAAAGGCTCTTCTGTTTATCTTAACATAAACTCCTTCGTCGGGTCCTTAGATCTATCTTATGTTCAATCACCCAAAGGTAATCGTTTAAGATTAAGCCAATCAATACCTTTAATCACAAGAAAACGTATTGATGCCGATCTACTCAATTAATCAATCCAATCTACCACAAGGATAAACCGATTATTAATTGGATCCTCTTTTACCCAAACAAGTATTGTGCACACCAAAGATTATAAAACCCAAGTCAGATCTTCAATATCTTCTTTGTCTTCAAATCTTCTTAAATCTTCAATAAAAACCTGCACACAATCACTTGAATCTCTTGTGATCAATCACGCACATAACGGAGTCTGTTAACAATGGATTATCACAAGATCGTCTTTAGAAATAATAACAGTCTAAAGATCCCCGTCGAAACTCTGAACTAGTTTGAGTGAATCTTATATCAGAAGAGAAGATTCTCAAGAATAAACAAACTAGGTGCAATCATATTTCAACCACCATTAGTCAATCAAATCAATCGAAAACAAAGATAAACCGCAATTATCTAGTTTCCCACCAACGGGTCGCGCTAGAGCTTCTCAATCCCAAAGAAGACTTTAAATTGAGCTGCCGTAAGAGATTTCGCCTAATTAGGTTACTCTCCTCTCCGAATAGGCGGCTACACCAGTAACAACAACAAAAGAGCAAATCTGTTGTTACGAAGGATTAGTTTGCTAGAAATGCAAACTTCGTGTATTTATAGACAAGGAAGTTAGGACACCAAGGAATTTCCAAAACCGAAAATATTCTCAAGATATTCATAAAAGCATAGATTCGGTTTTCATAATTCCTGGAAATGCTCTGTCCAAAAATAACGATCGAAATCTCTCCGAAAATCTAATTATTAAATGCACATTACTAATTCTGTAATTTCCTTACGAAATGAAATTAATAACCTTAATTAAAAGATTCTTAACTTACTTATGTTTCGATTCTGGGATTCACTTCCCTTAGCCGTTAAGGAATATCTTTGAACAATTATGGAAATAAACATTCACATCACGTGTTCAAAGTTTGTCGACATCATAACTTTGTGAGTTCTCTTTCACACTTACAACCTTGAAACTGATTTGCCACACTTCCAAACAAGTTTAAAATTGGTTCATCTAACTTTCAAGAACTATGTGATTGATCAAACCAACATTCAATCATAATCATGGGTTTACGGTTCTACCAAAACAAGTTTCGGTTCTACCTCCATGTGAGTCAGCATAGTCACACTAGCTTCCCAAAAGTTCGGTTGACTAGGTACTAGGATCGGTTCCCCACATATATATGGTATCTAACTTATATGTGTTGCACATGTCCATAGGATCGGTTCCCCTTTCTGCTATAAACCTTGCCGCACCCCATACACGGATCGGTTTCCTTTGATGTACTGCACCCCTTACTAGAATCGGTTCCCTTTCCCTTACTAGGATCGGTTCCCTTTACCTTACAAGGATAGGTTCCCTTTCCCTTACAAGGTTAGACATACAAAATCCGATCATACCACAAGTGATTACTTAAGATCGGTTTTACTAATAAAAGTTATACCAATACATAAGTCAGGCCTTTGTGAACAGTTCTACCAAGAACACAACAAGTTGTGAGAGGTTATACTCTATCACACATATTGGTTGTTCATAAGATATACAACGAATAACAAAACCAATAACACCTGGCAATTTCCTTTTCGGTTCACAAACAAGTTTATGAACTTACTTCCTTAGAACACATGTAAACATTGTTCCCTAGGATGAAATTCTCACCTCATACCCATACATAATCATAATAGCATTCAAATGATTATGGCGATGTCTTATCTACAAAGTTTAATGGTTAAGAAATAAACCTCATATTGTATTCCTTAATACTATGTCTATCTAGAGTTCAAATATGCTTCGCAGTTATGTTTTTAATATGCACGACTTGAAAGATACGTTAGGGAATGAAACAGTTCAAGTCAAATATCACTAACCTCAAGTGGAAGGATGATTTTTGTCGTTGTAGCTCCTTTCTTCTTCATATATTCAAGTCTTCGCAATACTTGTAATGTCTCATATCCTAATACTTTCAAGCTAACCTATACGAAGTTTAACTCTAGTACATAATCAAACGACTCTTAGCATGAGTTTTGATTCACTAAAATATGACAACCAAACTTGACATACCAACGCTTGGTGGGTTCAACCGAGCCATGCTCTAACAACATATCTATCTTAGCCCCTATGTTTCCTGTTTTTTTTCCCTGCTTTTCTTCATAGAGTGAACAATCTCATGAGCTATTATGATATTGTCTTAGATTTGTCTAGATGATAAGAAAGTTGATTGTAAGGGAGAAATTAATTTTTCCAAATCTTTTTTGAATCTATTTGCCATGAGTTTAGCAATCACCTGATATGGTGTGTTACAAAGGTCTATTGGTCTAAAATCAGCAGGGGATTTGGGATTTCTAATTTTAAGTATCAGGAATTAAATAAGAATATTTTGTTTAGGTCTTTATGAAGGTTCCGGTTTATAAAGAAATCCTGTACTACTGCTATCATCTGATCTCCCACTATTTCCCAGTTATGTTTAAAGAAACTAACCGGAAAGCCATCTAGCCCCGGAGCTTTGTTTGGTTTTAATTTTCTAACTACATTCCAGATTTCCTCTGATGTGGGAATAGCCGTTAACTCCTTGTTTTCATCTAAAGTAAGGCGAGGGTTTAACATGTTTGAAAATTTCTTCATTCATGTTGTTAGAAGTTTCTAAAAAGATCAGAGAAGTAACTGTTTAAGACCTCCTCTATTTCCTCTCTAGAAGAGACCACCTTACCAGAATTATCTTGGATACAGTCAATGTTGTTTCTTTTCCATCTCTTTAGGTAGTCACATGAATTTTTTTTTGTGTTCCTTTCTCCTAGAGCAATGGTGTTGTTTCTAGATTGTTGTTTAGCTATTTCCTCCTGAGTGTCGTAAAGTTTTTCTAGCTCTAACATCTTTTTATTTACTAAGTCAGTGTTTGTAAGTCTATAGGTTTAGCAGAAAGATAATCTATTTCCCTAAGTAACACCTTTATCTGTTTATTTGGTTTCCCAAAGATATCCCTTTTCCAACACCCTAAGTTTTCTCCTAGCACTGTAATGTTTTTGATTAAGTTATCAGCTGGAGATAGTTGCAACTCATTCCAAGATTTTTTTATGACTTCTAATCAAGTGGGATCCTTAAGCCAAACATCATATATGTAGGAACAAAACCAAAGTTTAAAGAATATAAAGTTAAGCAAATAGGTTCATGATCTAAACCTATTGCCACCATATTTTCTAAAGTTGCCTCATGGAATTCAATTATCCATTCAGCATTTTCTATAGCTCTATCAAGTGATTACAAGTGCCCCCAAAACATAAATTTTTCTTATGGTGGGTTTGGATGTAGAATTTTAAAGGTGGGATTTATGGGTCCATGAGATTTGGTGGAATTACATTTCCTTTATAATGTTTGGTTGCCCAAATCCCTGGAATCACGTTTCCCGTGGGAATCAGTTTTCCAGCAAATCCTACATAGACCCCTCCCCCTAAGATTTGCTGGGAAACTTATCAAGGGATTTATGGACCCACTTTTTTTACCTGGATAAATTGGGGCCTATGCCACTTAATTGGGGCCTATAGCTACATGATAAAATAGGGTCATTAACAAAAAAAATTATAGAAACCCCTTATCCATTATTTATGTTAATGCCTAATATGCCCTTGTTAATTTAGTGCTAATTATGACAATTAAATCATGTTTAATCAAGTTAATCCTGAAATTAACTTTCATTAATGCATAATCAACACTTGTAAAAATTTTAATTTTTTTTTCAAAAGACTCTACCCAGAATCGGTTGATGTTAGTGCTTTTGTAAACCGATTCTGGGTTGAGTTTATGCCGAATGACGATGTAAACCCAGAATCGGAGTTTAATTAATACACACATAAACCGATTTTTGGAATCGGTGTTTACATAAGTCCTTATAATACGATTATGCCTTACTTTCAGAAACAAAGTATTGATTACATAGTTTAGGAAATTAGCGCACTACATACATAGGATTCAGTATGAGAATTCTAGAATTTGACACATCAAATGCTCGTCAATGAACCTCCGAGCACGTCGGTACAACGTCGTATATTCTTTTTGGTGAATGAACTTAGTTTCCCCATTACGGATTTTCCATAGCCCGTTGAAACGTTCCAGCTGAAATTAAATGAATTCTTAAATGTTAGCATGTGAACTTTTGACATAGGTATAAAACTGATCGCATTACTCACTTTTTACCTAAGAGGAGCTCGTGGATGATAGTCGTACACCATATTTCTAACTTTTACGTACTCTCGCATTGCACCTTTGATGTATTGGAATCGAAATGCCAAGTCTCTTCATTTGCGGTTATTGGGATTCCTGGTACGCCCGTAAAAGAACTCTTTAACTCTCTTCCAAAACATTGAATAGATTTTATTCGGACGTTCACAGAACGTATTAGCAAACGATTTAACGAGACACAAATCTTCATACGGTTCCCTTTCCATTTTCTAGGCTAAGTGTGTGATGTGGGAGTGGCTCAAAGAGGTTGTCCTTATATAGATGAAGTCTCAACGACTATTTTGTTTGAATTCAAATCACACAATCTGATTTTAGAGATGACCACATAGACCGATTGTGTCCTTACAAAATCATAAAAATTATACATCTCATCAATCGGGCTTTTGTAATTCACATGTTATCCGATTCTTGGCAAAAAAAGTTACAGAAATTTTTTTCACAACAATCGGATTACATATATGTACATGTAATCCGATTCCTAGCAATAAAATTTATATGACTTTTCTTCATATTAATCGGATTACATATATGTACATGTAAACCAATTCTAAGCAACAAAAGTTACATGACTTTTCTTCATAGTAATCAGATTACAGAAAGGTACATGTAAACCAATTCTTAGCAAACAAATTTACAGAACTTTTCTTCATAATAATCAGATTACATATATGTACATGTAAACCGATTCTAAGCAACAAAAGTTACATGACTTTTCTTCTTGAAAATCGGATTTCATTAAGGTACATGTAAACCGATTCTCAAATCAACCTCGGGAAATCACGTAATCGGTTTACATATAGGTACATGTAAACCGATTCTGACTGAAAAATGCCAGAATCCTGCATTTTTTTCACACACATTGTAGTTTGTTATTTTATCGCGTCTTGGACAAACAAAAACAATTTTCAAAAGAAACCAGATTAAGTCATTCATAAACTAGGAATATAACCAAACATAATTCGACAATAAGTTTTGACTCCATAATTATCCATAGTTAAAGACATAAACATGAATATAACCATTCATTCATGAACATCCCCACCACGACTAAGACCACGTCCACCGCGTCCTCGTTTACCAGGTTGGGCGCTGCTCGATGCACCTTCGTTTTTTTTTTTTTTTTGGGGGGAGGGGTCTCTTCCTCTTCTTCTTTGGCTTATCCTCCTCTTCCTCCAGCTCCCCAAACTTTGCACCACTTCTACATCTTCGAGTGGCCTTAACATTTTTCCCTTCCCGATTTGTAGCTTTGCTTGGGTTATCAAGTACCCGAGTCGGCTTCTCTATTTCCATTTTAAAGAACAAACATTCAACAAAAAGCGCTAATAACATTAAAAAAATCATAATTGAGTAACAATACGCACCAGGCATTCAAGAGCCGTATCTTTGTCCTCTATCTTGGGCCTCTCATCTACTCGTATCACTCAAGTATGCGAAACATTGAGGTACCACGACATGTAACCAGGAATTGCATCATCATCTGTTCGAGATGGACCATCCAAAGGATATCTGTGAAACGCACTATCTTCCCAATAATCATATGATGGTAAAGGCTTGTGAACAATGTCAATATCATTATCATATGATTTGGTTTTTTCCTCATTGATTTTGAACATCTTGTGCTCCTTTGGGATTTTTGTACGAACCGCTTTGTATTGCGACTCTCGTCGGGTTGTACATTACATATCCTCTTGGGTGAAACAAATACCCAAAATAATCACTTTGCTTTGTGCACCCAACCTTCTTTCCTTTTCTTTTTCCTTGAGCCAATTGCTCATTGTAAGGATCAAAGACAACATATGTCGTTGTCAAGTTGTCCAACTGGCGTATCAACTTCAGATAAACCTTATTTTGGTTCTTCGGCATACTTCTGTAGATGTACTTGTATCCATAATACTGGTGGTCCCATTTATTAGAGCATTGCTCGGTCGAACTCGCATGCGTTGCTATCTCAAGCATGTTTGTCAATGTTAGTGATCAAAACTATAAGTCTTGATTTCTAGTCTACTATAGCTAAGTCTCGAACTAGGATAGAAAGTGTAGTTGAGCTCAAGAACTCCATGGCAATCATCATACAAGACGAAGGACTACTCAAGGAACTGGTGGATCTTCATCGACTAAAAGGTATGTGGAGACTTGAACTTATCTATCACTCAAAAGTCTATCTACTATATCTCCTATTTTGAGACAAAAGTCGTTTTGCTATATAGACTTTGATTATACACATTTTCTATTTCGAGCCGAGTTTAACTCTCCTATCTATTTCTCGAAATATGTGTTGTTAAGCTTTTGCTTTGGCCAAGTTCATCTTTACCTAGTGACGAAATTCATGACACGTTTCAATCACTTTGAAAATTGCTTACTTTGACGAAATGTCCTCTAAGAATGTTTCAATGATTGAAATGAGAGTTTAGATCATATAACCAGTGATGGATATAAGCATTGTGTGGCAACACATACATCTATAAGTCCTTTTTCCTTGAACCGAAGTTTGCGAACTTTGTTGATCAAGAGAACCGGAACAAGAGCCGTGACCTCAGTCCGCGAACCCAGTCCGCGAACTGGCGGACGTTCTCGACCCGAGAAAATCTGAGTTTGAGAACTCCTTCCGGAACCTAAGTCTGCGAACTTAAGTTGGTTATATCTCGAAGACGAATTGTTTGTGAACTTATTTATATTAACTAAGGAATGCAAAATGCAAACCGTGGCTATACGAGTTCATGAACCGATTCGAGTGAATCAAATTGTTTTTGCTTCGATTGTGTCTTGTAGTTACATAAGATTTCCTTGCAATTGAACAACTCTCTAACTAGTTCATTTGAGTCATTTGAACTAGTTATGGTGAAGAAGAACATGGTTGATATGAAAGTGCTCATATGGCTAACCATTTGGTTAACTATTGTTGAACCAACAACTGTTCATGTTTGGGTACGGTTACACAAACCCAAAATAGTACATTTCATTTGTGTGTAACAAGCTAAGTTTTCGATCCAACGGTTGAAAGATATTAGCTTGAATATGATCAGGTTTCATCTAACGGTGAATATTGAATGATTTTTTTACCAAGCTAACATTGATTCCAAACCCTGATTTGAAAGACTATATAAGGGAGAACTCTAGAAACTGGGAAACCTAATCCCCACACCTTCTGTGTGATACTAGTTATATTAGCTAGAGTCGATTCTCCTTTAACCTTAGGTTTCTTCTTGAAAACCAGGTTAACGACTTAAAGACTCATTGGGATTGTGAATCCAGACCGATACTACTTTCTCATAGTTGTGTGATCTGATCTTGCTGATTCTATCGTTTTGAGTACAATCGTAACGATTTGCTTGAGATTTATATCTCCAACATGCAAGATAAAAAAGTAGTCACAAACATCTTCGTCTTATCGTTTGTGATTCCACAATATCTTCTTTCGCCGCGTCGATTAAGATTATTCTGAGGTGATTGATAATACTAGACTGTTCTTCGGGAATATAAGTCCGGGTTATCAATTGGTTCCTGTTCACCTTGATTTATCAAAAGACGGAACAAAACTTGTAGGTATTTCTGTGGGAGACAGATTCATATATTCTGTAGACTTTTCTGTGTGATACAAATTTGTTTATTAAAGTCTTCGACTTTGGGTCATAGCAACTCTTAGTTGTGGGTGAGATCATCTAAGGAAATCAAGTGCGTAGTATCCTGCTGGGATCAGAGACGTAAGGAGCGTAACTTTACCTTGAATCAGTGTGAGATTAATTGGGGTTCAACTACAGTCCAGACCGAAGTTAGTTTGTAGTATGATAGTGTCTGTAGCGGCTTAATACAGTGCGGTGCTCAATCTAGACTAGGTCCTGGGGTTTTTTTGCATTTGCGGTTTCCTCGTTAACAAAATTCAGGTGTCTGTGTTATTTATATTCCACATTATATTTTGTTATGTAATTGAAATATCACAGGTTGTGCGTTTGAATCAATCAATTGGAAATCCGACCTTTGGTTTTTGATTGAAATTGATTGATCCTTGAACATTGGTCTTTGTCACCGTTCAAGTGATTTCTCTTGTACTCAATAAGACTCGCAGATTTCTATTTGCTTGAGAAATAATTGAATCAAGAAAGAGAGATATAACTCTTTGATATACTTTTTATAGATTGAGTCTTGTTGATTATCTTAAAAGTATATATTGGAGTTTGTTCATACAGATTGCTAAGCGAAATATTAGGTGTGGTTGTTGTACCCCCGCTTTTTCAATTGGTATCAGAGAAGGAAAACACGTTCAAGACCTTATAAGTCTGTGTTTGCAGCGATCTGACTCTATGGACAGTAAAGTCTCTAGAAACGCTTCACCAGGATTAAAAACCAATCGTAGAAGAAGTTCTAATAAACTGGTTATTCTCCAGAAAAAGTTGGATGAACAAATCCGGATCAACTCTGATCTCATAGCAGAAATCGCAATGCTTAAGGATTTGAAATATGTCAAAATCCCTTTGATGGATCTGAATAACTCCAGTTGTTCCTCTCTGAAGAACAATCGTAAGTCGGATAATAAACAAAGTTCGAGCGTTGTGAAAACTGATATGACTCAGAACTTCTCTGACAAATTTAAAGGTGTTGGCCAATGTTTGTTTTGTGATTCCTCCAATCACTTTCAACATACTTGTGTGTCCTTGTAAAAGAGGCTGAAAGTTGCAAGTAATCTTCACACGAAAACTAAACAAATTAGTGCTTCTCTAAAAGGACATACAAAACTATCAGGAAACCCTAAACTGGAAAGTACTAATAGTATTGGAGCTTTTGTTTTAAAATCAACATCACGATGGTTATTTTCAATGATGTTGTAGTAGTAAAAGGTTCGTTAAGACTTGTGAAGACTGTGCTTTTAGATTTAAATTTTAAGACTAAAGAAAATAAAGCGATTTAAAGCTGACTATATTAGAGAGACCGGGGTTCATGATTTCACCATTCACCAAAATTCATGTGATTTAATGTTAATGTTTATCATTTAAATCTAGACAATATAACTCCAATCAAAAGAAATTGTGATTCTAATCATTGCCTAAATTAGATTTTCAAAACATCACTTGTTAATCGCAAGCATGAAGTATCAAAAGTCCTAAACTAAGCATACTTCATCAAGAGAAAACACAACTAATTAATAAAAATCATTTACTCAATTTTCATTCGGTGCAAATAATCATAAAAGAATTGCATAAATAAATTTAAATAAATTTTACCACATAACTTTTGGAAGAATGGCTTCCTCCATCGCCCGGAGGATGGGTTTAGCTCATCATGTTGGAAACACACTCAAAAGTTGATTTCATTGCTCAAAGTGTTTACAAATGATGAAAATGGGAGAAAATAATTAAAACCTAGGGTGTTTGCAACGTTTATATTGTTGCAAAACGCCACATGCGTAGAACGATAATGATGAACTTGTTGTTGTTGCTATAGCTCTGCGACCCACGCTTGGTAGTCGTTTCTACTGTAGCATGAACGACTGTCTCATGTGCGTCTTATGTTCTTCGTGTTCTTCAAAGCCTTTTGACTTCGTCTCCTGTCTCGCAACTCGATTTTTTCTCGCTTCCGTGGTGTTCCAAACTCGCCCAAACTCTCCTCCCTCCTTTCTCTGACCTCAGGAACCCTTTTTATGCTTGACAACGACCAAATCTCCCGTCATAACTCCATATAATTCTCCATTACTTGACAAAGAAGGAAAATATTCTTAATTATTTTCTTCCCGAATTAACTTTTCACGCGCTGAAATGATGCAACAACACACCAAACATGAACGTACCGCACTGTAGGATTGATTCAACACGTTCTGCAGACATATCAAATCTTTCCAAAACAACAAGAAATCCCGAGAATATTTCACGGAATATACACACCCTCGTTTTCTTTAACACGATTTAACTAGCCAAATTCAATCGACCCGAGAGACCCAAACCTATCCTGTTATGATAAATCAAGTCTGCCCATGAAATTTTAGCCATTGAATCACACTATAACACCTCCAAATGACGAACTAAAAATTCGCAATATTTTCCCGCCAAAACCAAAATTCAAACAAGGAAGATGGGGGCTAAAGATGAATTTGGGCTACACATAGCCGTGTGTCTTGAAAATGAATTTGGGCTATACATAGCCATGGGTGCCCTTATCCAAACTTGGAGTCCGCTTAGCAAATGTCCTCCGGAGGTTCCCCAGGTAATTTTTCGAGCCAAATTTTCCAAAAAATGTTTATTTCCCAAAAATACCTACAAACACACAAAACACCAAAATTAGTACTCCCTCCGTTCCACTTTAGATGATGTTTTTGGAGTTTTCACGTAGATTAAGAATTAGAGAGATATATGAAGATTTTCCATCTATACCCCTAAGAAAAGTCTTCAAACATTAATTGCTATTAGTGCATTAAAAAAAAACTTATAGTTCCAAGAAAAAAAGTTAGGGTGTTATTGGTAGTTTTGTGGAAAAAATATGAAAACTTTCAAGTATTGTGGAACAAAAAAATAACCCTAAAACATCATCTAAAATGGAACGGAGGGAGTACAAAAATCGAGACTAACAATAGAGACACTGAGGACAAATCAGACACAAACTATCAAATACCCCCAAACTTATTATTTTCTAGTCCCGAGCAAATCTAATCTAGAAAATAAAATGACTACACTTAGCACGTGCAAGAAGTCGTTAAAACCGCTAGGTGTCCCTAGTGGCGGAGTGTTGTCTCCCGGAGGGTTTACCAGAGTCCAGAGGTGTACCCACAAAACCTTTACTACAGACCCTAGCTATCTACGCAGAACCTTGGAAGGCACTAAAGAATCTCCTTGGTTGGCATACTTATTGACTACAGGAGGAAGTACCCTGATGCGAAATTCCAATTGATGTACACGAGTTTGCACTCAAGCATACTAAAATTTATATAAAGTGACAAGTAGCTCTACTCGGATAGTTTCACATCATAAACCGAGTCAATCAATCACATGGATAAATTAAGAAGATGGATGTAGAGAAAAACGTGGATGATGTTGACTAAGGTGAACCTATCCTAATGGATCGAGATACGATCGGACTAATATCAACATACTTGGCACATACAAGGGAACCGGTGGTTGATAATCCTAACTCTAGGTCAACTCACTTGGCATATACAAGGGTACCGGTGGTCGACTTTATTGTATTTATTCCGGTTGGTCTAGTGGTCCAGTCTTTTTTTTTTTTTTTTTTTTTTTTTTTTGTATCTCGATCACTCTATTTCACCCTAGCAATGGTAAAAAGAAAAAAGAAGTGATCGGGATTCTTTCGATGTTTCCATCACGAGGATATGGCGAAACTACCATGTTTTCTTTTCTAACACTTGAGCTCGTGCTTTTATGAATAGACTCTTCTAGATGTTTCCATCTAATCGGTTTGGTTCCTCAACTCCTACAACCAAAATGTTTCCATCCACTTAGATTGGTTAGTGCCGACCTTAATAAACATAAATTTCTAGGCTCTTGAGTTTATTTATTGCAACTAAAAGCTAACAAAAAGTTTCTTCCCCACCCCCAAACTTAAATCTAACATTGTCCTCAATGTTTTAAAGATGAAATTAAAAACATGAACAAGGAGAGACTGTTACCATTTGAAGCAAAAAGAGATAAGGAAAGATATTACCGTGTTGCATGAGCAAGGGATACCTCCCAATAAGTGCTAAGTTTAAAGTCTTCAGCCAGACATCAAATACCTCAAAAAGGATCTTCACCTTCCAAAGTCATACACCAATATCCGAAATAGTTATGGGTCCTTAAGACCAAATAGAGCTAACACCAATATCAGGCAACTGCACTGGTTCAGAAGAATGAATAGAAGGAGCACATTCTCATCTAAGGTATATGTCAAGACAACTGGGTTTATCCGGGGCACGTTATTGAACATCATATGTGTGTCTCGATAAATAGGTTCATCCGAAGAATGGGTCTCTAATACCTGGGTTACCTCCTGGACAGTATCAGTAGGATCGGGTTGCTGAGTCTGAATAGACTCAAGTAATATCTCAGACACACATGGCTCAAGTCCCAAGTTAGGGACTCTAATTAGGGATACATGACAATCACTACCCCCAAACTTAGGGTTTTCATTACTCACAGACAAACCTCTAACTATTGCTTGAATTTCCGGATCTTCAGAGTCCTTAAAATACTCTAGAGATTCTTCTAGTTCTCTACCCCCAAACTTAGGGTCATCATTATTCTCAGAAAGACCTAACACTATTGCCTGGATTTCTGGGTCCGTAGAGTCTTTAAAATACTCAGGGGCTTCTTCTAAAGAGTGATCACACATATGGTCTAAGAGAATGGTTTCCTAAAATTCATCTAAAGAATCTCCCAGTAGAGTGTCATGCCAATTATCCTGAACTAAATCCTGAACTAAAGTGCTAATCATATTCACTTCTTCTAAATCATCATTCTCAGAAGGTTTTCTAGTAACATTAAAGACATTTAGTTCAGTGGTCATATTACCAAAGGATATGTTCATAAGCCTGGTCCTACAGTTGATGACAGCGTTAGCTGTGGCTAAAAATGGACGACCTAAAATCACCGGGATTTGAGCACTTGGGTCCTGAACAGGCTGGGTGTCTAGAACAACAAAATCCACCTGATAAATAAACTTATCAACCTCAATCAGAACATCCTCTATGACACCACGAGGGACTTTTACTGGACCTATCGGCTAATTGTAGTGTCATTTTAGTCGGTTTCAACTTACCAAGACCTAGTCAAGTGTATACATGATACGGGAGTAAGTTAAAACTAGCTCCTAAGTCAAGTAAAGCTTTAATGACCATGTGATTACCAATCGCACAAGAAATGGTGGGGCATCTAGGGTCCTTATACTTAGGGGGTGTTTGGTTAAGAATGGAACTTACTTGACGTTAAAAAGGCTTTCTTTTGGACATTAAGCTTTACTTTAGTGTACAAAGATCTTTAAGGAACTTGGCATAAGCAGCATCTTCCTAATTGCTTCTAATAACGGAATATTGATGTTCACCTTTTTAAATGTTTCCATTATCTCGTTGAATGTCGACTCCTTCTTTTGTTAGGGCTAACAACCGTGGATATGAGGCTCTAGGCACAAAGGTAGTCCTATCAGAATTTCTTGGGACTCCTTAGGATTGTTTCGGTTTCCTCGATTACGGGTTCCTCTTGGGAAGTAGAAGGTGGAACTACAAAGATATTCACTAGGCATGGCTACCTTATTGTCTACCGTTGTTTACCGCTCCTAAGGGTTTTTATCTAGTTCACATGGTTTGATGATTCCTCACCAACTAAAGATATTTGATGGACCCCCTAGATTGGGTTGATATTGACTAGAAACTTACCTTCTTCTCTCTCACTTAAATACTTAGCTATTTGGCCGACTTGAAGTTCTAATTTAGCAAGAGTCCTGGGAATTATCCTTATGGTTCTACTGGTTTCTTGTTGAAATCTAAGGTGGTTAATCGATAACATATCATGGTTCTTTACTAACATAGTAAAGAGCTTCTTCTAAGGTAGAGATCTTTTCCAAGAAGTGTTCTCAAACCGGGTTTGACCCGAAGGGTTCTCGAGTATAACCAAACCCGGGGAGGCCGAGAATTACTAGACTCGACCTTGATTTTGTCCTTAGACCAAGAAAAATTAGGATGGTTTCTCCAACCAGGGTTGTAAGTCTCTGAGTGTGGGTCAAACTTCTGACGGTTCTCAAACCTAGCATTGTTATAGACAACATGAGCTTGCTCTTCACTAACCTGACCTTCTCAAAATGAGTTATCGGGCTTTATTCCACAACTAGATACTTGAGAGGCTCTATTAGGTTCAACAAAGGACCTATTTTTAGACTGACCTATTTCCAAGGCTTCTAAACTTCTAGACAAAGAAGCAAACTTAACATCAGACGCAAAACTCGTATCTACCATATTGGTGCTACTTCTATTAACCAATAGTCTTTTAGGGGGTTCAACACAAGACTCCCATTGTTGGGATTTCTCAGCAACAACTCCTAAGAAGGTAAAGGCATCCTAAGCATTTTTACTAGTGAACTCACCAAATAAGCACATAGACTCGACCATGGCTTTGGTCGAATAGTCTAAACCATCATAAATAATCTCTACGAGTTTCATCTTATCAAATCCATGGTGAGGACACTGGGATAGGAGATCATTGAATCTGTCTAAAAACCTATAAAGAGACTCTCCCTCTTGTTGCACACTAGCACTAATTTTACGCCCTCAACACTGCAGTTTATGCTTAGGGTAGAATTTCATATGTAGCAACAATAAGTTCCTTCCATGTTTCAATGGATTCAGATGGTAGGTTGTTCAACCGGTCTTGGCTTTATCTTTCAAGGAAAAGGGGAACATCTTACGTTTCAAAAACTTCATCAAGTAAGGTCTTTTATTCTAACCGTCCCACAAATTTTCTCAAAGTCCCTAATATGAAAATAAGGGTTCTCATCATATTTTCCTAAGAATATAGGGATCATCCAAGAATACTAGGTTTTATCTCGAAATTAGCCGTAGTGGATGGAAATTTAATGCACGAAGCTCAGTTGGTCCTAGTTGGGAACATGTAATCTTTCAAAGTTGCCATCAAATGGCACAAATTAAGTACTAGGGTACTTTCCTCACGAAAAGACAGATTCTCAAAAACCCAAGTTTCCCAAAACGGGCTCTCAAAAGAAGAGTCTTCGAGCTCCCGCTTTCACAAGAAGAATTACTAGGTTTTTCACTAATCAATCGACCTAGATTGTCTCTTTTCCAAGCCCGCTCTCTAATAACCTCGGGCATACACTAGAAAAACAAAAATAAAAAGAAAAATCCTAAAAGGAAAGGAAGTTCTATGCAAACACAAACAAGGCCGACTCCACCACAAGAAACCTAATGATTTCTAGCAAACAAAAAGAATGATGGCTCCACTTAGATTGTTTCTAGACCAAACTTCTAATCTTTCAAAAAGGAACTCGTTACAATGCGAGCAAACCTCTCCGGAATCAATCCGAGTTGAAGTAAGTTGAATAAAGGCAAGGGAAGCTGCATGGAGCTTTGATACCCAAGGCCTCACCGCATTACAAGGCGGCGCGTCACGCATTCAACTCACGAAACCATCATGAACTTCAAGTATGCTTAAAAGAGTAACCAATATTTTTCAAACGACTTTCCTATTAAGCTCATTACCCTATTGGTCTCATTCTATTCCAAATTTTAAAGCTTAGGTTCGCGTTAAGTATCGTTTTCCTAAGGCGGGCAAGAAGAGAACGGTGATGAAATCCGAACCCTTATCTTGTATGGCCAGGCCTGGCCCTTTACTAGGAAATTAAAGCAGCCGTTTTCAATTCCTCAGCATATATGCAAACGAAGGAATACGAAGAACTCGCTAACGAAGATTCGCGAGTGTTTCGACAAACTTACCTCCCGTTCCAGACGGGGGATGAACCGTTGAAGTCGACTCGGGCCACTGACTACTATGTCAGTGTACGAACCTGAGGGTCCGAGACGATATCGTAATAGCCGTCCTTCTCTGCACACACTTTATATTTAAACTACCCTTCTGTAGGGTTTAAAAATAATGTCCCAAAGTTTAAAGTCCAAAGTCCAAAAATAAAGAGCAAAAGAAAAGAAAAGTCAAAAAAAAAAAAAAAAAAAAAATCTAAAAAAAATAATAAAAAGGTCTCTCTCTCTCTTTTTTTCTCTTTTTTTTTTATAACATAAAAAAAAATCTTCTTCTTTCGCTCCTTTCGCTTTGCCTTTTACTCCAAGTCTTTAAGTATTCACCAAAAGCTTTGCCAAAACTTTCTTTCGCTCCAAATTCCAAATTCTGTAAGGAAAGACAAAAACCCAAAAACGTAAAAAAAAAAAAAAAAACTCTAGCCTAAAGACAAGTCTGCGTCGGCGGCGCAAAAAATTGATGGTTATTTTCAATGATGTTGTAGTAGTAAAAGGTTCGTTAAGACTTGTGAAGACTGTGCTTTTAGATTTAAATTTTAAGACTAAAGAAAATAAAGCAATTTAAAGCTGACTATATTAGAGAGACCGGGGTTCAGGATTTCACCATTCACCAAAATTCATGTGATTTAATGTTAATGTTTATCATGCAAATTTCTAGACAATATAACTCCAATCAAAAGAAATTGTGATTCTAATCATTGCCTAAATTAGATTTTCAAAACATCAATTGTTAATCGCAAGCATGAAGTATCAAAAGTCCTAAACTAAGCATACTTCATCAAGAGAAAACACAACTAATTAATAAAAATCATTTACTAAATTTTCATTCGGTGCAAATAATCATAAAAGAATTGCATAAATAAATTTGAATAAATTTTACCACATAATTTTTGGAAGAATGGCTTCCTCCATCGCCCCGGAGGATGGGTTTAGCTCATCATGTTGGAAACACGCTCAAAAGTTGATTTCATTGCTCAAAGTGTTTACAAATGATGAAAAATGGGAGAAAATAATTAAAATCGGGTGTTTGCAATGTTTATAATTGTTGCAAAACACTGTTACAGAGAACGATAATGATGAACCTTTATTTGTTGTAGCTGCGACCCACGCTAAGGGCCGTTTCTCTGCGTAGCATGAACGACCGTCTCATGTGCGTCTTATGTTCTTCGTGTTCTTTCAAAGAGCACCGAAAAACTCGTCTCACCTTTCTCGATTTTTTCTCGCTCCGTGTGTTCCAAACTCGCCCAAACTCTCCTCCCTCCTTTCTCTGACCTCAGGAACCCTTTTTATGCTTGACAGCGACCAAATCTCCCCTCATAACTCCATATAATTCGCCATTACTTGACAGTGAAGGAAAATATTCTCGGAATTATTTTCTTCCCTGAATTAACTTTTCACGCGCTGAAATGATGCAAAGAACACTCCAAACATGATCGTACACGCCGTAGGATTGATTCAACGCTATGAGACATATCAAATCTTTCCAAAACAACAAGAAATCCCGAGAATATTTCACTTCGGAATATACACACCCCTCGTTTTCTTTAACACGATTTAACTAGCCAAATTCAATCGACCCCAGACCCAAACCTATCCCGTTATGATAAATCAAGTCTGCCCATGAAATTTTAGCCATTGAATCACACTATAACACCTCCAAATGACGAACTAAAAATCTACCAATATTTTCCCGCCAAAACCAAAATTCAAACAAGGAAGATGGGTGCTAAAGATGAATTTGGGCTACACATAGCCGTGGGTACTGAAAATGAATTTGGGCTATACATAGCCATTGGTTCCCCTTATCCAAACTTGGAGTCCGCTTAGCAAATGTCCTCCGGAGGTTCCTCGGGTAATGTTTTGAGCCGAATTTTCCAAAAAATGTTTATTTCCCAAAAATACCTACAAACACACAAAACACCAAAATTAGTACAAAAATCGTGTCTATCACATCACCCTTTCAATGGTTTCTTGACAGTGGATGTAGCATACATATGACATGTGATCTCACTTGGTTTGTTTCTTCAAACGACTATGAAGGAGGACCAGTAAAATTTGGAGATGGGATTTGTTGCTACATAAGCAAGAAGGGGACGATCTAACTACCCGGCGTTCCTGATATCCATGATGTAGTATACGTAAAAGATATGACTACAAATCTTCTCTCTATTAGTCAAATTTGTGACAAAGGCCATCGAGTTGTCTTCAATACAAATGGATGTGACATTGTAGACAAAACTGGGAAAGTAATTTTTCAGGGAATTCGTGGTAAAAACAACTGTTATCTTCTGGATACTCAGTTCAGCAAGTGTTGCAATTTTACTAAGGTGGAATCTAAACATCTTTGGCATGAGCGTTTTGGTCACATCAACTATCGTCTTCTAACTAAGATCATTAATAAAGAACTTGTTAGAGGCGTTCCCAAAATCAATACAAAGATTGAAGGTGTATGTAGTGCCTGTCAAAAGGGTAAACAAACGAAAGTTCACCATAAATCATCTCGAGATATTCTCACTAAAGATCCACTTGATTTAATTCATATGGATCTCTTCGGACCAATTCAACAACCCACTTGTGGTAAGAAGTATGCTTTGGTTATGGTATATGATTACACCAGGTTCATTTGGGTTGTGTTTCTATCTCATAAGAATGAAATCCTTGATGAATTCAAGATTATTGTTAATAGAATCCAGAACGAACAAGGTCGCAAACTAAAGAAAATTAGGAGTGACCGTGGAACTGAATTCAAGGACACTAAGGTGTTTGAATTTTGTGACGAACAGGGAATTATTCAACAATAATCTCCACCCATTACTCCTCAATCTAATAGAGTTGCAGAAAGAAAAAACATGAACATTCAGGAAATGACCAGGGTAATGCTCCATAACAAAAACTTACCTCTAAGGTTTTGGGGAGAAGTTGTCTTTACAACATGTTATTTGATCAACCGTGTCTACCTACGGTCTAAAACCCTAAACACTCCTTATGAGTTGTGGTACGGTAGAAAACCCAACTTATATTATCTCAGAGTGTTTGGTAGTAAGTGCTACATTCTAAAAGATCGAGAACAGAGAGGGAAATTTGATACCAAAAGCGATGAAGGTATCTTTCTTGGCTATGCTTCTGATAGTCGTGGTTTTCGAGTGTTTAATCTCAGAACCCAGGTCATGATGGAATTTTCCAATGTTATCATTAATGATATTAGTAATTTTCATCATGATAATCCTCCTGCTGAATTACCTCCAACTGAGACAATTGAGAAAGTCAAAGAAATACCAGAATCAGTTGAAGTCATCCCAACTGTTGATGATCCTGATATTTCTAGCGATGAGGAAAAGAGCACTGATCAGGCTAGTCCTGACGAACTAGAATGTGTCCCTCCACGACACCTCTGGTTCAAATGAATCATGATCCCAACAGGATTATTGGGGTAAGAGACTCTACAACTAATACTAGAGGACAACTTCATAATATCTGCAATTTTGGTTGTTATCTGTCACAAGTAGAACCAAGAAATATTGATGAAGCTCTTAGCGATCCCTTTTGGGTGAATACAATGCATGAAGAGTTAAATCAATTTCAAAGACAAGACGTATGGGAACTTGTACCTTGTCCCTCCAATATTAATATTGTTGGTACAAAATAGATATTCAAGAACAAGTCTGATGAAGTTGGCACAATTGTCAGAAATAAAGCCAGACTTGTCACTCAAGGATATTTACAAATTGAAGGTATCGACTTTGACAAAACCTTTGCTCCTGTGGTACGCCTTGAGTCCATTAGACTTTTATTAGCTCATGCTTGTTTTCTCAAGGTTAAGATTTTCCAAATGGATATAAAATCTGCATTCCTAAATGGAATTCTAAAGGAGGAAGTCTATGTTGCTTAACCTAAGGGATTTGAAAACCTTGATTTCCCAGATCATGTTCTTAAGATCAAAAAGGCATTATATGGGTTAAAATAAGCACCTAGATCCTGGTTTGAAAAACTTACCACTTCTCTTATTAGGAAAGGTTTTTCAAGAGGCGGAGCTGATAAAACCTTGTTTACCAAATGGAGTGGGAAAGATGTTGTCATTGCTCAAGTCTATGTAGATGATATCATCTATGGTTCAACTTCTAAGAAACTTGCAAAGGATTTCCAAGTTTCACTTGCTAAAGATTTTGAAATGAGCAATGTTGGTGAATTAAAGTTCTTTTTAGGATTACAAATTCAACAACATAAGGATGGAATTTACTTATCTCAAGAAAAATATGCAAAGGATCTTGTTTCAAGATTCGGTTTGGATAAGTCAAGTCCAAAACTGACACCTATGCCCAGTACTGGTAAACTACACAGAGATGAGAAATGAGTAAAAGTGGATCAAAAGTTATATCGATCTATTATTGGTAGCCTTTTATATCTTACATCCACTAGACCTGATATTTCTTTTAGTGTTGGTTGTTGTGCTAGATTTCAGGCTAATCTAAAGGAATCTCATCTTGCAGCTGCAAAAAGGATTAAACGATATGTCAATCATACAGTCGGGTATGGTCTATCCTACACTTTTGATACTAACACTGACCTTTCTGCTTATTCGATGATGATTGGGCAGGATGTGTAGAAGATAGAAAAAGTACGTTAGGGGGATTATACTATGTAGGACTGAATCTTGTGGCTTGGCATAGCAAAAAACAAAATTCACAATCCATGTCTACATGCGAGGCATAATATATTGCTGCTGGGTCATGTTGTACTCAACTTCTATGGATGAAACATATGCTGGCTGATTATGGAATTGATACTGGAATAATGAAGATCTTTTGTGATAACTCCAGCGCTATTCGAATAACTGAGAATCCTGTTGAGCACTCAAGAACAAAGCACATTGATATAAGGTACCATTTTATTCGAGATCTCTATGAAAATTGTATCATCAATATGGAATTTGTGCCTTCCGAACAACAATTGGCTGACATTCTCACCAAACCATTAGACACTGCTACATTTCAACACTTACGACAGTCTATTGGTGTTGTTTTGATTCATTAGTTGTTTCCATAACTCTTGCCCCCGTGCTTATCTCGATCTTTTGGGCAATTGAGTTTGGAACTCCAATGAGTGTTTACTTCAATTCTGCATTTGTTTCCGTAGGTTGATTTTTTGTCAGGTTCTATTTTAGTGTGTTGTTTCCAAAGAAATCCTTCTTTTCTTTTGAAATTAAGGTCGCTCTTGTTGTTCTTTCGGGAATTACATATTATGGGGGAGATTTCTTAATTGAACTTGTGCTTAATTGCCAAATCTTTGTGGGGAGTGCGGCTGTGGAATATTATAGGGGTTATCTTGTATCTTTATAAACTCCTTGATGAATGCATTTAGATTCGACTATATGATTGCATCTAAATAAGATGATATGTGCTTTATTTTGGTCATGAAATGTCTCTTTCGGAAATTCATTAGGATCCCGTTTTCGTACCTTTGCCAATTTTATTGACAAAAAGGGGGAGAATTAATATGTAGTTCACACTACAAATACATATGGTTTTCGGATCATTATGTAAGGGGGAGTGGTTTCCATGTGAGATGGAGTATTGACTAAGGGGGAGTGATACATATCACCATAGTATTGTTGTCGAAGTTGTGATGCAATTGAACTTTGATACTATATAATGATACTATGACATTGTATAACAATGATTGAGAACTCTTGTTTTCTCGTTGTTATAGCTACGGATTTTCAACAACGATGATGTTGAACTTACAACCTTTGGGATCATTGGAGTACTTGGAAGTGACAAAGATTTCGAGTAATGTTGAAGATTAGGCATGTGGAATAGGAGCTACAAAAGTTAATTCATTTATTTTTTTGTATTCCATATGTATTGATAGTTTTGTCACTAAAATTGACAAAGGGGGAGATTGTTAGAGCATTTCTCGGTCGAACTCGCATGCGTTGCTATCTCAAGCATGTTTTTCAATGTTAGTGATAAAACTATAAGTCTTGATTTCTAGTCTACTATAGCTAAGTCTCGGACTAGGATAGAAAGTGTAGTTGAGCTCAAGAACTCCATGGCAATCATCATACAAGACGAAGGACTACTCAAGGAACTGGTGGATCTTCATCGACTAAAAGGTATGTGGAGACTTGAACTTATCTATCACTCAAAAGTCTATCTACTATATCTCCTATTTTGAGACAAAAGTCGTTTTGCTATATAGACTTTGATTATACACATTTTCTATTTCGAGCCGAGTTTAACTCGCCTATCTATTTCTCGAAATATGTGTTGGTAAGCTTTTGCTTTGGCCAAGTTCATCTTTACCTAGTGATGAAAGTCATGACACGTTTCAATCACTTTGAAAATTGCTTACTTTGACGAAATGTCCTCTAAGAATGTTTCAATGATTGAATTGGGAGTTTTGATCATATATATAACCAATGATGGATATAAGCATTGTGTGGCAACACATACATGTATAAGTCCTCTTTCCTTGAACCGAAGTTTGCAAACTTTGTTGATCAAGAGAACCGGAACAAGAGCAGCAAACTCAGTCCGCGAACCCAGTCCGCGAACTGGCGGAAGTTCTCGACCCGAGAAAATCGGCTGGAGTTTGAGAACTCCTTCCAGGAACTTAAGTCCGCAAACTAAGTCTGCGAACTTAAGTTGGTTATATCTAAAGACGATTGTTTGTGAAATTATTTATATTAACTAAGGAATGCAAAATGAAAATCGTGGCTATATAGTTCATGAACCGATTCGAGTGAATCAAATAGTTTTTGCTTCGATTGTGTCTTGTGTAGTTACATAAGATTTCCTTGCAATTGAAAAACTCTCTAACTAGTTCATTTGAGTCATTTGAACTAGTTATGGTGAAGAAGAACATGGTTGATATGAAAGTGCTCATATGGCTAACCATTTGGTTAACTATTGTTGAACCAACAAATGTTCATGTTTGGGCACGGTTACATAAACCCAAAATAGTACATTTCATTTATGTGTAACAATCTAAGTTTTCGATCCAACAGTTGAAAGATATTAGCTTGAATCTAATCAGGTTTTCATCTAACGGGGAATATTGAATGCTTTGTTACCAAGCTAACATTGATTGCAAAACCTGATTTGAAAGACTATATAAGGGAGAACTCTAGCAACTGGGAAACCTAATCCCCACACCTTTTGTGTGATACTAGTTGTATTAGCTAGAGTCGATTCTCCTTTAACCTTGGGTTTCTTCTCGAAAACCAGGCTAACGACTTAAAGACTTCATTGGGATTGTGAAGCCAGACCGATACTACTTTCTTGTAGTTGTGTGATCTGATCTTGTTGATTCTATCGTTTTGAGTACAATCGTAATGATTGTCTTGAGATTTATATCTCTGATAGGCAAGATAGAAAAGTAGTCACAAACATCTTCGTCTCATCGTTTGTGATTCCACAATATCTTCTTTCAGCGTCGATTAAGATTATTATCAGAGGTGATTGATAATACTAGGTTGTTCTTCGGGAATATAAGTCCGGGTTATCAATTGGTTCCCTGTTCACCTTGATTTATCAAAAGACTCGAACAAAACTTGTAGGTATTTCGTGGGAGACAGATTTATCTATTCTATAGACTTTTTTTAAATGTGATACAAATTTGTTTATTAAAGTCTTCGACTTTGGGTCGTAGCAACTCTTAGTTGTGGGTGAGATCGACTAAGGGAATCAAGTGCGTAGTATCCCGTGGTATCGGAGACGTGGGAGCGCAACTGTACCTTGAATCGGTGTGAGATTGATTGGGGTTCAACTACACCCGGAATCAAGTTAGTTTGTACTAGGCTAGTGTCTGTAGCGGCTTAATACGGTGTGGTGTTCAATCTGGACTAGGTCCCGGGGTTTTTCTGCATTTGCGGTTTCCTCGTTAACAAAATTCAGGTGTATGTGTTATTTCTATTCCGCATTATATTTTGTTATATAATTGAAATATCACAGGTTGTGAGTTTGAATCAATCAATTGGAAATTCGACCTTTGGTTGTTGATTGAAATTGATTGATCCTTGAACATTGGTTTTGGTACGTTCAAGTGATTTCTCTTGTATTCAATTAGACTCATGATTTCTATTTGCTTGAGAAAGAATTGAATCAAAAAGAGAGATAACTCTTTGATATACTTTTTATAGATTGAGTCTTGTTGATTCTCTTAAAAGTAGATTGGAGTTTGTCCATACAGATTGCTTAGCGAAATATTGGGTGTGGTTGTTGTACCCCAGCTTTTTCACCATTCCTTGTTCTCAAATGCCTTTTGAGCAAATATTGGGAAGTGCACATATATCAACGCTGCGAAAAGCCATATTCCCTCCGATTTGGTTCCTTCGAGCCCTAGAAGCCTTTCTCAACTCGCTCAACGAGTGTGCAAGGATAAGCGATGCCCAAGAGTATTCATGAATCTTGTCAAATGGTTGCAATGTAACAGCTAGATAAAGTTGGCTTCATCCAATGCAAATGCCAATATGTACACAGAAGCCTGATGATTTAAATGCTATGAATTCTTGTTGTAGATTTCTGTTACAAAGAAGAAATAAACGGACCAAAGAAAAACTACTGTCAGCAAGGAAATAAGCAATATCCATGTGTTCCTGGAAAAGGATACCATGGCCGAGGACCCATACAACTATCATGGAACTACAATTACGGACCAGCCGGTAAAGCCATTGGATTTGATGGTCTGAATGCTCCAGAAACTGTCTCAAAGAACCCTGTCATCTCGTTTAAGACAGCATTCTGGTTCTGGATGAATAACGTTCATTCCATTATAACTACGAATAAAGGGTTTGGTCCAACAATTCGTGCAATCAATGGCATGGAATGCAATGGTGGAAACTCTAATGCCGTCCAGGCTCGAATCAGATATTTCGAGGCTTACTACAGTCAACTTGGTGTTGCACCAGGGGCTAATCTTGCTTGCTAAAAACTTATGCTATCATCATCTTTTCTAAGTATGTAATGCTCAATAGTGATGACTTAAAATAAAGAGCATATATGAATATCCATATGCCAAGTTAATAAATGAATTTTATTTTGCCAAGCTTTGTAACGGTTCTTTCACTTTTGTGAATTAAAAGTTGAGAGCAAATTAGTAACTGTGTAAGGGGCACTAAAGTATGAGGCAACCTAAGTATAAAGAAATTTGAGTAACAAATGGAACAGCTTTATAAAATGCTAACCGAAACATAAGAAGTCTAGAAACGAAATTTCCAAGCACACATTCTCATTCCTTCAGTCATATCACTTACAGGCTATAACATTGATACAGGTTCAGAGAAAAGGTGAAACTATCTTTATGTCAAGTTCTAACTAAAATCTAACAGATAAAATAGTGCACCAGAAACCTAAGCAAACAGACCACAACAGGACACATTGCAGATGAAATATGTCAAAATCTTGGTGTACCTGTGAAGCTTCCCTTGCCGTCTTTTGAAAGAAATCCCCATTCCGTTATGTAATAGCTACGTGTCTAATTTCTGCAGCACCTGGAACCATGTATATGCCAATTGAGAGTTTCTCTCTGTTGCCTCAGCAATTAACTAGAGATTTTTTAATTCAACTGCAGAGAGAGTGTTTACTAACAAACAGCTAATAGAATCACTTGGTGCAAATTTTCTTTCACGCATCTTGTGAAAAAATTGCAATGCCTTGTCAGTTTCCTTTCCTTCAAGAAAACCCTTGATGATGGTATTATATGTTATAGCATTAGGTAAATAACCCTTCTCATCCATTTCAATGATTAATTTGTTAGCCTCCAGTAACATCTTGCTACGAAAGAGGCCACTAATCATTGTGGTATATGTTACTACATCAGGCACTAATCCTTTTTTTGAAATTTCAATAAACAGTTTACTTGCTTCTTCCAACTTGCCAACTTGGAACAGACCTTGAATAAGAATATTGTTTGTTTCAACATCAGCTAAGATACCGACACCCTCCATGGATTCAAACAGTTCTATTGCTTTCTCAGTGTATCCATTCTTGCAGTACCCATCCAACATTGTACCGTATGTGACATTATCTGGAGATACACCGAATGTTTGCATCTCATTAAACAAATTATTTGCAGTCTTTATTCTTCCATCTCGGTATAGTCCCGCTAATAGTATGTTGTAAGTAACTATTGTGGGTTTCAATCCGTTTCGTTTCATTTTCTTGAATAACTGCACAGCTTCATCCAACTTACGATTCTTGCAATATCCACAAATTAATATACTGCAACTGAAAACATCAGGTTGAAGGCCCCTATCTACCATCGAGTCAAACAGTTTCACCGCATCTTTCAACCGACCTGCCAAACACAGACCGTCGATCATCGAGTTATAAGTAATCTGATTAGGTTTTATATTTAACTTGTTCAACAGTTGAAATAACCCCCAAGCATCTTCTGTCATCCCGTCTTTACAAAGTGCATCTATTAATATACTAAAGGTTGCTGTATCTGGTGAAACCCCTCGATCCATCATTTCATCAAAATATCTTCTTGCCTCTTTCCATTGACCATGCCGGCAAAGACCATCAATCAAACAACTATATGTAGTTACATTGGCAGAGATTCCTCTACTAACCATCTCGTCAAAGACTCTCTTTGCCTCATCCAACCGGCCTGAATTGGAAAGTCCATTTATCCAAGAGCTGTAAACGAATACATCAGGTACAACATTTGAATCTGTAAGCATTTCTGAGAAGAGAACCAAAGCTTCATCCACTAAACCTCCTTTACAAAGAGTATCTATAAGCACAGTATATGAAACAACATTAGGTCTGCAATTCCATTTCGGCATCCTCCTTTTTAGGCGAACAGCAGCACTCACCTCACCAGCTCTACAGAGCCCAGATATGAGAGTAGTACATGTATATACATCAGGTTGAATACCTGTGTCAGTCATTCTGTCAAACACTTTGAAGGCAGAATCAATCTTTTCTTGAAGACACAACCCTTTAATCAGTGCAGTGAAAGTGATAACAGTAAGCGGATAACCCCTCTTGATAATCTCTCCAAGCAAACAAAACCCATGATTCACCTGTCCTGATTGGCAGCAACAATTAATCAAAATGTTAAACGTATATAAATCAGGTTTTACTCCAACCAAACTCATCTTCTTATATAACTTGATCACATCTGTGTAACATTTAATCTTCGATAATGATCCAAATACATGATGAAATGTAGAATTAGATGGTAATGGTCTTTCTAAAATCAATTGATCAAAGCATCTCAATCCATCCTCAAGCTTCTGAATTCTTCCGGACTTGCACTCATCCCTCACATGTTGCTCAAGTTGAGATATCCTATAACCATAATTACCCGCTGAAGTACCATAATAATATCTGGAGAACAGTCTTGTTCTTGTATGCTGCAGCAACATTTTCTGATGCCCCAAATTCACTCCTTTCTTTCTTCTTCTTTTGTCTTTCAGGTGCTAGTTTAAAAAGAAGCTCTTTCAAGATGGACCTTCCTTTAAGACACAACTAAGCCCAATATTAAGTTCCATAAATTACCGCATGTACCAAAGTTCAAAAATGCACGCCTAAACCCAAGAGCTTCTGCAAGCTTCTTTGGCTGCCAGCATCACATTTACCCACAATTAGATCAAGTAGAAATTCCCTTTGCTCCCTTCTTAAATGTTTCTCATGGCCTCGAGCCACCAATTCCATCTCAGGCTGTAACCATCAAAGAGGCAATACATCAGATATTATCATAATAAAGATGAGCGCAACAACTATCTTACAAGTAGTAACTACATGGAAAAATTAGCTGTTTACAGTCTCTATCTTCATCCCTCTACTATGTGCCACACCGATAGAGAGAAAAATTGTGCAACAATATTTCTTAACATTAACTGTGAACAGGGATAAGGAACTTTGAGTACTCTGGAGGCCTCTGATTAGTTGCAAGATGCAAGCAGTAACATAGCTGATGATGTGACGTGAATGCACGAACATAAGAAATCAAGAGGAAGTATTAAGGTAAAGATAAAACCTCACCCATGCCTGCAGAAACCAAGAACGGGTCCATGATGCAACAGAAGCAGATACAATTCTCGCGGCACGAATGGTGTCAAGGCCTAAGTTAATGATACAACTCTACTAAACGCAACAGCAATATAAGAAGTCTAGTAATGAAACTTGCAAGTACACATTTTCATTCCTAGGATCATATCATTCAGAGGCTACAACATTAAAACATGTTCAAAGATGAAAATATGTATTTGTCAAGTTAAACTAACTAAAATCTAACAGATATAATAGAGCACCAGAATTCTAAGTAAAGAGACTACAGCAAGGCACATTATAGACGGGTGAAATATATCAAAATCTATGTAGCTGTCAAGCTTCCCCTGTCCTCTTTCAAAAGAAAATCCCATTCCGTTAAGTAATGGCTACATCTCTAATTGCTGCAGCACCTCGAAACATGCATATGCCACCTGAGAGTTTTTAGGACAAAATTACGAGTGAAGTTCAGAGAATTTTTTTATAAATTAGACAAAAGCAGAGAAAAAAAAGAAGGGGGATCAATAGTTAACTATTAAAGCTGCCAAAAAAAGACATAAGTGAAGAAACCACATATTCATTAAAATATGTCGAAACTTGGTAGAGATTCAGATTTTCGCTGTTACCTCAACAATTAAAAGGTTTCATAAAATAAAATAAAAAACTAGAGACTTTTTAACTCATCCAACTCAGAAAACATTTACTAAAAAACAAATAACAGAATCACTTGGTGCAAGATTTGTTTGACGCATCCTGCGAAGAAATTGCAGTGCCTTATCGATATCCATTCCTTGTAAAGCATTCGGTTAATTCTGACATCTTTGTACTAATCAACTACTAATAAATCAACAAAACAACTGAAGCTGATTACTTACAAAGATAGATTTTAGCTAAGCATAAAGATGCAACTTCATAAATGCTAACAGCAACATAAGAAGTAATCTAGCAATGAAATTTGCAAGTACACATTCTCATTCCTTCAGTAATATGTTATGTCAAGTTCTAACTAAAATACATATTAATAGTGCACGAGAAACCTAAGCAAACAGACTATAGCAGCACACGTTACAGACTCATGAAATATATCAAAATCTGTGTGTACCTATCAAGCTTCCCTTGTCCTCTTTTGTAAGAAATCTCCATTTCATTGTGTAATAGCGACATCTCTAATTCCTGCAGCACCTGCAACCGTGCATGTATGCAACCTGAGAATTTCCAGAACAACCTTGTTTTTTGAATGATGTTCAACTGAGTAAAACATCTATAGTAAGATAGAAATTCCTATAAGCAAAACTAAAGCACAGAAAGAAAAAATGATCAACAGTTAGCAGTTAAAGCTGCCAAAAAAGAGACAAGTGAAGAAACCATATTCATCCAAATATTTTGAAACTTGATAGAAATTCAGATTTTTGCTGTTACCTCAGCAATTACAAGGTCTAATTAAAAAAGGAAGAAAAAACACTACAGATTTTTTAACTCATCTGCGGAGAGAGTGTTTGCTAACAAACAGCTAACGGAATCACTTGGTGCAAATTTTATTTCACGCATCTTGTGAAAAAAATTCCAACGCCTTTTCAGTTTCCTTCTCTACAAGAAAACCCTTGATAATGGTATCAAATGCTCTAGCATCTCGTAAACAACCCTTCTCTTCCATTTCAATAACTAATTTGTTAGCCTCGAGTAACATCTTGCTACGAAAGAGACCTTTAATCATTGTAGTATATGTTACTGCATCAGGCACTAATACCTTTCTCGGAAGTTCAATAAACAGTTTTCTTGCATCTTCCAACTTGCCAGCCTGAAGCAAACCTTGAATAAGAATATTATGGAAGTCAATATTAGCTGAGATACCAGTACCCTCCAAGGATTCAAACAGCTCTATTGCTTTCTCAATGTATCCATTCTTGCAGTACCCGCCCAATACTGTACCGTATGTGACAATATTTGGAGATACGCCAAAAGTTTGCATCTCATTAAACAAATTATTTGCAGTCTTCATTCTTCCATCTCGGTATAGTCCCGCTAATAGTATATTGTAAGTAACTAATGTGGGTTTCAATCCGCTTCGTTTCATTTTCTTGAATAACTGCACAGCTTCATCCAACTTACGATTCTTGCAATATCCACCAATTAATATACTGCAACTGAAAACATCAGGTTGAAGGCCCCTATCTACCATCGAGTCAAACAGTTTCACCGCATCTTTCAACCGACCTGCCAAACACAGACCGTAGATCATTGAGTTATAAGTAATCTGATTAGGTTTTATATTTAACTTGTCCATCAGTTGAAAGACCCCCAAGCATCTTCTGTCATCCCATCTTTACAAAGTGAATCTATTAATATATTAAAGGTTACGGTATTGGGTGAAACCCCTCGATCCATAATTTCATCAAAATATCTTCTTGCTTCTTTCCATTGACCATGCCGGCAATGACCGTCAATCATACAACTGTACGTAATTACATCCGCAGAGATTCCTCTACAAACCATCTCGTCAAAGAATATCTTTGCCTCATTCAACCGGCCTGAATTGCAAAGTCCGTTGATCAAAGAACTGTAAACGATTACAGTGGGTACAACATTTGAATCGCTAAGCATTTTGGAGAAGAGAACCAAAGCTTGATCAACTAAACCTCCTTTACAGAGAGTATCTATAATAACACAGTATGAAACATCATCAGGTCTGCAGTTCCATTTCGTCATCTTGTTTTTTAGCTGAAGAGCAGGACCTACTTTACCAGTTCTGCAGAGTCCAGATATAAGAGTATTGAATGTAAAAGCATTAGGTTGAATACCTGTTCGAGTAATTTTATCAAACACCTTAAAAGCTAGCTCAATATCGTCATTGATACACAACCCTTTAATCAGCGTACTCAGAGTGATAACATCAGAATGATACCCTCTCTTTATGATATCTCCGAGCAAACAGAACCCATGATTCACTTGGCCTAATTGACAGCAACAATTAATCAAAAATGTTAAACGTATAAATATTGGGTTGTACTCCAATCAAATTCATCTTTTATACAACAAAATGACATCTGTGTAACATCTAATCTTCGATAATGATCCCAATAAATGACAAAATGTAGAATTAGATGGTAATGGTCTTTCTAAAATCAGTTGATCAAAGTATCTCAAACCATCTTCAAGTTTCTGAACCTTTCCTGACTTGCACTCATCCCTCACAATTTGTTCAAGTTGAGATTTCCTATAACCATAATTACCTGCTGAATTACCATAATAATATCTGGATAAAACTCTTGTTGTTGTGTGCAGAAGCAACATTTTCTTATGCCCCAAACTCATCCTTTCTTCTTCTACTACTTCTACTGCTGTATCAAAATACCAACTCCAGTCAGTCTTCAGCTACGATGCTTCATGAATCAGCTTCATCCCTCCATTGAAGCTCTTTTCAGATGGGCCTTCCCTTACGACACAACTAAGCCCAGTTATATAGTTCATCCGCCGATGAAGAATAGACCATTTTGCCGGCAATGTTAGTCTCCCAAGTCTTGACTGATATGCACAAGTTTTTGGAAGGAATTTTTTTTTTTTTTTCTTCTTTCAAGCTCAATCCCATGGGTCTTTTGTTGTTCCACCATTCTTCCGGATTATTGAAGAATCCAAATACAACCAAGAATATCGATATACAAGTGAATGTAAAAGCTGGAACTTTTCAATATAAAATTAGTAATTTCATTTTACATATTGAAATGTCAAAGTAAAATGCACACAGATGTTGCACCACTGAATAAGCAACCTGGACTCCCGAAGTAATTAGCTTCCCTTGAAAAATAATCAAGTATCCGCCAAGTTACAAAAAGAAATAAGATTGACAACTACGTTAGTTGCCTGCTAATAGTCGCTGTATGAGCCAAATCATACCTAAGAAAGTAAAGATAGAGTGTATTACTGTGAAATATCAACTCTGATGTGAAAGACAAGATTGCCGCTGCATTTGTCAAATTCTAGTTGATAGTAAAGAATTAGTTGCAAGAAATAATTCAGGTAGTCCCGTTGAAAATCAAGGCTATGCCTTCAACATGATCAGATTCACTGGTTTTTAACCCAACTAGTAGTCGTGGAATCAATATTCGACGGGCGTTACCAACCCAAGAGCTTCTGCCGCACTTCTTCGACAACCAGCGTCACATTTACCCACAAATAGATCAAGTAGAAATTCCCTTTGCTCTCTTCTCAAATGTTTCTCAAGGCCTCGAGCCACCATTTCCATCTCAGGCTGTAAACCACAAATCCATCACAGAGGTAAATAATCAGACCATGTAATAAAGATGGGCACAACAGTCATTTTACATCAGTAATAGCTAAATAAGCAAACTAGAATCTCTCTCTATCTCTCTGCTATGCGCCACCTGCACGACGGATCCAAGATATTCTTCACTAAGCTTCTTGCTTATCAAGAAGGATAAGAAGATGGAAACTGCTAAGTTAACAGCTATTTTATGGGCAATCCTGAGGTTTCGGACTAAGACATGAAAATTTTAGTTTAATTGCTAAGAATTTACTCAAGCCTCAACATGTGTACAACCAAATACATACCGAAAATTCTTCAGGAGGAAATATTTGGTGAATAAGACAGATTTTTGATATTTCCTCGACTGCTTCCGAATGTTTCCCTTGCATTTCTAGTGCCTGCACAGAATACATGAATAAGTAAATCTTATAACTGGGTGGAAGATGCAAGCAGCAACATAGCTGATGACATCACTTGAATGTACGTGCCAGAACAAGAAAGCAAAAGGAAGCAAACACAAAACCTTACCCATGCTTGCAGAAACCAAGAACGGGTCCGTGCTGCAACAGAAGCAGATACAATTCTCGCAGCACGTACAGTGTCAAGCCCTAAGTTAAAAGCCATCCCAGTAACAAAATTTTGTGGACTCTCACCATCTATCAATATAGCTGCAGAGTCGTAGGTTGGTCTGCATCATTTCTAAGCATGTTACAAATCAAGGAAGTAGATTAAACACATTATGCACAACAGACATAGACAGCCACCAATAAAGCGGAATGAAAAGATTATACACCTGCTGCAGGAATTCAGAACTAACTCAACTGATGCACGATAGAAAGAATCACGTGCATTGGTCGTCTCAATGAGAACCTTCGCACCAGAATTTTTACATGTCCGGCGAAACTGCTCTCAAACATAGGCAAGAAAAAATGCTAAACCATTATTGCCCGGTCGAAGAATCAAGTGCATATGAATAGGAAGCTACAAGTACCAAACACATTTTTCAAAATGTAACTAAGAATAACCTGAATGTTAAGGGAAAAAATGTAAGAGCTGAACACATGCTAGTATGAAAAGAAGTAAGCAATTTTTCGACTAAAGGAAGAACAGTAACCGTCGTAATCATGTGATATTAAATAAAATCACCAACGTTGATACTCAGTCGCCAAAATTTATCATCAGGAAAAAGAATAAGCAAACGATCTCTAGACCAGACCCATAAAACACATATTCATGTCAAAAGCATTCAGACCCTAGTATAGTAAAAGTAAGGAAGTTCCAAAATGACTTAAATGCAGAATGACTACTGTGGCAAAAATATCCGAATCCTTTTACACGCATAGTTGCATAAAAATCAAAAAGTTCAAAATAGTACTGACTTGAATAATATCATCTTCGCTTATGTCCTTTCCGCTCATTCTATTATCCATGATTGCTGGAAGTGAAGTTGATAAGTAGTAGTTTGAGGGAGAAAACCATGATGTAAATCATTCATATTGTTTTGTAAACAGGGAATATTCAATTTACCTACAAAATATATACGAGTAAGCAAACAATGATGCTACAACGTTATGCTAGCAAATATTTCAGTAAAAAAATTGTGTAAAACAAAATGCTATACTTTCATGTGAAAAATCTTCATATCCAGACACACTGCAGGCTGAGACTGCACATTTTGAGATTCACTAAAGGTGTTTCTAATTACTTCCCAAACTATTAACACTAAAATTAGTGGCAACTGGCAAATCCTTTGTGGGTTAATGGGTGAAAACAGCATTGTTGAAGGTAACGCACGTAGCAAAGAACGCCAAAAAAGGACCATGTCCATAGCAGCTGCATAACGAGCAGAATTTATGTGTCTAAGTGTCTTTGATGTGATACTACACTTCTTGCAAGTTAGAACATCTATGTTAGCAAAGCTTTTGGCTTCGCCAATCGCTCCTATGAAAGCAACGTATATACCTTAATAGTAATACCTAATAGTGCTAGAAGTTTTGCCAGATACAAGCAAAACAAGGAAACCTAGGCCCTAGGGGTACTCGTTTATCACTGAGGATCCACTTATATACTTGCGACTTCTGAGAATGTTCATGGAAATCATACTTCTACCAGTTCGACTAAATTTCCTGCTTTCTAATTTTCCACAATAACAACCCTATCTTTGGCAAATTATAACCAGAACAAAAATCACTAATAATTTAATTTCAAAAGCAAAAGCTTAACAATTAAACACGGCAAACCTCGCATTACTATCTCCGCTTCCTTCTGCGACTCCGCGATACTGCTAACCGACGCTCCCATCGAAGAAGCTTTCACCTCTGGCCACCACTTTGGAAGCTTTTTCTCCCCATAGGATCGTTTAACCATCGGAATGTATCCCTCATCAACATTCTTCATCCTCATTGTATCTTTAGCAGGTGTAAGAGGATTAACAGAAAACTTAAAATTTTCTCTCTTCTTCTTTCTCTTCCCAACAACCACTTCCTTCCCAGCAAGACTCCTATCTCTCTTAAACAAATTACTACTCTTAAACCTACCACCTCGACCAAACCCTAACAATTCTAAATCCATCAAAACCCTAAGCCCAACAAAAATTAAAAACCCCCAAACTAAAATACTCCCAAAAAATTCAATTGAAGATCTTTTACAAGAAATAATAACTCTATTATCATAATCAATAGTAACTAAGGTTTTCAAATCTTCTACAGCTTCATTCCCTGATGAAACGAAGTTATTAATTTTCCTTTCAGTTTTATTGAAAAATCTTTGAATTGATAATCTTGCTCTTTCTTTAATCTCTTCTATGTCAACTATCATTACTAGATTCTTTTCGGGTTTGGTTTTTTTCTTTGAATTCTTTTTATTGTTTTGATAGTAATATGAAGAAATTGTTGAAGTGGGGTTTGAATTTCTAGGGTTTAGAGCAAAAATGGGAGGAGATGAACAGATAGGTTTTGCAAAATGTTGATGATGAAGATGTGAAATTGCAGAAGAAGATGAACATTGAAGGAAATTCATGGTATTCATTACAGAGTGAAGGTTCAGAAAGAAGAAGAAGCAGCAGCTTTGCTTGGCTGTTGGCTCTGTGGGTAACTGTTGAAGACGAGTGAGGTGTAGACCAGTGTTGTAACTTTTATTTGGCTGACTAGAACCGAGTCAAATGGCACACGGTCCCATTTGTTTTCCCACATGGGCAACGTGAGATTTGGCCTCCCAGAATAACGCGGTTGGATACAACTCTATTTCTCATTCAGCTTCTTCGGAAATAAAAGTTAGACGCAAAATTATTTTGCTTACTTTTCGACTTTTAGAAGTCGTTTCGAAATTTGATAACCAAATTAACTTTTGACTTTTCAACTTTTAGAAGTTGTTTATATCCAAACTGATTTCTTACATTTTGACTTCTAGAAGTCAAAAAATAACTTTTGAGTATGCATCGAAACGCGCTATTGACTTCTAAAAGTTGAAAAATCAAAAGTCAGTTTGGCTGTCAAATTTCAAAACAACTTCTATAAATCGAAAAGTTAAGTTTTTGTGAAGCAAAATAGTTTTGCTTCTGACTTCGACTTCTGAAGAAGCAGAAGTCAGAAAAAAATCCAAACACACTATAAGAGTTTTGTTTTTCTAATGGATAAGTAAGAGTTTTGTTTTTTAATGGATAAGTAATTTGGTCGACGTGAGTTTTAGACTCAGATCATTAGCATCATCACTAGATCAATGTAGTCGATCTCGGCCGAGAATTTCCTTTTCGGAGTTGAAGCAAATGATATGCTCAATATTGTCGGAACGGAATATGACTGGAAAATTCGCCCGACTCTGCCGAGATCAAGTTATAGGAGAGTCAGCCGAGATATGGGCAATTCGAGAAATATAATTGAAGCAAATCCCTAAAAGGATAAAAACTCGATTCTTCACGTTTTCTTCCAAATCTAAGATTCATTCCAAATAGTTGTAAAATCACCTCTGCCATGTCACCTGTGAAGGGGATTGGCTCTTGTGACTCTAAGTGCGAAGAAGATATGTGATAATTGATTCCTTGCATAAATAAATTTTAGTTATACTAAATGCAGAAAGTATAAGCGAAAATCTTAGATATTTGTCATCCAAATAATTATAAATCGGTTACACTTGTAATTGATTAATGAAATAATTTCTCGTAAAATGCTAGGTAAATTGTTTTACTTTGCCATAAAGTAATAATTTTTTAATCGATCTCTAGAGATCGGTGGCCTTTGATACTAATTTGTTATATTCAGACCATCAATATTCTCCTCAAGGGAACATCTTTATTCTCTCGTAGACATGGTCTTCTCAAACCCTCACGATATTCTTCAGCAGCCTCGATAAGTTTCGTTATCCCTTTGCCAGCTTTATATTTAGACCTCCCCAAAGGGTGTCCAGGTCTAAATTCTGGCAAAAGAACCATTAATTTCATGGTTCACGGTTTCCAAGTGCTTGTATGCCTCATTTTTTCTTGAAAAATGGGGACGATAGTCATTGTCGCAACAATTTCTTATCTGATCTCTCTTGGCTTTTTTCCCTCATCCTGGGCAACGTGAGAGGAAGATCAGAGGAGTTAGATCGTGTCCAAGGCATTTCTTTTAGCCTTAAGTCTACCATGCACTAATTTCAGCCATAAATATATGACGGTATTTGTCTTCGGTCTACTTAAAATAATAAAAAAGTGAGATGTAGAAACCATGATGAATGTCCTAAATTTTAGCATCAATTGTGATGCCCCCGTTTGTAACATTTCTTGGTGGAGTAAGTTCTAAAAAAGGCTAGCAACCAAAAAGACCGAGATACAAAATGACCAATTTAGAGAAATTGAAACAAGTTAAACGCAGAGAATCGGGTTTCATTTTGTTCAATGGTGACGAGAATGATGAAGGTATTGCTTATATCCTATCTACCGAATCTTTAGATCTTGTACGTAACAATAACACCAAAATAGATGTTGAAAAGCTGGAGGTGAATCATTACACTAGTACAAACTTGGCCTTTAGACACGCCAGACATAAATTTACATGCCACGCTTTTTGTTTTTGGCGTGTCTATAGGGTTGACTTCTTATGAAGAAGGATTTGGTGATAGTAATGTGTCAGTAATTGAAGGTTTAGATGACGATGCTCAATCTTATGAAGGAAAAGACAATCAGGATCAAGAAGATATAAAGATAAATTTAGTAAATGCAGAGAAAAAATAAAGCCGCCCAAAAAGTCAGGGAGGTATATGAAAATATTGAGGTTTTAGTGTCAATGTAACTTTGAAAAGGAATGAGATTTCAAGCTAGATTATTCTCCTATTTGCAAGGCTGCAAATAATGCAAGATTGCAAGTCTTCATGGCTTTAAAATAACATTTATTTTTTTATTCAAATTAAAATTAAGCCTATGATTGAAGTGAAAAGTTTTGGTGATTCATTAATTGGATAGATCTCAATTGTATATATATTTAGTTTTATTTTTCGACTGTTTCCAAAAAAAAAGTCAAATGAAAATGAGAATTAAAAAAAAAAAAAAAAAAAAAAAAAAACGGAAATGAGATTAAAGAAAAACAATGATCTTGCTTCTCCTCCGAGTTTAGGACCTCGTAGAAAGGACAACTAAAATTTGGGGCTAAAAAACTGTAGGGGATCGGGGAGGTAAAGCTAAAGAGGTTCCCATCAATGAACCAACTCAAGTGGAGCTTCCAAGTGAACAAGAATCCGAAACATATATAAAAACTGATAATGAGAAGTGGAGAAGAAATATATCATGAAGAACTATGTAATGATGATAAAGAAAACGACAATCAAAGTGAAGGTGAAGACGAAGAGAAAAAGAAGAAGGAGACAAAAAAGAACAACAATCAGGGAAAACCAAAACTGCAAAGGGACCGGTGAAGAAGAAAAAGGGTATAAATTCCAAAGTCTACAATGATGTTACCTAGCGGACCTAATAATCCTATTTATGGGTTACCCGGTGATGGAGGAGGGTTGTTATGGGGGTACAAACATACTTGGGATACAATCACTAATACTAGAATCCCAACTGTTAATGGTGAGGATGTTTTAAGATGGACCCCTACCCAACTAGGAATGGCATCTATGTTGTAAAGACTTCTTATAGGGCTATTCATACTACTAGTGAAGGTAATAATCCCGCGCCTCAGTATTAACTTTCCTTGGTCTAGTTTTTAGAAATCGAATTCGCCACCTAAAATTATACATTTTTTTATGGAAATGCATTCATGGTTATCTGCTGGTAAGAGAGTATGTATCTAATATTGATCCAAAATGTCCTTTACATAATTTCAAAAATAAAACAATTGAACATCTATTATTAGAATGTAATGTATCTAAAGGTATGTGGACTGGTATATATTGATACTAACATTGTAAGTATGATTAGTATTGTTTCAATTATGGATATTGACCGAGAAGCTAGTAAGCTCCCAATGGGAGTATAGAAGTCACCGGAAAGATCTGGTTTTGATTGCAGGTTTTACCTTGTGGCATCTTTGGAAGTTGAAGTGTGCAGTGGTTTTTGATAACAAAACAATGAATATCACCAATAAAGTCAAGTTAATATGTTTTACCTTGTGGCATATTTGGAAGTTAAAGTGTGAAGTGATGTTTGAAAACACGACAATGAATATCACCAATAAAGTCAAGTTAATATTTCAGGCTAGGACTGATTGGGTGAATACAAATATTGTTGGAGGAAATACTTTGCATAACTCAGTTCCTAAGATGGTGGTGCCATTGAGCACACCTTCGATTTCTTTCACAAAAATTAATTGTGATGCCAGTTTTTCCAAGGGAAAAAACTAATAGTTGTTGGTCGATTGCTATTAATGACGCGTGTGTATACTAAGGAGCAATGTATTCCAGGAATAGCTCGGGATGCGAAAAAGTTCGAAGCTTTTGCTTCTCAGAAGGAATCAAATAAGATAAGGGGAAAATAGTCCGCAGTCTACATTTAGAAGGGAATCACAGAAATGTAATAAGTGCCATAAATGGCAAGATAGGTTCAGTCAGTTGGACTACGAATAATATATTATGGCACACAAACATACCATTAGGAGTTACTTAAATATTTTGATAGTTGGGTAACTTGGGTTGTCACTTTGTTTCAAGAAAAAACAAATGAGGTTGTTAGAGCATAGATCGGTTGAACCCAGCAAGCATTGGTATGTCAAGTTTGGTAGTCATATTTTAGTGAACCAAAACTCATTTAAAGAGTCGCTTGATTATGTACTAGAGTCAACTTCGTATAGGTTAGCTTGAAAGTATTAAGATATGAGACATTACAAGTATTACGTGAAGACTTGAAGAAGTGAAGAAGTAAGGAGCTACAACGACAACATCATCCTTCCACTTGAGGTTAGTGATATTTGAATTGAACTGTTTCATTCCCTAACGTATCTTTCAAGTCGTGCATATTGAAAACATAACTGCGAATTTTTTCTGGTAAGTCTCCCTGCTATTGTGGTTGTTGTGTTATGTATGTAAGTTGGTTCCTTCTCTGAAAACTCAGTGTGGTTTTTCAATTTTTCGGAGAGTTGCGGAGCGCAAATGAAAGACTAGTCACCGAGTTGGAAATCTCTAGCCCAAAATTTCTGTCAAGATGGAAGAGGGCAATAGAGTCGAGCAAGGCATTATTACTTGGATGAAATTGAACTCGGGCAGATGATCATTTAGAGAAGGTCGAGGCATTTGCGGTCACATTACTGGCTGCGAGCACTCTTATCCCGCATTAATAACGTCAAGTGGGGAAGTCTTGGTATATTAAACACGGATAATGAAGATGGATCCGAGACTCGAGCGATGACGACGATGAAGATGACGACAGTGAATATGGTTATGGGGATCAAGATTACTTCTTTGAAGAATTAGAGTCATCAATCCCTAAAGGATCATTGCCAGTGGACGTGATCGTGGAGCAACTAACTTTAGAATAACTGCGAGAATATTGTTTATGATGTTAGTATCAGTGTATAAAAAGAAATCTGTAAAGAATGTTCACAATTTTCAGTGAAAGAAAGCTTCATTAACTAGCACCACACTTCTTGCAGCATATGGACCATGAGCTATATGCGGTGAAACTTTAGCAAATTTAGACTCCGAGACACATAACAATAACTGCCCTCTACTCTAGAGATTTCTTTGCATCAGAACAGAATACATACTCAGGGGTAGAAGAACAAACACTTCTTTCCTACCCCCTTACTTAACAAAAGTTCAAATCCATTTATCTTGCTCTTGTTCCACCATAGAAAGGAAAGGAAAATCACAAAACAAAAAGCAAAACATAACTAATCATAAGTAGGTAAAAGTACAACATTTGGGTAGTTCTTCATTTTTTTTTCCACTAGAACCAAAGCGTGCAAAGAGATTATGCATCTAAGTTTAACATAATTGTACATAATTGACATCTCGAATCTCTAGCTTGAAACGTAAGTGAAGCCTACTTGATTTTTTACCATTGCATTAATCGAGTCAATGGTAAAGAAGATTGGCAAGCTCACCCTAAGGCTGACTGCTTACCTTAGGATATTTTTCAAGTGTAGTTCTTCGTTTGGTAACTTGATTTTGATTAAGAATCTGACTTTGTTACCGAGTTATACTCAAAAATTAAGACGCATATGTCAATGAAGATGCATACACACTTTGCCAGGACCATCACCAAAGAGTTGTGAAAACAAAATTGAGCATAAATCTTAACTATACTTGAATACGAATAATTAATTACATACAATCACGCATACCGATAATAATCAAGATCTTTGTTTCATATCTTGATTTAATATATTTCAAAAGCATTAAAAATCAAACATTAAAAAACAAAAAAAAAAAATTGGGGATGAAAATCAAAAATAAATTTGATGAATTTCAAGCTCGCCCTAACCATAAAAAAAACCCAAATCTAGGAAAGTATACCCAATACGAGTTTAGATATGATCAAACTGTAAATATGAAATTAAGAAATCATACCTCAATTTTGGAAAAAAAAATTCACCTCTTACTGCATTCAGGAGCCGCCTAAGAACTCAAAACTCCATCGATTCTTTCTTTGTTTTCTTCGTCAAGTAATGTTCATGGGCACGTGAGATATCACGTGTAGTAACCCACTTTGTTTTCTTTTCATATTTTTTTTTTAATTAAGAAACCCATTATAATTAAGAAACCCATTATATTATTTATTATTATTATTCTTTATAAATATCTATAGTAGCGCGCTGTGTGGCAAAAAGAAAGTGGAAATTTTATTAATTGTTTTACTTAGTGCATATTGCCACACTAACGTGGCATAAAATAAATTTATTGCTACATCTAAAAAGTACATGAGCCAAAACCATACTCTTTTGCCCCGACTGTTTATAGGTATGGCAGAAGGTCCCACTTAATGCCACACTTTTTATGTAGTGTGGCTAAAACCTACCTATAGCCTCAGACTATGTTGATGTGTGGCAAAATAGTGTTGCAATAGACTCATTTTCTTGTAGTGATATAGTATGCAAAATTCTCAGATTGTTGCCATCTAGATACGATTCGAAAAGCATGCAATCATTGAAGCTAATGGTCTTTCCTCTCTATTTAGAAGTTCCCTAGTTGGAAAACTGAAGATATTTGATCAGGAGTATCTGTCTAAACAAAAAGACAATCTGGCCTACAAAGCCATAAAAAGGGTTCCGACTCAATTTTCGGAAAACATCCAAGATCAGGAAGATCAGACTGCTGAAGATGAAGCTCAAATAAATCATCATTTGTCTATTATTACTCAACGATTCAAGAAACTGTTGAGACAACGTAAAAGAGAATCACCTGTTTTAAAAGGAAACATGTTCCTTCACATAAACATAAAGACACTTGGGATGATGATGATATTATTCCTCAATGCTACAAGTGTAGAGGATTTGGACATATTTCTCAGTTGTCCAACCAAGGACACACGGTGGAAGAGGAACGCTTACACTACCACACTTGATTATTTTCCTAGTGAGGATGATCAAGTTAACATGATAGATCATATTGCAACCATTGCTTTGAAGTCTATGATTAAAATCCTTCCATCTTTAAATACTCAAGAAGTGTTTACTTCGATTTTCAAAGAAACACTTCCACGTAAAGATAAAAGAACTCATCTTCTTGAATCGACATCATTGGAATAAAATCATCGCTGATCAACTCAAACGGAGTTTTATGAATGATAAAGAAAAATTTAAAAAGCGACTGGAGAAAATCGAGGTATCTCAATGTACCGAAAAGTACAAGTATCTAAACTCATTCTCGACATTAAATGTTGTCAAGATGAGATAAGGAGGTTAAAAGCGAAAAATCGAAATCGAGAGATAGACTCAATTGCTTTGGAAAGTCATCACCTTGTATGAATGTATCAAGAGACAAAGAGTTAAGGCTAAATAAATTTGTGGAATCTAAATCCAAAAACGTAATACTTATGGTGTTTGTTCATGTGCAAGCAAAGAGGGCATTATCAAAGGCAATGTCCTTATACTAAACAGAGAGAGACTCGTATAAAACCGTAAAATCAAGATCTAAGTGTAGATCAAAGATCTCTTCTAAAAGGAGATAAGTTTTTCAACATCAAGATCTTACATCAAGATTAAAAGTTGAACCTAAAAGTTCAAACGTAATGTCTCCCGAAATATGTAAGAATGTTGAAATCTTCAAGGAAGAAAATTCAATAACCAAAAGGTTACAACCTAATTAAGTTATCATGGATCCTTACTTGTTACCCTCAAAAGTATACAAAAGAAGGATATAAATGTAAATATTTGGATAAAAATATTTCTAAAAATGATTTTTCGGTTAAGAATTTAATTGAAATAATATTCTCAAAGATTTTGAGAAAAAGTTCTAGAACTTATAAGAGGAAGACCTCTTACTTCATTTTCATAGAGATTCGACGTAATGCCCACCTCTAGATGCAACTCTCGCAAAACCGAAAAAGTCCGGACTATATTTTTTCCTAACAAGAAACTTCGTCTCAGTCTTCCGATGGCGGTCCCGATTCATCTCCATAACTTCAAACGATGTTCCTAATGAAGAGATCTCTTCTCTCAATGATAATCTTCTCAAGAATCTTTCACTAAAATTAGATTTAATCTCATGTGAAGTAAGGAACATGGAAAAGGATTTGCGAAAAGAAGTTAAGGAAGTCAATGACAATGTTGTTAGTCTTGAATCAAGACTAGTAATTATAGAAGATTATTGGAATCCGGTGAAATCTTCTGGTCCAACTTCCACTTTGAAGGAAACTATAAAAGGTTGAAGTTAGAGTTTCAAAAATGAGAAAATAGACATCAGTTTTTGATTTCTTTCAATAATTGTATTAGGTCTATTATGAATAAAACTATCTTATTATGAATAAAATTATTTGATTTATAATTTTTCTTGTGATAGTTTTTGGTTTTACATAGCTTTGTGCTCGAATGCTTTATCTTATTGCTATGTATGTTTTATGGGATGTTTGATTTCGGTTTTCTCGACCTTAATATTCGATCTCATATGTTGTGAACCCTTATGGTTTGGGTGACTTTTTGGTTTAGCAAGATTAAGTTCTAGCCCATGTTGGTAGGCTTTATCAAAGGATCCTGAGGGGTTCTGATTGAAACAATATGTGAAAAAGTCACAATATGTTGAATCGTTTGGTTTAGCATAAAAGCATATGTGTTTCGGGGTTTCAACTTTTGCTTGCAATAGTTAAAACCGGTTTTCAACCTTTCTCTGGTAAAGGTTGGTTGTTGTTATTCTTTTTGTCTTGCATAAGCGGATGACAACATAATGATATTTCAGTATCAATTCTCCCTGGAAAAAAGATGCAAACATATTGGAGAAGAGGATGCAAAATTTGAGATAACGACTTTGTTAGTTAGTCGTTTTCCTGTTTAAGAAAAGCCTAATTTTATTGCGTATATTTATTGCTTTTTCTTAACAAAATTTCGGTACAATTGATGTTTTATTCCATTATTTGTGTATGGATGTGTGTGTGATTCAATTGTTTCCGGTTAAGAAAAACTATTGTTATCTTGCTTTATTGTTTGATATCAATCGTTTAGGCTTACAAAATTTCGGTGCAATTGTGGTGCTTTAATGTCTATGTTGTTTCAATTGCTTCCGGTTGAGGTAAATAATTATACAAGTTGATTTATTTGGTGTGTATGAATTGTTTATGGCTTAACAAAAAAATGGTTTTCGGGATGAATTGTTTAGTCCAATTCGATTCCTGATAAGAGAAACTAAGTTAATTTTGATCTTAGTTAGACTTATCAAAGTGGAGGTTTCGGTTATTCAAATCTAATGGAATGCCTTAAGAAGAAATGCTAGTTAACTAACCTAGTACTTGTCTTGTTTAAAAGTGAAAGGTCTAAGTTATATGGATAATTAGACCTGATGAGAAAAATAGAGTTATCTTTATTTTGGTCTTATCGAACAGGCGACTGTATTTGTACAATCGGTTTAGCAAAGGAACTAAGGTGCTTAGTTGATTTTTGGTTTGCTAAACTATTAGGGAAAATTGCTTTGGGCAATTGGTTTGATCTTTGTAGTTTCGGTTTTGATATTGGTTATCAAAAATGGTGTGTGGAACCCTCGTACTTAACTCTATAGGTTGCAAGTCTTGTGAGATTTGTAAGATCCTTTCGGTTTGTCCTTTATTTACTCGTACCTTTGTAATTTTGTGACAAAAAGGGGGAGAAATATATGGAGTAAACAAGTGATACTGGTATTGATTTATATTGATTGGTATCACTAAAGGAAAGGACATTGGTGCTTAAACGTTACATCTAACGAAAGAGTAAAGCATAGACTAAGGGGAGTAGCATATCATATTGATACTTTTAGTTACAAGGAACACAAAGGGAATAACAAAGACGTGTAGATTGAAAATATCTACCTATCTTACCTTTAGGGGGAGTATTAGCTTTGTTATTATAATGACAATATTTATGGATTGAATGTATACAAAGTTATTGTGTTGTTGAATTTGGGAATCAAGCGTATGTGTAATGAATTCTTGTAATTTGTTTATCCATATGATGTAAGAGTTTTGTCACTAGAATTAACAAAGGGGAGATTGTTAGAGCACACTCGGTTGAACCCACCAAGCGTTGGTATGTCAAGTTTTGTTGTCATAATTTAGTGAACCAAAACACATTTAAAGAGTCGCTTGATTATGTACTAGAGTCAACTTCGTATAGGTTATCTTGAAAGTATTAGGATATGAGACATTACAAGTATTACGTGAAGACTTGAAGAAGTGAAGAAGTAAGGAGCTACAACGACAACATCATCCTTCCACTTGAGGTTAGTGATATTTGACTTGAACTGCTTCATTCCCCAACGTATCTTTCAAGTCGTGCATATTGAAAACATAACTGCGAAGCATGAATGATTATACTCTAGTTAGACGTAGTATTAAGGAATACAATACGAATTATAACGCTTATCTTTGAACTTCTCATATAAGACATCGACATAATCGTTTTAATGCCATTGTGATTATGTATGGGTATGAGGTGAAGATTTCATCCTAGGAAACAATGTTTTACATTTGTTTAAAGGAAGTAATTTCATGAACTTGTTTCGTGAATCGAAAGGAAATGGCTAGGCTTATTGGTATTGTTATTCATTGCATATCTTTTGAACTACCAATATGTGTGATTAGTATAATCGCTCATGACTTGTTTATGTTCTTGGTAAAACTATTCACAAGGCCCGACTTTTGTATTGGTATGACTTTTATTAGTGAAACCGATCTTAAGTAATCACCGATATGGTATGATCGATTTAGTGTTATTGGTATGACCAACTCTAGGCAAAGGGGAACCTATCCTAGTAAGATGTGCAACCGATCACAAGAGGGGAATCGATCCATGTAAGAGGTGCAACACGTTTCTAGATATTGGGAACCGATCCTATGAACATGTGCAACACGTTTTTAGATATTGGGAACCGATCCTATGGACATGTGCAACAAATACAAGTTAGATACCATATATATGCGGGAACCGATCCTAGTACGTAGTCAACTGAATTTATGGAAAGCTAGTGTGACTAATTCCATTATCCATGTGGAGGTAGAATCGAAATTTGTTTTGGTAGAACCGTGAAACCCATGTTTGGTGATTGAGTGTTCTTGATCAATCACATAGTTCTTGGAAGTCGATGAACCAATTCTAAACTTGTTTGGAAGTGTGGAAAACCGATTCAATAGAGTAAATATGAAAGATGATTTACTAAGTTAAGATGTTGACATACTTTGAACATGTGCGGTAACGCTTATCTTTTATTGTTCAAAGATATTCCTTAATAGCTAAAGGAAAATCCTGGATCGAAAAATAAATTGAGAATCTTTTAATTAAGGTTTTTAATTTTATTTTTGGAAAATGAAAAATTAGTAATGTGCATTTAATAGTTGGAGATTTTCTAAGAGATTTTCGGTCAATATTTGGAAAAGCATTTCCGGGAATTATGGAAACCGAATTTGGAAATATATTGCATATCTTGAAAATATTTTCGGTTTTGGAAATTCCTTGTGTCCAAACTTCCTTGGTCTATAAATATCAAAGTTTGCATTTTCGAGCAAAATAATCCTCGAGCCAACAAAACTACCTACTTGTGTTTATTCTTGGTGGAGTCGCCTATTCGGAGAGGAAAATAACCTAATTGGGCTAAATATCTTACGGTTGCTCAGTTTAAAGACTTCTTTGGGATTGAGAAGATCTATTAGTACCGTTGGTGGGAAACTAGATAATTGCGGTTTATTATTAGTTTTCGATTGATTTGATTGACTAACGGTTGTTGAATTTTGATTGCACCTAGTTTGTTTATGCTTGAGAATCTTCTCTTCTAATATAAGATTCACTCAAACTAGATCGAAGTTTCGACGGGGATAGGTTGTTTGTAGATTTAAAGACGTCTTGTGATAATCCATTGTTAACAGACTCCGTTCTATGCGTGATTGATCAAAGAGATTCAAGTTGATTGTGTGCAGGTGTTTATTGAAGATCTAAGAAGATTTGAAGACGAATAAGATTTCTGATTTGGGTTCATAATCTTTGGAGTGCACAATACTTGTTTGGTTAAAGAGGATCCAACTATAATCAGTTTATTCTTGTGGTAGATTGGATTGATTAGTTGAGTAGATCGGCATCAATACAATTCTTTGTGATTCAAAGTATTGATTGCAAAATCTTGACAGTTACTTTGGTAGTTGTTATTAGATAGATCTAAGGACCTAACAAATGAGTTTATTGGGATAAACGGAATAGCCTTGTGTCGAACTCATATCACTTGGTTGAAAAGAGTTGTTACCAAACAGATTTGTTGTTCCTTTACTGTTTGGAATACGAACCAAAGGAATTGTTCCAAGTACGTGACTTATTACAAGTTGGAGGCGTGGGAATACAGACGGAACTATGTGAACTATAGGTTTAGTTGCTTGGTATCAACTATACGAAGTTGGTTTGATTTTGTATAGCGGCTTAATCCTGAGAGCATTCAATTCTGGACAAAGTCCCGGGGTTTTTATGCATTTTAGGTTTCGTCGTTAACAAAATCTTGCTGTGTCTTTTATTTTTCTATTTCCGCAATTATAATTGTTTTTATTATAATTATAAGTAAAATACACAAACGTTAATTCCTATTTACTTGATAGTAATCCTATTGTGTTTGGTTAAGTCCGAACCATTTATCAAGTAAACATATTTCGTTGTTGTATTGTCATGATCTCGTATCCATAGACGATCACACGAAGTGTTAACTGATTAGTTGCATTGTCTCGACTCAGTCCATAGACAATCACTTTCGGAGAAAGGTCTTATAGGTGGAAAAGTTTTAGATTGAGGTATATTTGGGTACCCTCGTCTTTTCAATTGGTATCAAAGCGAGCAAACACGAAAAGATCTAACAATCGTGTTTGGTGCGATCCAACCTATAAGAATGAACTCAAGTTCTCATGAATCGACTTCAATTAAGGTACCGCCAATATTTTACGGATCAAACTATCTAAGGTGGAAATCTGATATGAGATATTTTCTTCAATCACGAGACTTTAATACATGGCTATTTGTCGTCGATGGTTATAATTACCCAAAGGTAGAAAATTCGGAAACTGAGTTTAAACGCTTAGTGGATTTTTCAAACGAAGAATAGGCTTTTTCTAAGCAGAATTCAGATGGTTTGAATGCTATTATACATGTTGTAAGTCGTGATTTACAACATCATGTATCAACATGGTAAACTTCGAAATAAGCTTGGGATAATCTTCAGATTGTATTCGAAGGAAACACATCAGAGAAAGAAGCTAGACTTCAAACTCTTATGTCGGATTGGGAAAATCTTCGAATGGATGACAACGATACCTTTGAAGAGTTTCATATTAAACTCTCTGAGATAATCAATGCTTCTCTCTCTCTTGGAAAAACTATTTCTGAAAAGGATACACTACAAGAAAGTGAGTCTATTGCAACACGTCGATCGCATGGCAAGAACCCACTTTTTGTGTGGCAACATCCTTTTGCCACATAAAAACTTTTTGCCACACAGTGTGGCAACAAACCGTGTGACAAGAAGTTATTGGCACACCTTTAGTATAGTGAGGTAACAGATAGGTTTTGTGCCACACCAAAAGGTGAGGCAATAACATGAGGCAAAAAACATTTTTCTAATTTAATTATTATTTTTTTCAGTTTTATTTTATTATAAAATAGGTTTTATGCCACACCAAAAAGTGAGGCAATAACATGAGGCAAAAAGCATTTATATAATTTAATTATTATTTTATTTTTCAGTTTTATTTTATTTTAAAAGTCTTTTTGCCACACAACTAGTGATGCAATAATGTGCGGCTAAAAACAATATTTTTTAATATATAATTTTAATTTTCTTTTATTTAAAAATGATTTTTGCCTCACCAAAAGCTCCGAAGTGCAGCAACAAAATATTTATTGCAACATGTGCGCCAACGCATTCATAAACAGGACGTTATACAAGAAAAAAAAGAATCATTTTACTCATGAATTAAATCGTAACAAAGAATTCAAATTGAATTAAAACGAAAAATATCTCACGAGTATGGTGACTAAACAAACTTCAAAGAAACTTTAAACTTCAACAAAGAAACTTTAATCTTCAAACTAGACCTATTCATTGCTAAATCCATCCCAGCCATCCACCCCTAGGCCTCGCACTCCTGCTAAACAGATCAAAACAAACACCAACAAGAAAAAAGAACATCACAGATCAAAACAAACACCAACAAGGAAAAAGAAGGAATGGCGAGAATCATCATGTCTAAAAGATAAGGCTATAAGAGAAATATTAAATATAACACCAACATGCAAAGAGTAAATATCATACTAACATACCAACAATTATGACCACTTAAAAGTTAATTAACATGTTTGTTTGAGATGGTCGAATTCTATAAATTTAAAATCAAAGAAAAAAATACTTACAATCATTTTGAGATATGTACAGCTTGCTCCTCAATTCTCGTTAGACCGCTTTCAGTCTAACGAGTTGCTCCTCATGTCCGTAAGGCCGATTCGCAGGTCTAACAAGATGTTCCTCATGTCTATAAGGCTGCTCCCCCGTCCGTTAAGTTGCTCTAAAGGACTGTAAGGCTGCTCCCAAGGTGCAAATAGTGGGTCTGTGCAGGTCTCGAGTAGTAATCAAGGTCCCGAAACCGCCCGGACTCAAAACGTGCTATGGTCTCAGTAGACAATCTAACATACTCCAACATTTTGTTCTCACGCATCTTAGCCTCCTCATCACGTGCTTTTAGCGTGCCTCCCATTCTGCATCTCGTTTCCTGATTCGCCTATCAAAATCTTCCTCCCGCTCTTTCATTCGTCTCTCAAGATCTTCATTTCTCTCATAACTAGAGCGTGTCGGATATCTTTCAGCTCTTACACGTTTCTGCCTTGATGTAGGTACTACATTTCCATAGACTTCATCACTAATTGGTTGTTGGTTACCATCCTCATCAAACCCATTCTCATCCAACCCTGATTGTTCCCTCATTTGGACCTATGTATATCATAAAAATGTAGGATAAAAGATCTTATCTTCTATGATAAGAAGTTTATGAACCTTACTAGAGCGTATACTTACTATGAAGCCTTGTGAAATTGGGTCCAAAGCTTTTCCAGTTTTTATTCACATGGGAATGAACACATCACCATTAGTTGGTGGGTTCCCTCCATTATCTTCACTTTTGCAAATTCCATCACGTACAATGAATAACAATAATTGAAAGCAAAATTCATATGAAAACTTCATACAAAAACTTCGTGCACTATCCAAGCATATGATATTCCAATTCTAGACAAGGTTTTGGAATTTGCGTAAAGGTTCCATCCGGATGATCAACAAATGCTACAACATGCGAAAAGAAAGACATGCCTAAGTACGATTTACAAATAGAAAACTTTTAATTTTTACGAGTTCATGTCTCCTTACTTAACTCCAAAAACTTTTAAAGTTGCAGAGTGAAAAGTGCTTGTAACATCCCATGCATATCACACCCATCTGTAAAATTTATGACCTCTTGTTGAATATTATCAATTACCTCTTCAGGTTCCCCATGTTTTGTCCAACGAATATAACTACGTGTTATTCCATATTCTTGTATGTGCTTTCTCACCTCATCTTTTGAAAAGGAGTTAACATTGTTGCATCTCACACAAGGACAAAAAAATACTCTCACCTAAATTAGGAGTACGATGAGACCAAGCAAAATTTATGAATTCATTGCAACCACGGAAATAGTGGGGGTCTCACCTACCCTTCTGCATCCAACTTTTATCCATCTATGCTCAACAAAGCTAAGCAACTAGAAAACAACCTGCTCCTACAAAAAAAAAGCCCACGTTAATTCAATATGAAAGATGAAATGGTTATGTCATTTGATATGTCAAGTTAGTTAAACATATTCCTCGCTTTGCTATAATAAAATATCAAACGCACTACTGAATTTTCTATAAGTTAGAAACCAATCAGTCATAAATGTTTCTGAATCTACTCGAATCTCCAATTTACAGTACCACATTCCTATTACAGAAGGCGGTATTGAAACTTAAAATCAGGGAGAAATATCATGTACCGGTAAGTCTCCCTGCTATTGTGGTTGTTGTGTTATGTATGTAAGTTGGTTCCTTCTCTGAAAACTCAGTGTGGTTTTTCTGGAATTTTTTCAGGAGAGTTGCAGAGCGCAAATGAAAGACTAGTCACTGAGTTGGAAATCTCTAGCCCAAAATTTCTGTCAAGATGGAAGAGGGCAATAGAGTCGAGCAAGGCATTATTACTGGATGAAATTGAACTCGGGCCAGATGATCATTTAGAGAAGGTCGAGGCATTTGCAGTCACATTACAGGCTGCAGAGCACTCTTATCCCGCATTAATAACGTCAAGTGGGGAAGTGCTGGTATATTAAACACGGATAATGAAGATGGATCCGAGACTCTGAGCGATGACGACGATGAAGATGACGACAGTGAATATGGTTATGGGGATCAAGATTACTTCTTTGAAGAATTAGAGTCATCAATCCCTAAAGGATCATTGCCAGTGGACGTGATCGTGGAGCAACTAACTTTAGAATAACTGCGAGAATATTGTTTATGATGTTAGTATCAGTGTATAAAAAGAAATCTGTAAAGAATGTTCACAATTTTCAGTGAAAGAAAGCTTCATTAACTAGCACCACACTTCTTGCAAAAGATTTGGACCATGAGCTATATGCGGTGAAACTTTAGCAAATTTAGACTCCGAGACACATAACAATAACTGCCCTCTACTCTAGAGATTTCTTTGCATCAGAACAGAATACATACTCAGGGATAGAAGAACAAACACTTCTTTCCTACCCCCTTACTTAACAAAAGTTCAAATCCATTTATCTTGCTCTTGTTCCACCATAGAAAGGAAACAGAAAATCACAAAACAAAACAGAAACATAACTAATCATAAGTAGGTAAAAGTACAACATTTGGGTAGTTCTTCATTTTTTTTTTCCACTAGAACCAAGCAGCGGCAAAGAGATTATGCATCTAAGTTTAACATAATTGTACATAATTGACATCTGAATCTCTAGCTTGAAACGTAAGTGAAGCCTACTTCAGATTTTTTACCATTGCATTAATCAGTCAATGGTAAAGAAGATTGGCAAGCTCACCCTAAGGCTGACTGCTTACCTTAGGATATTTTTCAAGTGTAGTTCTTCGTTTGGTAACTTGATTTTGATTAAGAATCTGACTTTGTTACCGAGTTATACTCAAAAATTAAGACGCATATGTCAATGAAGATGCATACACACCGCGACCATCACCAAAGAGTTGTGAAAACAAAATTGAGCATAAATCTTAACTATACTTGAATACAGAAGTAATTAATTACATACAATCACGCATACCAGATAATAATCAAGATCTTTGTTTCATATCTTGATTTAATATATTTCAAAAGCATTAAAAATCAAACATTAAAAAACAAAAAAAAAATTGGGGATGAAAATCAAAAATATATTTGATGAATTTCAAGCTCCGCCCTGACCATAAAAAAAACCCAAATCTAGGAAAGTATACCCAATACGAGTTTAGATATGATCAAACTGTAAATGAAATTAAGAAATCATACCTCAATTTTGGAAAAAAAAATTCACCTCTTCTCACGCTCGGGAGCCGCCTAAGAACTCAAAACTCCATCGATTCTTTCTTTGTTTTCTTCGTCCAAGTAATGTTCATGGGCACGTGAGATATCACGTGTAGTAACCCACTTTGTTTTCTTTTCATATTTTTTTTTTAATTAAGAAACCCATTATAATTAAGAAACCCATTATATTATTTATTATTATTCTTTATAAATATCTATAGCAGCGCCTGTGTGGCAAAAGAAAGTGGAAATTTTATTAATTGTTTTACTTAGTGCATATTGCCACACTAACGTGGCATAAAATAAATTTATTGCTACATCTAAAAAGTACATGAGCCAAAACCATACTCTTTTGCCCCGACTGTTTATAGGTATGGCAGAAGGTCCCACTTAATGCCACACTTTTTATGTAGTGTGGCTAAAACCTACCTATAGCCTCAGACTATGTTGATGTGTGGCAAAATAGTGTTGCAATAGACTCATTTTCTTGTAGTGATATAGTATGCAAAATTCTCAGATTGTTGCCATCTAGATACGATTCGAAAAAGCATGCAATCATTGAAGCTAATGGTCTTTCCTCTCTATTTAGAAGTTCCCTAGTTGGAAAACTGAAGATATTTGATCAGGAGTATCTGTCTAAACAAAAAGACAATCTGGCCTACAAAGCCATAAAAAGGGTTCCGACTCAATTTTCTAAAACATCCAAGATCGGGAAGATCGGATCAAGATGAAGCTCAAATAAATCATCATTTGTCTCTTATTACTCAACGATTCAAGAAACTGTTGAGACAACGTAAAAGAGAATCACCTGTTTTAAAAGGAAACATGTTCCTTCACATAAACATAAAGACACTTGGGATGATGATGATATTATTCCTCAATGCTACAAGTGTAGAGGATTTGGTCATATTTCTCCAGATTGTCCAACCAAGGACACACAGTGGAAGAGGAACGCTTACACTACCACACTTGATTATTTTCCTAGTGAGGATGATCAAGTTAACATGATAGATCATATTGCAACCATTGCTGAAGTCTATGATTCTGAAATCCTTCCATCTTTAAATACTCAAGAAGTGTTTACTCTGATTTTCAAAGAAACACTTCCACGTAAAGATAAAAGAACTCATCTTCTTGAATCTGACATCATTGGAATAAAATCATCGCTTGATCAACTCAAACGGAGTTTTATGAATGATAAAGAAAAATTTAAAAAGCGACTGGAGAAAATCGAGGTATCTCAATGTACCGAAAAAGTACAAGTATCTAAACTCATTCTCGACATTAAATGTTGTCAAGATGAGATAAGGAGGTTAAAAGCAGAAAATCAGAAACTGAGAGATAGACTCAATTGCTTTGGAAAGTCATCACCTTGTATGAATGTATCAAGAGACAAAGAGTTAAGGCTAAATAAATTTGTGGAATCTAAATCCAAAAAACGTAATACTTATGGTGTTTGCTTCATGTGCAAGCAAAGAGGGCATTATCAAAGGCAATGTCCTTATACTAAACAGAGAGAGAGACTCAAAACCGTAAAATCAAGATCTAAGTGTAGATCAAAGATCTCTTCTAAAAGGGAGATAAGTTTTTCGAACATCAAGATCTTACATCAAGATTAAAAAGTTGAACCTAAAAGTTCAAACGTAATGTCTCCGAAATATGTAAGAATGTTGAAATCTTCAAGGGAAGAAAATTCAATAACCAAAAGGTTACAACCTAATCGGTTATCATGGATCCTTACTTGTTACCTCAAAAGTATACAAAGAAGGATATAAATGTAAATATTTGGATAAAAATATTTCTAAAAATGATTTTTCGGTTAAGAATTTCATTGAAATAATATTCTCAAAGATTTTGAGAAAAAGTTCTAGAACTTATAAGAGGGAAGACCTCTTACTTCATTTTCATAGAGATTCGACTGCAATGCCCACCTCTAGATGCAACTCTGCAAAACCGAAAAGTCCGACTATATTTTTTCCTAACAAGAAACTTCGTCCCGAGTCTTCGATGGCGATTCGATTCATCTCCATAACTTCAGCCCGATGTTCCTAATGAAGAGATCTCTTCTCTCAATGATAATCTTCTCAAGAATCTTTCACTAAAATTAGATTTAATCTCATGTGAAGTAAGGAACATGGAAAAGGATTTGCGAAAAGAAGTTAAGGAAGTCAATGACAATGTTGTTAGTCTTGAATCAAGACTAGTAATTATAGAAGATTATTGGAATCCGGTGAAATCTTCTGGTCCAACTTCAACTTTGAAGGAAACTATAAAAGGTTGAAGTTAGAGTTTCAAAAATGAGAAAATAGACATCAGTTTTTGATTTCTTTCAATAATTGTATTAGGTCTATTATGAATAAAACTATCTTATTATGAATAAAATTATTTGATTTATAATTTTTCTTGTGATAGTTTTTGGTTTACATAGCCTTGTGCTCGAATGCTTTATCTTATTGCTATGTATGTTTATGGGATGTTTGATTTCGGTTTTCGACCTTAATATTCGATCTCATATGTTGTGAACCCTTATGGTTTGGGTGACTTTTGGTTTAGCAAGATTAAGTTCTAGCCCATGTTGGTAGGCTTTATCAAAGGATCCTGAGGGGTTCTGATTGAAACAATATGTGAAAAAGTCACAATATGTTGAATCGTTTGGTTTAGCATAAAAGCATATGTGTTTCGGGGTTTCAACTTTTGCTTGCAATAGTTAAAACCGTTTTTCAACCTTTCTCTGGTAAAGGTTGGTTGTTGTTATTCTTTTTGTCTTGCATAAGCGGATGACAACATAATGATATTTAAGTATCAATTCTCCCTGGAAAAAAAGATGCAAACATATTGGAGAAGAGGATGCAAAATTTGAGATAACGACTTTGTTAGTTAGTCGTTTTCCGTTTAAGAAAAGCCTAATTTTATTACGTATATTTATTGCTTTTTCTTAACAAAATTTCGGTACAATTGATGTTTATTCCATTATTTGTGTATGGATGTGTGTGTGATACAGTTATTTCCGGTTCAGAAAAACTATTGTTATCTTGCTTTATTGTTTGATATCAATCGTTTAGGCTTACAAAAAATTTGGTGCAATTGTGGTGCTTTAATGTCTATGTTGTTTCAATTGCTTCCGGTTGAGGTAAATAATTATACAAGTTGATTTATTTGGTGTGTATGAATTGTTTATGGCTTAACAAAAAAAAGGTTTTCGGGATGAATTGTTTAGTCCAATTCGATTCCTGATAAGAGAAACTAAGTTAATTTTGATCTTAGTTAGACTTATCAAAGTGGAGGTTTCGTTATTCAAATCTAATGGAATGCCTTAAGAAGAAATGCTAGTTAACTAACCTAGTACTTGTCTTGTTTAAAAGTGAAAGGTCTAAGTTATATGGATAATTAGACCTGATGAGAAAAATAGAGTTATCTTTATTTTGGTCTTATCGAACAAAGCGATCGTATTTGTACAATCGGTTTAGCAAAGGAACTAAGGTGCTTAGTTGATTTTTGGTTTGCTAAACTATTAGGGAAAAATTGCTTCGGGCAATTGGTTTGATCTTTGTAGTTTCGGTTTTGATATTGGTTATCAAAAATGGTGTGTGGAACCCTCGTACTTAACTCTATAGGTTGCAAGTCTTGTGAGATTTGTAAGATCCTTTCGGTTTGTCCTTTATTTACTCGTACCTTTGTAATTTTGTGACAAAAAGGGGGAGAAATATATGGAGTAAACAAGTGATACTGGTATTGATTTATATTGATTGGTATCACTAAAGGAAAGGACATTGGTGCTTAAACGTTACATCTAACGAAAGAGTAAAGCATAGACTAAGGGGGAGTAGCATATCATATTGATACTTTTAGTTACAAGGAACACAAAGGGAATAACAAAGACGTGTAGATTGAAAATATCTACCTATCTTACCTTTAGGGGGAGTATTAGCTTTGTTATTATAATGACAATATTTATGGATTGAATGTATACAGGTTATTGTGTTGTTGAATTTGGGAATCAAGCGTATGTGTAATGAATTCTTGTAATTTGTTTATCCATATGATGTAAGAGTTTTGTCACTAGAATTAACAAAGGGGGAGATTGTTAGAGCATAGCTCGGTTGAACCCACCAAGCGTTGGTATGTCAAGTTTTGTTGTCATAATTTAGTGAACCAAAACACATTTAAAGAGTCGCTTGATTATGTACTAGAGTCAACTTCGTATAGGTTATCTTGAAAGTATTAGGATATGAGACATTACAAGTATTACGTGAAGACTTGAAGAAGTGAAGAAGTAAGGAGCTACAACGACAACATCATCCTTCCACTTGAGGTTAGTGATATTTGACTTGAACTGTTTCATTCCCCAACGTATCTTTCAAGTCGTGCATATTGAAAACATAACTGCGAAGCATGAATGATTACACTCTAGTTAGACGTAGTATTAAGGAATACAATACGAAGTATAACGCTTATCTTTTGAACTTCGTATATAAGACATCGACATAATCGTTTTAATGCCATTGTTATTATGTATGGGTATGAGGTGAAGATTTCATCCTAGGAAACAATGTTTTACATTTGTTTAAAGGAAGTAATTTCATGAACTTGTTTCGTGAATCGAAAGGGAAATGGCTAGGCTTATTGGTATTGTTATTCATTGCATATCTTTTGAACTACCAATATGTGTGATTAGTATAATCGCTCATGACTTGTTTATGTTCTTGGTAAAACTATTCACAAGGCCTGACTTTTGTATTGGTATGACTTTTATTAGTGAAACCGATCTTAAGTAATCACCTGATATGGTATGATCGATTTAGTGTTATTGGTATGACCAACTCTAGGCAAAGGGGAACCGATCCTAGTAAGATGTGCAACCGATCACAAGAGGGGAATCGATCCATGTAAGAGGTGCAACACGTTTCTAGATATTGGGAACCGATCCTATGAACATGTGCAACACGTTTTTAGATATTGGGAACCGATCCTATGGACATGTGCAACAAATACAAGTTAGATACCATATATATGCGGAACCGATCCTAGTACGTAGTCAATCGAATTTATGGAAAGCTAGTGTGACTAATTCCATTATCCATGTGGAGGTAGAATCGAAATTTGTTTTGGTAGAACCGTGAAACCCATGTTTGGTGATTGAGTGTTCTTGATCAATCACATAGTTCTTGGAAGTCAGATGAACCAATTCTAAACTTGTTTGGAAGTGTGGAAAACCGATTCCAATAGAGTAAATATGAAAGATGATTTACTAAGTTAAGATGTTGACATACTTTGAACATGTGCAGTAACGCTTATCTTTTATTGTTCAAAGATATTCCTTAATAGCTAAAGGAAAATCCCGGATCGAAAAATAAATTGAGAATCTTTTAATTAAGGTTTTTAATTTTATTTTTGGAAAATGAAAAATTAGTAATGTGCATTTAATAGTTGGAGATTTTCTAAGAGATTTTCGGTCAATATTTGGAAAAAGCATTTCCAGGAATTATGGAAACCGAATTTGGAAATATATTGCATATCTTGAAAATATTTTCGGTTTTGGAAATTCCTTGGTGTCCAAACTTCCTTGGTCTATAAATATCAAAGTTTGCATTTCGAGCAAAATAATCCTCAGAGCCAACAAAACTACCTACTTGTGTTGTTACTGGTGGAGTCGCCTATTCGGAGAGGAAAATAACCTAATTGGGCTAAATATCTTACGGTTGCTCAGTTTAAAGACTTCTTTGGGATTGAGAAGATCTATTAGTACCGTTGGTGGGAAACTAGATAATTGCGGTTTATTATTAGTTTTCGATTGATTTGATTGACTAACGGTTGTTGAATTTTGATTGCACCTAGTTTGTTTATGCTTGAGAATCTTCTCTTCTAATATAAGATTCACTCAAACTAGATCAAGTTTCGACGGGGATAGGTTGTTTGTAGATTTAAAGACGTCTTGTGATAATCCATTGTTAACAGACTCCGTTCTATGCGTGATTGATCAAAGAGATTCAAGTTGATTGTGTGCAGGTGTTTATTGAAGATCTAAGAAGATTTGAAGACGAATAAGATTTCTGATTTGGGTTCATAATCTTTGGAGTGCACAATACTTGTTTCGGTTAAAGAGGATCCAACTATAATCAGTTTATTCTTGTGGTAGATTGGATTGATTAGTTGAGTAGATCGGCATCAATACAATTCTTTGTGATTCAAAGTATTGATTGCAAAATCTTGACAGTTACTTTGGTAGTTGTTATTAGATAGATCTAAGGACCTAACAAATGAGTTTATTGGGATAAACGGAATAGCCTTGTGTCGAACTCATATCACTTGGTTGAAAAGAGTTGTTACCAAACAGATTTGTTGTTCCTTTACTGTTTGGAATACGAACCAAAGGAATTGTTCCAAGTACGTGACTTATTACAAGTTGGAGGCGTGGGAATACAGACGGAACTATGTGAACTATAGGTTTAGTTGCTTGGTATCAACTATACGAAGTTGGTTTGATTTTGTATAGCGGCTTAATCCTGAGAGCATTCAATTCTGGACAAAGTCCCGGGGTTTTTATGCATTTTAGGTTTCGTCGTTAACAAAATTTTGCTGTGTCTTTTATTTTTCTATTTCCGCAATTATAATTGTTTTTATTATAATTATAAGTAAAATACACAAACGTTAATTCCTATTTACTTGATAGTAATCCTATTGTGTTTGGTTAAGTCCGAACCATTTATCAAGTAAACATATTTCGTTGTTGTATTGTCATGATCTCGTATCCATAGACGATCACACGAAGTGTTAACTGATTAGTTGCATTGTCTCGACTCAGTCCATAGACAATCACTTTCGGAGAAAGGTCTTATAGGTGGAAAAGTTTTAGATTGAGGTATATTTGGGTACCCTCGTCTTTTCAATTGGTATCAAAGCAGGCAAACACGAAAAGATCTAACAATCTGTGTTTGGTGCGATCCAACCTATAAGAATGAACTCAAGTTCTCATGAATCGACTTCAATTAAGGTACCGCCAATATTTTACGGATCAAACTATCTAAGGTGGAAATCTGATATGAGATATTTTTTTTCAATCACGAGACTTTAATACATGGCTATTTGTCGTCGATGGTTATAATTACCCAAAGGTAGAAAATTCGGAAACTGAGTTTAAACGCTTAGTGGATTTTTCAAACGAAGAATAGGCTTTTCTAAGCGTAATCTGGATGGTTTGAATGCTATTATACATGTTGTAAGTCGTGATTTACAACATCATGTATCAACATGGTAAACTTCGAAAGAAGCTTGGGATAATCTTCGATTGTATTCAAGGAAACACATCGGAGAGAAAGAAGCTAGACTTCAAACTCTTATGTCGGATTGGGAAAATCTTCGAATGGATGACAACGATACCTTTGAAGAGTTTCATATTAAACTCTCTGAGATAATCAATGCTTCTCTCTCTCTTGGAAAAACTATTTCTGAAAAGGATACACTACAAGAAAGTGAGTCTATTGCAACACGTCGATCGCATGGCAAGAACCCACTTTTTGTGTGGCAACATCCTTTGCCACATAAAAACTTTTGCCACACAAAGTGTGGCAACAAACCGTGTGACAAGAAGTTATTGGCACACCTTTAGTATAGTGAAGCAACATATAGGTTTTATGCCACACCAAAAGGTGAGGCAACAACATGAGGCAAAAAACATTTTTCTAATTTAATTGTTATTTTCTTTTCAGTTTTATTTTATTTTAAAATAGGTTTTATGCCACACCAAAAAGTGAGGCAATAACATGAGGCAAAAAAGCATTTATATAATTTAATTATTATTTTATTTTTCAGTTTTATTTTATTTTAAAAGTCTTTTTGCCACACAACTAGTGATGCAATAATGTGCGGCTAAAAACAATATTTTTTAATATATAATTTTAATTTTATTTTATTTAAAAATGATTTTTGCCTCACCAAAAGCCTGAGTGCAGCAACAAAATATTTATTGCAACATGTGCGCCAACGCATTCATAAACAGGGACGTTATACAAGAAAAAAAGAATCATTTTACTCATGAATTAAATCGTAACAAAGAATTCAAATTGAATTAAAACGAAAAATATCTCATTCAGAGTATGGTGACTAAACAAACTTCAAAGAAACTTTAAACTTCAACAAAGAAACTTTAATCTTCAAACTAGACCTATTCATTGCTAAATCCATCCCACCATCCACCCCTAGGCCTCGCACTCCAAAGCTAAACAGATCAAAACAAACACCAACAAGAAAAAAGAACATAACAGATCAAAACAAACACCAACAAGGAAAAAGAAGGAATGGCAGAGAATCGTCATGTCTAAAAAGATAAGGCTATAAGAGAAATATTAAATATAACATCAACATGCAAAGAGTAAATATCATATTAACATACCAACAATTATGACCACTTAAAAGTTAATTAACATGTTTGTTTGAGATGGTCGAATTCTATAAATTTAAAATCAAAGAAAAAAATACTTACAATCATTTTGAGATATGTACAAATTGCTCCTCAATTCCGTTAGACCAAGCTCCGTAGGTCTAACGAGTTGCTCCTCATGTCTCGTAAGGCCGATTCTTAGGTCTAACAAGATGTTCCTCATGTCTATAAGGCTGCTCCCAGGATCTGTTAAGTTGCTCTAAAGGACTGTAAGGCTGCTCCCAAGGTGCAAATAGTGGCTGTGCAGAGTGCAGTAGTAATCAAGGTCCCGAAACCGCCCGGACTCAAAACGTGCTATGGTCTGTAGCACAATCTAACATACTCCAACATTTTGTTCTCACGCATCTTAGCCTCCTCATCACGTGCTTTTAGCGTGCCTCCCATTCTGCATCTCGTTCCCTGATTCGCCTATCAAAATCTTCCTCCCGCTCTTTCATTCGTCTCTCAAGATCTTCATTTCTCTCATAACTAGAGCGTGTCGGATATCTTTCAGCTCTTACACGTTTCTGCCTTGATGTAGGTACTACATTTCCATAGACTTCATCACTAATTGGTTGTTGGTTACCATCCTCATCAAACCCATTCTCATCCAACCCTGATTGTTCCCTCATTTGGACCTATGTATATCATAAAAATGTAGGATAAAAGATCTTATCTTCTATGATAAGAAGTTTATGAACCTTACTAGAGCAGATACTTACTATGAAGCCTTGTGAAATTGGGTCCAAAGCTTTTCCAGTTTTTTTATTCACATGGGTTTTAATGAACACATCACCATTAGTTGGTGGGTTCCCTCCATTATCTTCAGCCTGTACAAATTCCATCACGTACAATGAATAACAATAATTGAAAGCAAAATTCATATGAAAAACTTCATACAAAAAACTTCAGGCACTATCCAAGCATATGATATTCCAATTCTAGACAAGGTTTTGGAATTTGCAGTTAAGCCATCCGGATGATCAACAAATGCTACAACATGCGAAAAGAAAGACATGCCTAAGTACAGTTACAAATAGAAAACTTTTAATTTTTACAGGTTCATGTCTCCTTACTTAACTCCAAAAACTTTTAAAGTTGCAGAGTGAAAAGTGCTTGTAACATCCCATGCATATCACACCCATCTGTAAAATTTATGACCTCTTGTTGAATATTATCAATTACCTCTTCAGGTTCCCCATGTTTTGTCCAACGAATATAACTACGTGTTATTCCATAGTCTTGTATGTGCTTTCTCACCTCATCTTTTGAAAAGGAGTTAACATTATTGCATCTCACACAAGGACAAAAAAATACTCTCACCTAAATTAGGAGTACGATGAGACCAAGCAAAATTTATGAATTCATTGCAACCACGGAAATAGTGGGGGTCTCACCTACCCTTCTGCATCCAACTTTTATCCATCTATGCTCAACAAAGCTAAGCAACTAGAAAACAACCTGCTCCTACAAAAAAAAGCCCACGTTAATTCAATATGAAAGATGAAATGGTTATGTCATTTGATATGTCAAGTTAGTTAAACATATTCCTCAGTTTTGCTATAATAAAATATCAAACGCACTACTGAATTTTCTATAAGTTAGAAACCAATCAGTCATAAATGTTTCTGAATCTACTCGAATCTCCAATTTACGTACCACATTCCTATTAAGGTATAGTATTGAAACTTAAAATCAGGGAGAAATATCATGTACCGGTAAGTCTCCCTGCTATTGTGGTTGTTGTGTTATGTATGTAAGTTGGTTCCTTCTCTGAAAACTCAGTGTGGTTTTTCTGGAATTTTTTCAGGAGAGTTGCAGAGCGCAAATGAAAGACTAGTCACTGAGTTGGAAATCTCTAGCCCAAAATTTCTGTCAAGATGGAAGAGGGCAATAGAGTCGAGCAAGGCATTATTACTTGGATGAAATTGAACTCGGGCCAGATGATCATTTAGAGAAGGTCGAGGCATTTGCAGTCACATTACGAGTCGCAGAGCACTCTTATCCCGCATTAATAACGCAAGTGGGGAAGTGCTGGTATATTAAACACGGATAATGAAGATGGATCCGAGACTCTGAGTGATGACGACGATGAAAATGACGACAGTGAATATGGTTATGGGGATCAAGATTACTTCTTTGAAGAATTAGAGTCATCAATCCCTAAAGGATCATTGCCGAGTGGACGTGATCGTGGAGCAACTAACTTTAGAATAACTCGAGAATATTGTTTATGATGTTAGTATCGGTGTATAAAAAGAAATCAGAAAGAATGTTCACATTTTTCAGTGAAAGAAAGCTTCATTAACTAGCACCACACTTCTTGCAGCATATGGACCATGAGCTATATGCGGTGAAACTTTAGCAAATTTAGACTCCGAGACACATAACAATAACTGCCCTCTACTCTAGAGATTTCTTTGCATCAGAACAGAATACATACTCAGGGGTAGAAGAACAAACACTTCTTTCCTACCCCCTTACTTAACAAAAGTTCAAATCCATTTATCTTGCTCTTGTTCCACCATAGAAAGGAAGGAAAAAAATCACAAAACAAAAATGCAAAACATAACTAATCATAAGTAGGTAAAAGTACAACATTTGGGTAGTTCTTCATTTTTTTTTCCCACTAGAACCAAGCAGCGACAAAGAGATTATGCATCTAAGTTTAACATAATTGTACATAATTGACATCTGAATCTCTAGCTTGAAACGTTAAGTGAAGCCTACTTCAGATTTTTTACCATTGCATTAATCACCAATGGTAAAGAAGATTACAAGCTCACCCTAAGGTCGATGCTTACCTTAGGATATTTTTCAAGTGTAGTTCTTCGTTTGGTAACTTGATTTTGATTAAGAATCTGACTTTGTTACCGAGTTATACTCAAAAATTAAGACGCATATGTCAATGAAGATGCATACACACTGCCAGACCATCACCAAAGAGTTGTGAAAACAAAATTGAGCATAAATCTTAACTATACTTGAATACAGAAGTAATTAATTACATAAAATCACGCATACCAGATAATAATCAAGATCTTTGTTTCATATCTTGATTTAATATATTTCAAAAGCATTAAAAATCAAACATTAAAAAACAAAAAAAAAATTGGGGATGAAAATCAAAAATAAATTTGATGAATTTCAAGCTCCGCCCTAACCATAAAAAAACCCAAATCTAGGAAAGTATACCCAATACGAGTTTAGATATGATCAAACTGTAAATGAAATTAAGAAATCATACCTCAATTTTGGAAAAAAAAAATTCACCTCTTCTGCTGTTCAGGGAGCCGCCTAAGAACTCAAAACTCCATCGATTCTTTCTTTGTTTTCTTCGTCCAAGTAATGTTCATGGGCACGTGAGATATCACGTGTAGTAACCCACTTTGTTTTCTTTTCATATTTTTTTTTTAATTAAGAAACCCATTATAATTAAGAAACCCATTATATTATTTATTATTATTCTTTATAAATATCTATAGCAGCGCCTGTGTGGCAAAAGAAAGTGGAAATTTTATTAATTGTTTTACTTAGTGCATATTGCCACACTAACGTGGCATAAAATAAATTTATTGCTACATCTAAAAAGTACATGAGCCAAAACCATACTCTTTTGCCCCGATCGTTTATAGGTATGGCGAAGGTCCCACTTAATGCCACACTTTTTATGTAGTGTGGCTAAAACCTACCTATAGCCTCAGACTATGTTGATGTGTGGCAAAATAGTGTTGCAATAGACTCATTTTCTTGTAGTGATATAGTATGCAAAATTCTCAGATTGTTGCCATCTAGATACGATTCGAAAAAGCATGCAATCATTGAAGCTAATGGTCTTTCCTCTCTATTTAGAAGTTCCCTAGTTAGAAAACTGAAGATATTTGATCAGGAGTATCTGTCTAAACAAAAAGACAATCTGGCCTACAAAGCCATAAAAAGGGTTCCGACTCAATTTTCGGAAAACATCCAAGATCGGGAAGATCGATCATGAAGATGAAGCTCAAATAAATCATCATTTGTCTCTTATTACTCAACGATTCAAGAAACTGTTGAGACAACGTAAAAGAGAATCACCTGTTTTAAAAGGAAACATGTTCCTTCACATAAACATAAAGACACTTGGGATGATGATGATATTATTCCTCAATGCTACAAGTGTAGAGGATTTGGTCATATTTCTCCAGATTGTCCAACCAAGGACACACAGTGGAAGAGGAACGCTTACACTACCACACTTGATTATTTTCCTAGTGAGGATGATCAAGTTAACATGATAGATCATATTGCAACCATTGTTTGAAGTCTATGATTCTCAAATCCTTCCATCTTTAAATACTCAAGAAGTGTTTACTCGATTTTCAAAGAAACACTTCCACGTAAAGATAAAAGAACTCATCTTCTTGAATCGACATCATTGGAATAAAATCATCGCTTGATCAACTCAAACGGAGTTTTATGAATGATAAAGAAAAATTTAAAAAGCGACTGGAGAAAATCATGGTATCTCAATGTACCGAAAAAGTACAAGTATCTAAACTCATTCTCAACATTAAATGTTGTCAAGATGAGATAAGGAGGTTAAAAGCAGAAAATCAGAAACTGAGAGATAGACTCAATTGCTTTGGAAAGTCATCACCTGGTATGAATGTATCAAGAGACAAAGAGTTAAGGCTAAATAAATTTGTGGAATCTAAATCCAAAAAACGTAATACTTATGGTGTTTGCTTCATGTGCAAGCAAAGAGGGCATTATCAAAGGCAATGTCCTTATACTAAACAGAGAGAGAGACTGTATAAAACCGTAAAATCAAGATCTAAGTGTAGATCAAAGATCTCTTCTAAAAGGGAGATAAGTTTTTCGAACATCAAGATCTTACATCAAGATTAAAAGTTGAACCTAAAAGTTCAAACGTAATGTCTCCTGAAATATGTAAGAATGTTGAAATCTTCAAGGGAAGAAAATTCAATAACCAAAAGGTTACAACCTAACTGGTTATCATGGATCCTTACTTGTTACCCTCAAAAGTATACAGTAAGGATATAAATGTAAATATTTGGATAAAAATATTTCTAAAAATGATTTTTCGGTTAAGAATTTAATTGAAATAATATTCTCAAAGATTTTGAGAAAAAGTTCTAGAACTTATAAGAGGGAAGACCTCTTACTTCATTTTCATAGAGATTCGACAGAATGCCCACCTCTAGATGCAACTCTCGCAAAACCGAAAAAGTCTGGACTATATTTTTTCCTAACAAGAAACTTCGTCTCGAGTCTTCTGATGGCGATTCTGATTCATCTCCATAACTTCAGCCCGATGTTCCTAATGAAGAGATCTCTTCTCTCAATGATAATCTTCTCAAGAATCTTTCACTAAAATTAGATTTAATCTTATGTGAAGTAAGGAACATGGAAAAGGATTTGCGAAAAGAAGTTAAGGAAGTCAATGACAATGTTGTTAGTCTTGAATCAAGACTAGTAATTATAGAAGATTATTGGAGCCGGTGAAATCTTCTGGTCCAACTTCAACTTTGAAGGAAACTATAAAAGGTTGAAGTTAGAGTTTCAAAAATGAGAAAATAGACATCAGTTTTTGATTTCTTTCAATAATTGTATTAGGTCTATTATGAATAAAACTATCTTATTATGAATAAAATTATTTGATTTATAATTTTTCTTGTGATAGTTTTTGGTTTACATAGCCTGTGCTCGAATGCTTTATCTTATTGCTATGTATGTTTATGGGATGTTTGATTTCGGTTTTCTGACCTTAATATTCGATCTCATATGTTGTGAACCCTTATGGTTTGGGTGACTTTTTGGTTTAGCAAGATTAAGTTCTAGCCCATGTTGGTAGGCTTTATCAAAGGATCCTGAGGAGTTCTGATTGAAACAATATGTGAAAAAGTCACAATATGTTGAATCGTTTGGTTTAGCATAAAAGCATATGTGTTTCGGGGTTTCAACTTTTGCTTGCAATAGTTAAAACCGGTTTTCAACCTTTCTCTGGTAAAGGTTGGTTGTTGTTATTCTTTGTGTCTTGCATAAGCGGATGACAACATAATGATATTTCAGTATCAATTCTCCCTGGAAAAAAGATGCAAACATATTGGAGAAGAGGATGCAAAATTTGAGATAACGACTTTGTTAGTTAGTCGTTTTCCTGTTTAAGAAAAGCCTAATTTTATTACGTATATTTATTGCTTTTTCTTAACAAAATTTCGGTACAATTGATGTTTTATTCCATTATTTGTGTATGGATGTGTGTGTGATTCAATTGTTTCCGGTTAAGAAAAACTATTGTTATCTTGCTTTATTGTTTGATATCAATCGTTTAGGCTTACAAAATTTCGGTGCAATTGTGGTGCTTTAATGTCTATGTTGTTTCAATTGCTTCCGGTTGAGGTAAATAATTATACAAGTTGATTTATTTGGTGTGTATGAATTGTTTATGGCTTAACAAAAAAAAAGGTTTTCGGGATGAATTGTTTAGTCCAATTCGATTCCTGATAAGAGAAACTAAGTTAATTTTGATCTTAGTTAGACTTATCAAAGTGGAGGTTTCGGTTATTCAAATCTAATGGAATGCCTTAAGAAGAAATGCTAGTTAACTAACCTAGTACTTGTCTTGTTTAAAAGTGAAAGGTCTAAGTTATATGGATAATTAGACCTGATGAGAAAAATAGAGTTATCTTTATTTTGGTCTTATCGAACAGGCGACTGTATTTGTACAATCGGTTTAGCAAAGGAACTAAGGTGCTTAGTTGATTTTTGGTTTGCTAAACTATTAGGGAAAATTGCTTCGGGCAATTGGTTTGATCTTTGTAGTTTCGGTTTTGATATTGGTTATCAAAAATGGTGTGTGGAACCCTCGTACTTAACTCTATAGGTTGCAAGTCTTGTGAGATTTGTAAGATCCTTTCGGTTTGTCCTTTATTTACTCGTACCTTTGTAATTTTGTGACAAAAGGGGGAGAAATATATGGAGTAAACAAGTGATACTGGTATTGATTTATATTGATTGGTATCACTAAAGGAAAGGACATTGGTGCTTAAACGTTACATCTAACGAAAGAGTAAAGCATAGACTAAGGGGGAGTAGCATATCATATTGATACTTTTAGTTACAAGGAACACAAAGGGAATAACAAAGACGTGTAGATTGAAAATATCTACCTATCTTACCTTTAGGGGAGTATTAGCTTTGTTATTATAATGACAATATTTATGGATTGAATGTATACATGTTATTGTGTTGTTGAATTTGGGAATCAAGCGTATGTGTAATGAATTCTTGTAATTTGTTTATCCATATGATGTAAGAGTTTTGTCACTAGAATTAACAAAGGGGGAGATTGTTAGAGCATAGCTCGGTTGAACCCACCAAGCGTTGGTATGTCAAGTTTTGTTGTCATAATTTAGTGAACCAAAACACATTTAAAGAGTCGCTTGATTATGTACTAGAGTCAACTTCGTATAGGTTAGCTTGAAAGTATTAGGATATGAGACATTACAAGTATTACGTGAAGACTTGAAGAAGTGAAGAAGTAAGGAGCTACAACGACAACATCATCCTTCCACTTGAGGTTAGTGATATTTGACTTGAACTGTTTCATTCCCCAACGTATCTTTCAAGTCGTGCATATTGAAAACATAATGCAAGCATGAATGATTACACTCTAGTTAGACGTAGTATTAAGGAATACAATACGAAGTATAACGCTTATCTTTGAACTTCGTATATAAGACATCGACATAATCGTTTTAATGCCATTGTGATTATGTATGGGTATGAGGTGAAGATTTCATCCTAGGAAACAATGTTTTACATTTGTTTAAAGGAAGTAATTTCATGAACTTGTTTCGTGAATCGAAAGGGAAATGGCTAGGCTTATTGGTATTGTTATTCATTGCATATCTTTTGAACTACCAATATGTGTGATTAGTATAATCGCTCATGACTTGTTTATGTTCTTGGTAAAACTATTCACAAGGCCTGACTTTTGTATTGGTATGACTTTTATTAGTGAAACCGATCTTAAGTAATCACCTGATATGGTATGATCGATTTAGTGTTATTGGTATGACCAACTCTAGGCAAAGGGGAACCGATCCTAGTAAGATGTGCAACCGATCACAAGAGGGGAATCGATCCATGTAAGAGGTGCAACACGTTTCTAGATATTGGGAACCGATCCTATGAACATGTGCAACACGTTTTTAGATATTGGGAACCGATCCTATGGACATGTGCAACAAATACAAGTTAGATACCATATATATGCGGGAACCGATCCTAGTACGTAGTCAACTGAATTTATGGAAAGCTAGTGTGACTAATTCCATTATCCATGTGGAGGTAGAATCGAAACTTGTTTTGGTAGAACCGTGAAACCCATGTTTGGTGATTGAGTGTTCTTGATCAATCACATAGTTCTTGGAAGTCAGATGAACCAATTCTAAACTCGTTTGGAAGTGTGGAAAATCGATTCCAAGATAGTAAATATGAAAGATGATTTACTAAGTTAAGATGTCGACATACTTTGAACATGTGCGTGAACGCTTATCTTTTATTGTTCAAAGATATTCCTTAATAGCTAAAGGAAAATCCCGGATCGAAAAATAAATTGAGAATCTTTTAATTAAGGTTTTTAATTTTATTTTTGGAAAATGAAAATTAGTAATTTGCATTTACTAGTTGGAGATTTTCTAAGAGATTTTCCGTCAATATTTGGACAAAGCATTTCCAGGAATTATGGAAACCGAATTTGGAAATATATTGCATATCTTGAGAATATTTTAGGTTTTGGAAATTCCTTGGTGTCCAAACTTCCTTGGTCTATAAATATCAAATTTTGCATTTCGAGCAAACTAATCCTCGAGCCAAGAAACTACCTAGTTGTGTTGTTACCAAGTGGAGCTGCCTATTCGGAGAGGAAAGTAACCTAATTGGGCGAAATCTCTTACGTACGCTCGCCTTTAAAGACTTCTTTGGGATTGAGAAGCTCTATTAGTACCGTTGGTGGGAAACTAGATAATTTCGGTTTATTATTAGTTTTCGATTGATTTGATTGACTAACGGTTGTTGAACTTTGATTGCACCTAGTTTGTTTATGCTTGAGAATCTGATGTTATGATATAAGATTCACTCAAACTAGATCGAAGTTTCGACGGTGATCTTTAGACTGTTTGTAGATCTAAAGACGTCTTGTGATAATCCATTGTTAATAGACTTTGTTTTGTGCGTGATTGATTGATCACAAGAGATTCAAGTTGATTGTGTGCAGGTGTGCACAATACTTGTTTCGGTTAAAGAGGATCCAACTATAATCAGTTTATCCTTGTGGTAGATTGGATTGATTAGTTGAGTAGATCAGCATCAATACAATTCTTTGTGATTCAAAGTATTGATTGCAAAATCTTTACAATTACTTTGGTAGTTGTTATTAGATAGGGATACACTAGGACCCCGACAAAGGATTTATTGGGATAAACGGAAGAGCCTTGTGTCGAACTCATATCACTTGGTTGAAAAGAGTTGTTACCAAACAAATTTGTTGTTCCTTACTATTTGGAATACGAACCCAACGAATTGTTCCAAGTACGTGAATTATTACAAGTTGGAGGCGTGGGAATACATATACTGAACTAGGTGAACAATAGGTTTAGTTGCTTGATCTCAACTATACGAAGTTGGTTTGATTTTGTATAAGCGGCTTAATCTCGAGAGTATTCAATTCTAGACAAGGTCCCGGGGTTTTTCTGCATTTGTGGTTTCCCCGTTAACATAATCTTGCTGTGTCTTTTACTTTTCTATTTCCGCAATTATAATTGTTTTTATTATAATTAGAAGTAAAATACACAAACGTTAATTCTTATTTACTTGATAGTAATCCTATTGTGTTTGGTTAAGTCCGAACCATTTATCAAGTAAACATACTTCGTTGTTGTATTGTCTCGATCTCATATCCATAGACGATCACACGAAGTGTGATCCGATTAGTTGCATTGTCTCGACTCAATCCATAGACAATCACTTTCGGAGAAAGGACTTATAGGTGGAAAAGTTTTAGATTGAGGTATATTTGGGTACCCTCGTCTTTTCATATGTCATTTCTTTGACAACTTTGGTTTGGTTGTAAGTCATTTTTTTTGACAACTTTTTATAGCAATTGTGGTTATTTTTCATTTATGAAAAAAAAATGAAATTGGTCACAACATTCAAAATATACCAGCATTCATTCAAATGTAAACCATTAAGATATGACAGTATTCAAACACTTGAGCTCTTGAAATTTTCTCATGTATTAGTGTGTAACAAAATTAGACCATATGGGTACAATGCTAAATTAAAAATAAAATCTATTCATTAACCTAGATAAGCATTCAGGTAGTTGACCTTCCACCTGCACCTTACATATGTTTTGTATAGACTACACACTTCAGAATTGTGCACTCAAAGTAGCAAGCAAGTGATCTGCAACTGCCAATTGACAGTTTCATCTTGAACCAAGGCTTCATCCTCTAGAAAGGAATGATCCCATTGTACTTGTCCGTCTGAACTCGGATATCCAGCTCAACTGATTCTTTCATAAGCCCAGGATCTGTAACACTCAAAAATCGCAGCTTGTCCAGCGCATTATTAGCTTTCCTGTAAGGATTTGTTTGACAGTTAGAAGTTAGCAAATTAATTACGTGACTCAAAAAACAAATCAAACTTCTTAATTGAAGTAATCCAGACTCCCAGTAGCCTAGATGTAATGTAACTATCCCAAATCATCAAAAATAGATCCTTGCTAGGGAATTGAAATGACAAATCTGTCGCTTAGTTTTTGTTATGAGGATATAAGTGTCAATATAAAATTTATTTGAGGATAGGTTGGACATTTCAGTCTTAAATAGAGGGTTTTTCAAAGATAACACCAATCAGGTGCTATTTGGTTTCCTCTACTTCATAGAGGTTTAGCCTCTATCTTAATAGAGGTAGTTTTAGAGCACTGCTCGATCAAACTCGCAAGCGTTGCTATCTCAAGCTTGTTTGTCAATGTTAGTGATCAAAACTATAAGTCTTGATTTCTAGTCTACTTATAGCTATGTCTCGGACTAGGATTAGATGTTGAAGTTGAGCTTTAGGCTTCACGACGTTCATCAATCAAGACAAAGAACTACTAAGGAGAGCTTGTGGAACTTCATAAACAAAAGGTATGTGGAGACTGAAACTCATCTATCACTTGGAAAGTCTATTTCTACTCTATCTCCTATATTGAGACAAAAGTCGTTTAACTTTATAGTATTCGATTATGTACATTTGATATTTCCAGCTGAGATTAACTCACTTACATATTTCTCGAAATATGTGTTGGTAAGCTTTCGCTTCAACCAAGTTCATCTTATATTCTTGACGAAAGTCAAAAGATGATCATGTGAAAATCGTCGAGTAACATCTTATATGATTTGTGTGAGTTAGTAATTTAATATAGACTTGGAATGTTTCGTAATGATTATTTCAATAACTTGAAAATTGCTTTGATACTAATAGTTCGTTCATAACAACTATTGTCATCCTCTAAGAATGTTTCAATGATTTAATAGGGTTTAGAACACTTAACCATAATTGGATTATAGACATAGTATGTGTATTTGCATATATGTTGATATAAGACCTAGTATAGTATGCATACCCTTATGCGTCGGGCAAGGTCAGGTAAAGTCCGGGAGCCTTGGTATGCGTACGTAAGCGTACTAGCGAACTCAGTTAAAGTTCGGGAACTATAATATGCGTACCTGTATGCGTACTGAATTCAACTGTCGTTTTGGATGTGTGATAGTATGCCTACACGTTCTCGTACTGTCGGACACAGTCCAAGTCCGGCTACTTAAGTATGTGTACCCGCTTGCATACTTGTGTGGGTTAAAGTTCTAGAATCGGTTGTGACATGAACTAATACATTTATATAATAAGGAATGCAATCTTTGCGAACCGTAGATATAATGTTCATGAATCGATTCGAGTGAATCAAACCAATTTTGTTTCAATTCTGTTCTTGTATACTTCTATGAGAATATAGCAATTGAACAACTCTATAACTATTTTCATTTGAGTCATTTGAACTAGTTTTGGTTAAGATGAATAAGGTTGATATGGAAGTGTTCATATGGCTAACTTCGGATTTAACTATTGTAGATCCAACCTAGTGTACACGTTTAGGTACTAGTTACCCATATCTAAATGAAGGTACATTTCATTTGTTTGTAATAATCTAAGTTCGATCTAACAGTTGAAAGATATTAGCTTGAATATAATCAGGTTTTTATCTAACGGTGAATATTGATTGCTTTGTTCCAAAGCTATCAAACCCTGATTTGAAGACTATGTAAGGGAGAACGCTAGCAACTAGGAAACCTAATCCCCACACCTCCTGTGTGATACTAGTTGCTACTAGAGTCGATTCTCCTTTAACCTTAGGTTTTTTCCAAAACCCTGTAGGTTAACGACTTAAAGACTTCATTGGGATTGTGAAGACAGACCCAACTATTTTCTCCGTAGTTGCGTGTTCTGATATTACTTCTACTATCGTGATTGAGTATTATCTTTTCTAAGATTTGTTTGAGATTTATCTCTCGATAGGTAAGATTAAAAGAAATCACAAACGTCTTCGCCTTATCGTTTATGATTCCAAAATATCTTGTTTCGCTTCCATACGATTAAGATTATTGTGAGGTGATTGATAATACTTGGATGTTCTTCGGAATATAATTCGGGTTTATCAATTGGTTCTGTGCACCTTGATTTATTATAGGACGGAACAAAACTCATAGGTATTTTTGTGGGAGACGGATTTATCTATCTCAATGGATTTTTATGTATGAGACAGATCTGTTTATCAAGTCTTCGACTTTGGGTCGTAGCAACTCTTAGTTGTGGGTGAGATCGGCTAAGGAATCAAATGCGTAGAATCTGCTTGGGGTTCGAGATACCTAAGGAGCTCAACTGTACCTTGATCGAGTGTGAGATTGGTTAGTGCTCAACTACATTCCAATCAAGTTCATTGGTAGTAGGCTAGTGTCGGTAGCGGCTTAATACAGTGTGGTATTCAAAGCTGGACTAGGTCCCGAGGTTTTTCTGCATTTGCGGTTTCCTCGTTAACAAAAATTCTGGTATCTGTGTTATTTCTTTTCCGCATTATATTTGTTATATAATAGAAATATCACAGGTTGTGCGTTAAGATCAATCAATTCTTGAATACGGCCTTTGGGTTGTTGATTGAATTGATTGACACTTGAACATTAATTGTTCTTTGGTACCGTTCAGGTTGTTTCACATATTAATCAGGCTCACAGATTTCTATCTGTTTGATTTTCTGATTACATTGTGAAACAGAGATATATCTCTTTGATATACTTTTCTGAAGATTGAGTCTGACTGTCTAGTTGATTCTCTTGAAAGTATATTGGAGTTTGTCCATATAGATTGCTAAACGAAAAATTGGGTGTGGTTGTTAGACCCCCGTTTTTTCAGGTAGTGCAAAAACCAAACATCAAAAAAAGTGGGGACCACCTATACATTAGGGAAGATAGTGCTTCGCCTCTACATAGAGGAAAAAACAAACATGCTCGTCTTTTCAGATTCCTGTTTTATGGTATGTTTGTCTGCCATAATGGCTTCGATCTCTAATCAAAGATAAACAAGATGTAAGAGCTTAAATTTTGAAAGGCATATTTCCTTTCCTACTAAAAAAAAGAGAGATTTATATAGGTAAGATGGAGATATAGACGTTGGATAACAAATAAAAATGTAACTATTGTCATCCTTAGATCCTAACTCTCTGTTCATGTTGCACCGAGCCTCGGCTAAACCTTGGATGACCGGCCCAACTATGGCCAATCGACTCAAACATGGTGAATATGCTCTTTTGTCATTGTGAAAAAAAAAAGCTTTACTGTCAACGCCGACCATCAAATATGTTATTTTGATTGTCCCTCCACTGGAGCTTCTCTTAACCCTTTTTTTTTTCTTTTCTTTTCTTTTTTTGAAGCCAGTGATGGAGGGAGTAAGGGACAAATTGGTCTATAGATCCCACTTGATTTTGAATTTCAATTAGAATAGGCTTGGGGTATTGGTAAGTATTATGTCTTGTGGGGACCAATCTGATTGGCAAAATCAAATCTAGGAATTACTGTATAGTCCTATCTAGGAGACTTGATTACTGTCTAGCCCACCCGTCAAACTAACTTACTCGCTAGTCCAAAAACATGATTTTGGACCAAATTTTTTACTCGCTGGTCCAACACATGTGCGAGTTTCAAATGTCTTTTTTTTTTCTCTTTTCTGAAATTACCGTGCAACGACATAAGAGGAGAAAAACTTTCTTTTCTTTTCTTTTTTTCGGCTCAGATTCAGATCTCTCTCTTCTGCTGGTGTTCTCCGTCATTTTTCAAGCATAATGATATGAATGTGCATATCCATCCAATCCAGCTTATCTTTCCATATATTTGATTTATCTTCTCTTCTCTACCTAGGTGCTTTTAGGGTTTTTGTTTGAAGATCGTTTTGGTGCAATCGTAATCGACTTCATATCCATCTAATCCAGGTATGTTCTATAATAAGTGAAACAAGTGAAGAAGAAGATCAAGAAGTTTCACAAATAAATCCACGAAGAAGAAGAAGAAGAAGGGGAGATATAAATTTTGTATAATCATACAAGTACATATCAATATCTACTGATGGGATTATACACTTTTCCTTCATAAATATTGATACGTATTGTTGGATCTTACACTTTTGCCTTCGATACATATTTTCATTAAGTACATATTACTATGTACTGTTGAATTACTATGCATTGTGGGATCATAAAAATTTTCCTTCAGTACATATCAATATGTATCATGGAATTATACACTTTTTCCTTCGGTACGTATCAATATGTATTTGCTGAATCAATATATACCATGGGATGCTACACTTTTTTCTTGAATACATATTTTCCTTCAAGACATAACAATATGTATTCTTTGGATCATTATGTATTGTGGGATTATACACTTTTACCTACAGTACGTATTTTCCTCCAGTACATATCAATATGTACTTTTTGATCAGTATTACCGTGGGATGATACACTTTTTCCTTTAGTACATATTGGTATGTACGATCATACATAACAGTATGTACTGCTCTTGGTGATTAGCGAGAGATCTTCCTCTTCTTCTTTCACTTGGATCTCGGTGATTTTTTTAATTCGGTATCCTTATTTGATTTTAAGATTTTTAGTTTTATGGGGTTTTTGATGATTGATTTTTTTTTACAGTTTCTGATTCGATTTCTGGTGCTCAATTTTTGATTTCAATCTGGGAATAGTTTTAGATTTTATGGTTTGTGAACGACAACGACGTGGTTTTAGTGAAAGAACACTATAATTGGCAGGAAGATAATTTTATGTATTCAAAACCTTTTTGGACCTCCGGTTAATTATTTTTTGCTGGTGAACTATAGGATAAGCCGGTTCGAGTTTACCGGACTAAACAACAAATTTCTCGATTCATATTGCTAAATGGGGTCAAACTATTTAAGTCCAGGACCAGATCGGCAAGCTTGCTAAACCTAAGCGATAACCCCTCCTGTTTCTAGCCCCATAAATTATTTCTATATAAAATCATCAATTTTTGTATTTAACCAACTTATAATTGTATATAATTATGATTAGATAATGTAAATTGGCTTTTTAGCCCACATTAAAACTTAAATCTTACGTAAAGCAAAAAAAGTCTTCTTTTTCTGTTTATCCATCTACAATAGATACTCTATATATTAATGGTGCTGGGACAACTAGAATTTATTAATTAAGCGAGATATTAATTAACATATTAATATCTTATTAACTTATTAGATAAATTTAACTTTGATCGACAAATAACACAAGTCTAGACATAAATGAATAGTTAGACAGTAAAATCACAAGTTTTATAAAATTTGATCGAAAAGTTGGGTTACCGCTATATAGTGAATGAGATGTCCCGAAAATCTCAAGAAAATGAAGTTACGTAATTGTTGGTAATGAAGAAATAACTGAGAGTGCTATGGGAACTGATAAAGAGATGATGAAAGTTCTACAATAGATCTCCTTCACGAAACTAGCAGGTTGTTAAAGCGGTAATCACATTAAATAATTTCTTGTTGGACTATAAGAAACCACCAGGGACGGAGCCAGGACTTTTCGGTCCTGGGGTCGAAAACAAAACTCTTAACATTCACCAAATTTTTTTTTTCACCATACGTAAATCGTTTAGAGTATTTACTGTTGATACAAAAACTACTCCAAATTAGTGTCAGCACTGAGTGTCTTGAAATCAGCCTCTCATCACCTCCTGTGAACAAAAAACAGGCTAGAGTAAAGTTCGGTTTATATACCAATACATTGACACATCATTGTAGTTAACAGAAATGCAAAATAATAATGCAGTGTATATCATTATTGCAATCCAGTGAATATTTAAAGCTTACCAATAAACAAAGAAATAAAAATCTCACCGTTTTTGCAGAACTTGATGAAGCCGTCGCGACCACCGTAGCATGAATGATATAGGAAAACATGAATTATACATAAGATCTGACAATTACCAACATTCTAACCCATTTCCAAAAAAAGCCTTATATAGATATATATATTAACAAAAAGAGGATATTACAGTTGATTCATGTGAAAGACGATATACATATGTAATTATATCAATCGCAAACAAAATATCCATAGTCATCCCAACTATGGAGCAAAAAGTCATTCATATAAGTTAATCGATGTTAATCCCTTGTATCATGTTTTCTCCATTTCACTTTATGCACACAAGTATCATTCTACAAACGTCCCTTACGTGGCTTCATGATTTGAAAACGCTTCATTATAATGTCATCGACAATGCTATCCATAATTAGCTTTTCAACATACGCAAGTAAGCGATCGTTCAACCACTCATCACCCATTTTATTACGCAATCGAGTCTTCAATATCTTCATAGAAGAAAAGAGTCTTTCTACGGAGCGTGTAGCAACCAAAATCAACGCCAATGTCAACAATAAGTAAACCGCGGATAAACTATGTTTTCTTTGTTTCGACCATCTTTTGGGCAAGATCGGTAATTCCCTTCAACCTTGAAAAACCATCACTTGTTCTCATATCAAAAATGTAAGTTTCAAGTTCATGATCAAGTAACACGAGGTCGAGTTTGAAAAATCCCTTGGATAAAATTCTCGCAAGGCGCATCAACTTGTTCTTATCATAAGTCAAAAAGAATCGAGTTGGACACAAGCAAGCCACACAAATAAGCAACTCAGTAGTTGATTCGGTAAAAAGATTATTCAGTTCGCGTAGTTTGCAAATCTATGACCTCATAAAATATTTCAACACGATATTTATGCTCGTTGTTGTTCTCCTGGGGTTTAAAGCTTCGGGTCTTCCTTGAGATGAACCATACAATCAACCTTAATTTTATGTTGAGCACAAAAGGAAGATACTTGAAGAAGCAAATCATTCCAACCATTATCCCTCATCTCTTGCGGTTATTGCCTTGCAAATCGAACTAGTTTCATAGCATTCACAATATCTTGATCTTTTCTTTGTAAAGCTTCCGACAAAGCACTTGTAATTCCCATGATGTTTTTCATCAAATGAAGACGAAAAGCAAAACTATATAACTTCATATGGGATAAAAGACCTTTGGCTTCAAATCTCTTATCGAATTTTTATCATTTGAAATCGCTTTAGTACCCCCTTACGTAAAGAAAACAAATTGATCAAACTAATCAAGGTATTATGGTGCGAACCCCATCGTGTATCCGCAAACACGTTTGAGGTTAGATTCTTGATTTAATCCTTGTCCGGTTTCAAGTTCATCATTGCGAGAGGGCTTCATATAATTCGCCCCTCTAATTTCTCAAGTATTTCGAGACGCTTTAGGTGATCCTCCAACAATATTGGTCACACAAGTAACTAAAGAAAACAAATCCTTGATATCCGGATGAATTTTTGCTACATTTACAACAGCTAATTGTAATTGATGGGCAAAACAATGTATGAAATATGCACAATCATTTTCTTTCAAAATAAGTTTCTTAAGGCCATTGTACTCACCTTTCATGTTGTTAGCCCCATCATAACCTTGTCCCCTCAACATGGAATAACTTAAATTATGCCTTGAGAAGAAGTTATCTATTGTCTCTTTAAGCGAGCGGGCAGTTGTACTAGCTACATGTTCAATCCCAACAAAACGCTCAATAACACGTCCTTCTTTCACATATCGTAACACAATATCCATTTGCTCCTTATTTGAAATATCTTTAGATTCATCAACAAGAATTGAAAAGAATGAATCCCCTATATCTCGAATAATTGCAGAAATTATTTCAAACGAAAAAGCACTTGCAATATCTTTTTGAATATCCGGAGAGGTCAACTTCAGATTTTTCGGTGCATTTTCCATAATATAAGGTTTCAACTCTTCTAAATTATTGTCGCCAAGCCATGCTAGAAGTTCGAGAAAATTACCTCTATTAATAGAATCTTCGTCTTCGGCAATATAGTTTATCTTTTGATACGCTGTATTCCAACCAATATTCATGATCCTTGAACCAAGAAGGATTGAACCTTCTACCTTTAAGATTGTAAGGGTATGAATGATTCCTAGGCTGACAAGGTCCCCTCTGAAGATATGCCCTTCGAACTTGATTTCTGACATTTGGGTGATACTCTATGATTTGTTTCCGCAATCCCGGGTCATAAGGAAGATTTGCTAACTCAGCCTCACTCAAAACAATTGAACTACTCAACTGGACTTGGAAGGGTCTGATTGCGGAACTTGAACACTTATATCACTTTTTTCTGATCTGGCAGCATTTGTTTGTGAACATGGTGTATTAGGTTGAGAAGATGATGCATTCCCATCTCTAGTACAATGCCGTTTTGAAGGTGGTGAATTTGATGATGTATCAGCAAATTTTGCCTTCTTTTTGAAGTATCTTTCCATACTATGAGATTTCAACTATAAGGAAATTACAAGTACTCAAATTAAATCCTTTTCAAATTAACAGAAATAAGTGACTACATTCCCTTACCAATAACTAGCATTACAAGAAAACCATTGATAAAAATGTTAAATGCAATTTAAAATCTAAAATTTAAAACATACTGGGTTATAATCCATGAATCTAAATTCCTGCAAGCCAACAAATCAAAAATCATTCCCAATTGAAAATTCAAGAACACACAAGCCAGATAAATTAAAAACCCCAAAATCTACAAATGATTTTTTTTGCAAAAATACCCAATTAAAAAAACTCAAACTTGAATTTCCTAACCACTAGAAGATCTGATTTCAAGATGGATGTATGGGTATTCTCGAATCTCTACCTATAATTCTCTAACATAACATTGTTTTAATTTGTAAACCAATTTGAAAGAAACCTAATTTGAAGTTTACCTAATCAAATCATATAAAGAACGAGTAAAATATGAGAATTACTTTCATTGATAACCAAAAATTAGGACCAAAACCATTAATTGAACTTTAATAGTTAGATATACCTTGATATTTTTCAATCCATTCTTCTCCTTCATCTTGGTTCTCTGTCACGATAAGTGATAATGATATGGTCGAGGAGTCCAGGACTCGAGTGAACTTGTGAGGTGATGACTAATGAGAGATATTTCTTTAACAAAGGCAAAAAAATAAATAATATAATTAGTTTGACTCTGAAAAAATCAACGTTTTAATATATCTTTGCCCCCACAACTAAAAAATATTACTAAATTACCTAAGCTTCTCTAACTAAATCTCAGAAAGTAGTGGGGTCTAGGGCCCCCATTTGTCTCTTGACAGCTCCGTCCCTGGAAACCACACTAGAAATTCCTACGATGATAAGAAAAATTATAGATGAAATTCAATGTGATATTGATTTTAACAAAAATAAAAGACAATTGAATCTTTTTTCAAGAAATCTTAAATAAAACTAGTTATGTGGTTTCGTCTAAAAAATTGTTACGACCGATATTCTAGTCCTCACTCAAAAATAATCTTGAACCCGTCCCAAATTTAAGTTGAAAACGATACCCTCTTCAGTCATCGATCCTTTTTGTTTCGAGTCAAAAAGGTTCGATAATTTTTCATCTTCTCCTAACTATAGTGATAATTTTTTTATCTTTCCTTGTCAAAAAAAATCGGTACGCAATCTTTGTGCCAACTTGTGTTTTGTCCATAAGAGGTGATAAGAATGGCTTCCACTATTAGTGTAAAAGTCCAGTGGCTCTTGCATCTAAACTAATGGTAAAAAAACTTACTACATGGTTAGAAAAAAAAGTTTGGTTAAAGATTTTTTTTTTTTTTACAGATATCGGACTCAAATGGGTATTCAACCTACTGCGTTTACATTCAATACTCTTATATCTGGGCTCTGTAAAACTGGTAAAGTGGGTCCTGCTCTTCAGCTGAAAAACAAGATGTCCAGATGGAATTGCATCCCAAATGTTGTTTCTTATTTGGTCATCATAGACGCTCTTTGTAAAGGAGGTCTAGTTGATCAAGCTTTGGTTTTCTTCTCCGAAATGCTTAGAGATTCAAATGTTGTACCCAATGTAATCATATACAACTCTTTGATCAATGGACTTCGCAATTCAGGCCTGTTGAATGAGGGAAAGAGAGTTTTTGACGAGATGGTTAGTATAGGAATCTATGCCGATGTAACTTCATATAGTTGTATGATTGATGGTCTTTGCCGGCATGGTCAATGGGAAGAAGCAAGAAGATATTTTTATGAAATGATGGTTCGAGGGATTTCACCCAATACAATAACCTTTAGTATACTAATAGGTTCACTTTGTAAAGATGGGATGACAGAAGATGCTTGGGGGTTGTTTGAACTGGTGGACAAGTTAAATATAAAACCTAATCAGATTACCTCAATGATTGACAGGCCGGTTGGAAGATGCGGTGAAACTGTTTGACTCGATGGTAGATAGGGGCCTTCAACCCGATGTTATCAGTTGCAGTATATTAATTGGTGGATATTGCAAGAATCGTAAGTTGGATGAAGCTGTGCAGTTATTCAAGAAAATGAAACGAAGCGGATTGAGACCCACAAAGGTTACTTATAGTATATCGTTAGCGTGGACTATACCGAGATAAAAGAGGCTCAAGAGCGCAAATAATTTGTTTGATGAGATGCATCGTTGGTTTGTCTCCGGATATTGTCACATACGGAACAATATTGGATGGGTATTGCAAGAATGGATGCATTGAGGAAGCAATACAATTATTTGAATCCATGAAATTTACTGGCATCTCAGCTAATATTTACATGTATAGTATTCTTATTCAGGGTTTATTCCTAGCTGGCAAGTTCGAAGATGCGAGAAAACTGTTCTGGGAAATTCCAGAAAAGGGATTAACGCCTAATGTATTAACATATACCACAATGATAAGTGGCCTATTTCATAGAAAGATGTTATTGGAGGCTAACAATTTAATCATCGAAATGGAAAAGAGGGGTTGTGTACCAAAGGCTAGAACATATGATACCATTATTAAGGGTTTTCTTGTAGAAAAGGAAATTGACAAGTCATTGCAATTTCTTCACAAGATGCGTGAAAGAAAACTTGTACCAAGTGATGCTGTTAAGTATTTGTTTGTTAGTTAACACTCTCTCTGTTGGGGTTCAAAGCCATCTACATGCTAATCTCATGGAAACAAAATAGCTAACAAGAAACACTTGATCTCTCGGATTGCTCCATGAACCTCACTACGATCTAGGATAAGAAGAAGAGAAAGAGAACCACACGGATGCAAGCCATAAATCAAAGCAACAAGAAGTAAAGTACTCCACAGATTTAGCATTGGTTCAACAATATACACAATGTGTGTATATTGTCTACATCCACCAAACGGGCTACGACCTCTTTCCTTATTATAGGACCAATTGAGAATTACACAAGAATTGAATAATCAATTATCGACTCACCACAATGTGACCGAACAACTCTCACAAACGCCATATAAATCCAAAGTAGTGTCTTCACCCATATGAGATAATATTTACTGTATTATCTACCACAACGAGATGATCTTCTCTGCACACCCTGACATAGATTACCATGGACGCCTTTAGCTCAACACCAATAATCTAATCCAGCACCACCAAGATGCTAATACTGCGGAAACAAAATAGCTAACAAGAAACACTTGATCTCTCGGATTGCTCCATGAACCTCACTACGATCTAGGATAAGAAGAAGAGAAAGAGAACCACACAGATGCAAGCCATAAATCAAAGCAACAAGAAGTAAAGTACTCACGCAGTTTAGCGTGGTTCAACAATATACACAATGTGTGTATATTGTCTACATCCACCAAACGTCTACGACCTCTTTCCTTATTATAGGACCAATTGAGAATTACACAAGAATTGAATAATCAATTATCGAGTCACCACAATGTGACCGAACAACTCTCACAAACGCCATATAAATCCAAAGTAGTGTCTTCACCCATATGAGATAATATTTACTTGTATTATCTACCACAACGAGATGATCTTCTCTGCACACCCCGACATAGATTACCATGGACGCCTTTAGCTCAACACCAATAATCTAATATTCCAGCACCACCAAGATGATCTTCTCCTCAACAAGATGTCTTACCAACATCTCCACATGAATACTCCATAACGACATATCTTCCAACATCGATAAGTATCCCATAAGCACCATGATGATGTACTCCTTACACCATTGATGGTCTCTCACATCCACCCCAAGAGGTGGGATGAATTCCTCACATCTCTAATGAGAATTTCTTTTTAGAACTACATAGATAAAACTCATATCCTATGCCTCCTTATATAGTAGACATATTACTTATCCTACAAGTTTAGGGTTTCATAACTTAGCAAGGAATTCCTAAACTTTAGGAATAAGTAAACAAAGAAGAGTTATCTTAATTCCTTGTGACCGACCGATTTTGAATCTTCCCAAAATCATCCCACCGACCTAGCTAACTTCTCCCACGGTTTGGAGTTCCACACGGTATTGAACTCTCCCACAAAAAACCGTGTCCTATAAACACGCCAAAGATCCAACAATTCTCCACTTCGGATCATGCTTTCATGCATGAGACGATCAACTTGTTATCCCTCCATCTTCTCGAACATCGATTGCACCATCACCGTTGCCTGCATATCCTCAATAGGAATCAAACCGAAATGTAGTTCACCCAAATTGTTCCATAGAACCTCCACCAAGAGAGCAAACCAAACTTGAACGTTACCAACTCGGATTTAACAATCCAACCTCACGGTGATTATACAAATCTCCACAACGGTGAAAAATCTGACCATCTCAACAAATCAACATCATATGATCATCCTTTATGCAACATCTTGAGAAACACCTTACTCCTTTATGTTCATAAATCCACATTGATTGGCATCATTCTAGGTGTATTGCATGCCAACTCAATCAGACCATATACCATTGTTACCCATATGCTTCTATCGAACTTAGTTATAGTCATTATGTTCCCTTGAGCCTTCGCCACCTCCGAACTTGCTTTATACTACGAACACAACTCCGTCTTGTCTTTCCTTGCTCCGCTTTGAGTCAATGTTACGCTCTTATAAGCCACTAACTCCAAATTGCGCACCACATCCGTTAGGGTTGACATCCATAACTACTCGATAAGAAAATGAAACTACCACAAGTAGCCTCCATGCGTCTCGCCTAAGCATTACCTTAGCGTAACCATAGTCTTCATCTTCGTCTCTAAACTCCAGCCGAGTCAATTACTTATTTAAACAACTGATCACATACTTGCTCTTTTCCATGAGCATGTCCTCCAAAGCGAGTTAACGAGAAACCTTGCGTTAGTTTGTCATAAACCAACCTTCATGTTAGCTTCCAAAAAACTAACCATCTTGTATGTACCAAAGCATATTGAGCATGACTCTAACTGCGCACCAAATACAACCAATCCATGGATCATTGCCACTGCGTGCCAATCTCGAGCTCATCTCTATGAATCTTGCTTTATGAGCCTATCTCCGATTGGATCATGATTCTACGACCATATTTACCCAATTGAGTTTTACTCCTTCAAAAAACTCATCATATCTTCAACTAATGCATACAAAACATAACGCACCCGTCGACTTCACGAGAGACTTTGACGGTGACACACTAAACATCTTCACCACTTCAAAGAACCTCAACGGGCTTTGACAACAATGTCTTTTTACGAGCTTTAACATAATTGTCAAGATAGTCTTTTATCAATTTCTTAGCAAGCATGTAGTTTCGACTTCGCGAGAGTCAAACCACAACATAATAAGACTTGGATAACACCGTGACTAATGTCGAAGAATTCATTATTACTGTCGTAACAATACATAAAGTCACACATTCTGCCTTGTGCATATCCCTTTCCCAATCTTGCTCCAAAACGTACACCAATGTTCGAAATCTGATAATCCGTCCTTCACACAAAGACCCAATCACACGACCATAATCTGAAACCTTTGGTAACTTCCTCAAGCTCCAAGTAATTCAAGATGCTGCTGTGTTTATTTTCTCAAACTATTTAGAGAAAATAACTTGACGGAAACTATATCGTTGCTGAGCCAAATTTCTCAAAAGAAATCTTTACCTTCATCTCTACAGGCTCTGTCCCTATTGAAACCGATTTCAATAACCATAGAAGATGAGCAAACCCCCAAATATTACCATTGCTATAATGTAGCTCTCTCCAACAGAAAGTCTCACACCGATCATCAGGAAATCAACTAGCCAATGGATAACAAAAGGTTGATGGAAAAAACGCCAAAATTGCAGCCCTACTCAAATTCATGCACCGTGTTTTATCCTAAGTAATATGCGCTAGCTCGTAGCCACACCACCATACACATTGTAATATTGTATCTTAATTCTTTAAGCTCTTGAAGTGTCCAAACGATACCTTTTTAATTCCTCATAACGGGTCTTCACCAAAGTAGGAACGTATCCGCAACACAAATAGACCAACCTATTTCTTCGAATGGTCTTGCACTTCAACCAGCTCCGATCGACTTCAAATGGTGTACAACCAAACAAATCTTCGACTAGAACGTCATCGACAAGAATCAAAAGATCACTAACTATGTAGCTTCTCCATTGGAAACAGTATGAGAGAAACTCCAGAAAACATTGTTCTACCCGACACAATGCCATACTCAACACAGACAAACAAACCCTACAAACTGTGTCTAAAAACTTCTTCTTATATAAAAATAAGAAACCACAGCTCCACCACAACCAATATCACATCTCATCCAACGATCATTGTCCTGCAATTTATTTGTAGCCACATGCTTCAAATACTAAGACTGAAAATCAAACTCTTCACTTCTGGAACATATCAAACCCTGGCCAACGATCAATACTTCCAAAACGAAACCTACTAAGAGATTTCCCAGATCCTTATTGTAACAAACAATTAAGTCATATTGAGTATGAATTCATCTTCACATTCTTCAACTTCAGGTTAAAGAAACTCAACAACATGATCCAAAACATGACGATTGCTATAACCAAATTATTGTTTCCCATGGTATGGACCAATAATGAGACTTTGACATGCTTATATTTCATCTTTACTTACACAAATATACAAACCAATATTTGTATCTCAACTACGATACTCTTGCCTTCTTGTGTCTTGCCAAGCAAACACCGATTAATTGAAAACCAAATCTACGTAGGTCTTTCAAACAAGTTCACAAGAATATAGTACGAAGTATATAGAATAAATAAACTTACTTCAAGCCATGCATAGGGTTTTCAAGCTCCAATAAGTGTCAATGTCAAATCTCCAATGTAGAGCACCATAAACATCAAGACCATAAATCTTGACCATATCGAATGAAGATCACCCGATATAATCCCATTCCTTCGATACGCTTTATTTTGCTTTGTTCACAAACTTGATGAAATCAAATCCTACACATACTTGATAACATCAAACTCCGCATCTTCCGAAGCTGTAACATCAAATCCTCACATACTTGATGAAACCCAATCCTTCGTCTTTAAAAAATTTTCTGCCAATCCAAAACTTCTCTCTTCAAATCTTCCATCCAGCCTAAAGCTCTGATACCAATTGTTGGGGTTCAAAGCCATCTACATGCTAATACTGCGGAAACAAAATAGCTAACAAGAAACACTTGATCTCTCGGATTGCTCCATGAACCTCACTACGATCTAGGATAAGAAGAAGAGAAAGAGAACCACACAGATGCAAGCCATAAATCAAAGCAACAAGAAGTAAAGTACTCCACAGTTTAACGTGGTTCAACAATATACACAATGTGTGTATATTGTCTACATCCACCAAACGGCTACGACCTCTTTCCTTATTATAGGACCAATTGAGAATTACACAAGAATTGAATAATCAATTATCGACTCACCACAATGTGACCGAACAACTCTCACAAACGCCATATAAATCCAAAGTAGTGTCTTCACCCATATGAGATAATATTTACTTGTATTATCTACCACAACGAGATGATCTTCTCTGCACACCCCGACATAGATTACCATGGACGCCTTTAGCTCAACACCAATAATCTAATCCAAGCACCACCAAGATGATCTTCTCCTCAACAAGATGTCTTACCAACATCTCCACATGAATACTCCATAACGACATATCTTCCAACATCGATAAGTATCCCATAAGCACCATGATGATGTACTCCTTACACCATTGATGGTCTCTCACATCCACCCCAAGAGGTGGGATGAATTCCTCACATCTCTAATGAGAATTTCTTTTTAGAACTCCATAGATAAAACTCATATCCTATGCCTCCTTATATAGTAGACATATTACTTATCCTACAAGTTTAGGGTTTCATAACTTAGCAAGGAATTCCCTAAACTTTAGGAATAAGTAAACAAAGAAGAGTTATCTTAATTCCTTGTGACCGACTGATTTTGAATCTTCCCAAAATCATCCCACCGACCTAGCTAACTTCTCCCACGGTTTGGAGTTCCACACGGTTTTGAACTCTCCCACAAAACCGTGTCCTATAAACACGCCAGCATCCAATAATTCTCCACCTCGGATCATGCTTTCATGCATGAGACGATCAACTTGTTATCCCTCCATCTTCTGAACATCGATTGCACCATCACTGGTTGCCTACATATCCTCAATAGGAATCAAACCGAAATGTAGTTCACCCAAATTGTTCCATAGAACCTCCACCAGAAGAGAGCAAACCAAACTTGAACGTTACCAACTCAGATTTAACAATCCAACCTACTGGTGATTATACAAATCTCCACAACGGTGAAAAATCTGACCATCTCAACAAATCAACATCATATGATCATCCTTTATGCAACATCTTGAGAAACACCTTACTCCTTTATGTTCATAAATCCACATTGATTGGCATCATTCTAGGTGTATTGCATGCCAACTCAATCAGACCATATACCATTGTTACCCATATGCTTCTATCGAACTTAGTTATAGTCATTATGTGCCCTTGAGCCTTCGCCACCTCCGAACTTGCTTTATACTACGAACACAACTCCGTCTTGTCTTTCCTTGCTCCGCCTGAGTCAATGTTACGCTCTTATAAGCCACTAACTCCAAATTGCGCACCACATCCGTTAGGGTTGACATCCATAACTACTCGATAAGAAAATGAAACTACCACAATAGCCTCCATGCGTCTGCCTAAGCATTACCTTAGCGAACCATAGTCTTCATCTTCGTCTCTAAAACTCCAGGTAGGAGTCAATTACTTATTTAAACAACTCGATCACATACTTGCTCTTTTCCATGAGCATGTCCTCCAAAGCGAGTTAACGAGAAACCTTGCGTTAGTTTGTCATAAACCAACCTTCATGTTAGCTTCCAAGAAACTAACCATCTTGTATGTACCAAAGCATATTGAGCATGACTCTAACTGCGCACCAAATACAACCAATCCATGGATCATTGCCACTGCGTGCCAATCTCGAGCTCATCTCTATGAATCTTGCTTTACGAGCCTATCTCCGATTGGATCATGATTCTACGACCATATTTACCCAATTGAGTTTTACTCCTTCAAAAAACTCATCATATCTTCAACTAATGCATACAAAACATAACGCACCTGTCCAGCTTCACAGACAATTTGACAGCTGACACACTAAACATCTTCACCACTTCAGCAACCTCAACGGGCTTTGACAACAATGCCGTTTTTACGAGCTTTAACATAATTGTCAAGATAGTCTTTTATCAATTTCTTAGCAAGCATGTAGTTTCGACTTCGCGAGAGTCAAACCACAACATAATAAGACTTGGATAACACTGTGACTAATGTCGAAGAATTCATTGTTACCGTCGTAACAATACATAAAGTCACAAATTCTGCCTTGTGCATATCCCTTTCCCAATCTTGCTCCAAAACGTACACCAATGTTCGAAATCTGATAATCCGTCCTTCACACAAAGACCCAATCACACGGCCATAATCAAAACCTTTGGTAACTTCCTCAAGCTCCAAGCAATTCAAGACGCTGCTGTGTTTATTTTCTCAAACTATTTAGAGAAAATAACTTGACGGAAACTATATCGTTGCTGAGCCAAATTTCTCAAAAGAAATCTTTACCTTCATCTCTACAGGCTCTGTCCCTATTGAAACCGATTTCAATAACCATAGAAGATGAGCAAACCCCCAAATATTACCATTGCTATAATGTAGCTCTCTCCAACAGAAAGTCTCACACCGATCATCAGGAAATCAACTAGCCAATGGATAACAAAAGGTTGATGGAAAAAAACGCCAAAATTGCAGCCCTACTCAAATTCATGCACCGTGTTTTATCCTAAGTAATATGCGCTAGCTCGTAGCCACACCACCATACACATTGTAATATTGTATCTTAATTCTTTAAGCTCTTGAAGTGTCCAAACGATACCTTTTTAATTCCTCATAACGGGTCTTCACCAAAGTAGGAACGTATCCGCAACACAAATAGACCAACCTATTTCTTCGAATGGTCTTGCACTTCAACCAGCTCCGATCGACTTCAAATGGTGTACAACCAAACAAATCTTCGACTAGAACGTCATCGACAAGAATCAAAAGATCACTAACTATGTAGCTTCTCCATTGGAAACAAGATGAGAGAAACTCCGAGAAAACATTGTTCTACCCGACACAATGCCATACTCAACACACAAACAAACCCTACAAAACCGTGTCGAAAAACTTCTTCTTATATAAAAATAAGAAACCACAGCTCCACCACAACCAATATCACATCTCATCCAACGATCATTGTCCTGCAATTTATTTGTAGCCACATGCTTCAAATACTAAGACTGAAAATCAAACTCTTCACTTCTGGAACATATCAAACCCTGGCCAACGATCAATACTTCCAAAACGAAACCTACTAAGAGATTTCCCGCATCCTTATTGTAACAAACAATTAAGTCATATTGAGTATGAATTCATCTTCACATTCTTCAACTTCAAAGTTAAAGAAACTCAACAACATGATCCAGCTGATGACGATTGCTATAACCAAATTATTGTTTCCCATGGTATGGACCAATAATGAGACTTTGACATGCTTATATTTCATCTTTACTTACACAAATATACAAACCAATATTTGTATCTCAACTACGATACTCTTGCCTTCTTGTGTCTTGCCAAGCAAACACCGATTAATTGAAAACCAAATCTACGTAGGTCTTTCAAACAGTTCACAAGAATATAGTACGAAGTATATAGAATAAATAAACTTACTTCAAGCCATGCATAGGGTTTCTGCTCCAATAAGTGTCAATGTCAAATCTCCAATGTAGAGCACCATAAACATCAAGACCATAAATCTTGACCATATCGAATGAAGATCACCTGATATAATCCCATTCCTTCAGAAGTACGCTTTATTTTGCTTTGTTCACAAACTTGATGAAATCAAATCCTACACATACTTGATAACATCAAACTCCGCATCTTCCGAAGCTGTAACATCAAATCCTCACATACTTGATGAAACCCAATCCTTCGTCTTTAAAAAATTTTCTGCCAATCCAAAACTTCTCTCTTCAAATCTTCCATCCAAACCCTAAAGCTCTGATACCAATTGTTGGGGTTCAAAGCCATCTACATGCTAATACTGCGGAAACAAAATAGCTAACAAGAAACACTTGATCTCTCGGATTGCTCCATGAACCTCACTACGATCTAGGATAAGAAGAAGAGAAAGAGAACCACACAGATGCAAGCCATAAATCAAAGCAACAAGAAGTAAAGTACTCACAGATTTAACGTGGTTCAACAATATACACAATGTGTGTATATTGTCTACATCCACCAAACGGCTACGACCTCTTTCCTTATTATAGGACCAATTGAGAATTACACAAGAATTGAATAATCAATTATCGACTCACCACAATGTGACCGAACAACTCTCACAAACGCCATATAAATCCAAAGTAGTGTCTTCACCCATATGAGATAATATTTACTGTATTATCTACCACAACGAGATGATCTTCTCTGCACACCCTGACATAGATTACCATGGGCGCCTTTAGCTCAACACCAATAATCTAATCCAGCACCACCAAGATGATCTTCTCCTCAACAAGATGTCTTACCAACATCTCCACATGAATACTCCATAACGACATATCTTCCAACATCGATAAGTATCCCATAAGCACCATGATGATGTACTCCTTACACCATTGATGGTCTCTCACATCCACCCCAAGAGGTGGGATGAATTCCTCACATCTCTAATGAGAATTTCTTTTTAGAACTCCATAGATAAAACTCATATCCTATGCCTCCTTATATAGTAGACATATTACTTATCCTACAAGTTTAGGGTTTCATAACTTAGCAAGGAATTCCCTAAACTTTAGGAATAAGTAAACAAAGAAGAGTTATCTTAATTCCTTGTGACCGACTGATTTTGAATCTTCCGAAAATCATCCCACCGACCTAGCTAACTTCTCCCACGGTTTGGAGTTCCACACGGTTTTGAACTCTCCCACAAAACCGTGTCCTATAAACACGCCAGCATCCAACACTCTCCGCAGATAAGTTAAAAAATCTTTGCGTGTGGTAAATCTTGGCATTGTGGAGGTAACAGCGAAATTCTTAATCTCCATTAAATTGCAAATTATTTTGATGAATATATTTTGTTTTCCTTTCCTTCAGTCTTGTTCATAGAAATTCCTCCTTGACTATTTTCTTTTATTATGGTAGCGCTGTAGATATTCTATTCAGGTGAACTTCATTCATGAAAACAATATTTGAATTTTAATATTGTTCTTAAAACTCTCAGGAGGCATATGCATGGTTCCATGTGCTGCAGGAATTAGAAATGTAGGTATTAAATAACGGAATGGAATTTTATTTCACTAGTCTGTAATTTTCCCTGCTGCAGTCTCTGTACTTTGGTTTCTGGTGCACTATTTTATCTGTTAGATGTTAGTTAGACCTTGATATATACATATTTTCATTTCTTATGTTGATGTTAGGATTTAGTCAAGTTTTATCATTAACTTAGAACTTGACACCATTATCTGCTGAGAGAATTGTATCTGCTTTTGTTGCATCACGGACCCGTTCTTGGTGTCTGCTGGCATGGGTGAGGTTTTATGTTTATCTTAATACTTCCTCTTGATTTCCCGTGCTCGCATGTGCATTCAAGTCACATCATCAGCTATGTTACTGCTTGCATCATGCAACCAGTCAGAAGCTTCCAGAGTACTTGAAACTTCCTTTTCCCTGTCTTCACAAGAGAAACCTTGAAGCCAAGGTTGGTGCACAGGATTTGTTGTGTTTTATTTCAATAAATATGATTTTTAATTAAAATTTAGCTGACCATGGGCTTCAAAATCATTGAAAGTACTGCTATTCGAAATTTACTGTCGAGGAAATATCAAAAATCTGTCTTATTCACCAAATAATTCCTCCTGAAGAATTCTCTATACGGATCTGGATGACCTATGTTGAGACTTAATCAAGTGTTCATCAATTTCAAATGTCTTTTTTAATAGTTTCTCCGCAGTGTTCCCCTTTCAGAACTAAAATTTTCTCCTCGTAGTCCTAAACCTCAAGATTGCCCATTATGTGTTTCAGATTTTACAGTTAATGTTAAGAATATCTTGAATGTTGTTGCACAATTAGTCTCTCAATCTGTATGGCAGAGATGGAGAGAGAGATTCTAATTTGCTAATAACATGAAAAAGATAAAATACTTCACAAATGATACCAGAAAGACGCTTGGGGCGACGTAATATGTTTTTAATGGATCATTCGTTCAGCAAATTCATATTTAGCCAAATGAAATTTTCCGCCTAAAAATATTTATAGTGTCCACTTAGAAGTATGCCCGCCGTATTCAAGAATCAACCACCGCCCGAGAAATTTAACATTGTTGGGCATGCATGGGACAAGAATATTGGGGGCTTATTACCCATTTGAAAAGAGCTTCTTTTAAAACTTGAAAATTGTGCGCGAGTTCCAAAAGACAAAAGAAGAAGAAGAAGAAGAAAGGATGAAGTTGGGGCATAAGAAAATGTTGATGCAGCATACAAGAACAAGAGTATTCCCCACTTACTATGGTTCGGGAGTTCATAGAATATCACCACTTGAGCAAACTGTGAGGGATGAGTGTAAGTCAGGAAGGATTCAGAAGCTTGAGGATGGATTGAGATGCAGGGCCGGCCTTGAAGATGATGATGCCCGAAGCAAGTTTCAAAATTAGTGCCCCGTGTAACGTTGATTTCTAGACTGTAAGATAAATATATTACTCCATAATCAACATATATGGGGCAGTGACTGGAACTAAACTTAGTTTCACTTTTAATTACACTTTCAAGTTTCAGTTTCAAGATGCTGCCCTTTAGTTACCATAATTAAATTACTAAAAACTACGTTAGTATAAGTAAAACCCATTGTAAATAATGGATTTGATGCCCCTCTTCAATTGATGCCCAAAGCACAACTTCGGGTGCTTTGGCTCAAGGCCGGCCCTGTTGAGATGCTTTGATCAATTGATTTTGGAAAAACCATTACCATCTAACGATGCATTTTGTCATGTATTGGGAGCATTATCGAAGATTAGATGTTACACAGATGTGATCAAGCTGTATAAGAAGATGAGTTTGGTTGGGATACAACCCAATATTTATACGTTTAATATTTTGATTAATTGTTGCTGTCAGTTAGGACAAGTGAATCATGGATTTTGTTTGCTTGGAGAGGTGTTAAAGAGAGGTTATCATCCTAATACAATCACTTTCACTACGTTGGTTAAAGGGTTGTGTCTTCAAGAGAAAATTGATTTCGCATACAAGATGTTCGAGAGAATGACTCAAATGGGTATTCAACCTAATGCAGTTACTTGTAATACTCTTATATCTGGGTTTTGTAAAACTGGGAAAGTTGATCGTGCTATTCAGCTGAAAAAGAAGATGTCACAATGGAAATGCAGACCTGATGCTGTTTCGTATTGTGTGATTATAGATACTCTTTGTAAAGGAGGTAAAGTTGATGAAGCTTTGGTTCTCTTTTCCGAAATGCTTAGAGATTCAAATGCTGTACCCGATGTAGCCGTTCACAATTCTTTGATCAATGGACTTTGCAAGTCAGACCGGTTGGATGAGGCAAAAAGAGTCCTAGACGAGATGGTTAGTAGAGGGATCTCTGCCGATGTAAAGACATATAGTTGTATGATTGATGGCCTTTGCCGGCATGGTCAATGGGAAGAAGCGAGAAGACACTTTCATGAAATGATGGATCGAGGGGTATCACCCAATACAGTAACTTTTAATATATTCATTGATTTAATTTGTAAAGATGGGATGACAGAGGATGCGTGGGGGTTGTTTGAACTGATGCACAAGGTAAACGTAAAACCTAATCAGATTACGTATAACTCAATGATCCACGGTTTGTGTACGGCAGGTCGGTTGGAAGATGCAGTGAAATTGTTCGACTCGATGGTACATAAAGGCGTTCAACCAGATGTTATGAGTTACAATATATTGATTGATGGGTATTGCAAGAATCGTAAGTTAGATGAAGCTATGAAGTTATTCAAGAAAATGAAAGAAAATAATTTAAAACCCACCAAAGTTACTTACATTACACTATTAGCGGGACTACACCGAGAGGGAAGAATGAAGACTGCAAGGAATTTATCCAATGAGATGCAAATTTGTGGTTTATCTTCAAAGCCATCATCTTAATGGCATAGCCTCTTCAATGTGACTTCCTGAACTATTTCTTGCAACTAATCAATCCTGTTACTATCAAGTAAAATTTGAAAAATACAGCGACAATCTTGTTTCTGAATGCCCGTTCTTTGATACTTAATTAGTTAGCTGTCAATCTGATTTGTTTTTGTAACCTGGCAATGCTAAGAAGGATGCATGCTTTAGTTTACTTATTTCTTCATTCTTGGTTGGAAGCAACAAGAGTTAATTGTTGGATCAGTTTTGCAAGTTGCAAGATCTTTGTGTACAATTTTACTGTGAGTCTTTGACGCTCGATTTGTTTTGTAAAATAACTAATACTAATAATTCTACCTTTAATTTCGAAAAATTTACTGTATCTACCAGAGGTAAAGTACTACCTTGTAGTGGTGGCAACTCATAATCAGAGTTTGATTACAACTCAAACATTCATACATCTTATTCAAGGGTGATTAGGATATCCATATCGGGAGGGATGCACCCAACCATGAAGTATATAAATAGCTCTTAGCTCTGGCATACTCATATAGACCAAACCCTAGTAGCTTTTATAAAGAAAACAGTATGAATATGATGAAGAATATCATGATGATGGTATCGATGGTATTGATGTTGGTATTATTACCTGCGGTAGCTTCTGGATATGCTGTTTATGCAGGACCTGATCTCGAGTTTCTGACATGTCATCGTATTCATATATCTATGATAAGCAGTGAGAGGTGTTGGGCAGTACTCCATCACAATGAACAAGTTCAATCAAATTGGAGTTATATTCCTTACGTTGTTCGTGATAACTGCGAAATAGATGACATAAAGTGCTTCGATTATTCTAAGAAACAAGGTCTCATCACTGACGTAGATATGAAAACATGTTGTTCCGAAATATTCGAAGCTACTGAGTATTGTTGGCATACCATGTCTAAAGAATTTCGAGTCCCTTATCTTCTTAAGGAACACTGTATTCGCAATGGAGTCCAACCTCAGCAACCCAGTTATGACTGGATGCAGATTTATGAAGAATATTTTCCAAGTCCTGATAGTTAAGGTTGCGGTTTTTAGAGCTGTGTAATTTTTTTTTTTTTTAGTGAAAATTGTATTTTCCTGAGTATACTTATGGCGATTTTTGCAAAGAATATTTATTTTCTTATTGATAAAAAATTTGGTGCTAAATTTTACCACTGTACTGCAATAACATCTGCGTTTCCTAAAAAAAGATAATTCTTAAACTAATTTTCTAAAGAATTTATTTGGAAACACACCCTTTATACGTGAGGTTTCCTAATTATCTAGTACTACCTTGGGCGGTGCCACATTATAAATACTAGTTTTTGCGCATGTGCATTGCACGGGCCTAGATATTTTGTAAAAAAAAAGTATATTGCGGTGCTTGTAAAACAGAAATAGTCGATAGGGATTTTCATTCAAAATCTAAAGCATGAAACACAAAATAAAATAAAATAAATGATAATATTAAATCAGTAGTTCTCTGAATCAGAGAAAAATGCACCCAAGGTAAAGCCGCCTCTCACATCTTTTCTTTTTTTGTGGGCCCCGCTCCTCGGGTTTTTTTGTAGTTTTTCTCTCGGTCTCCCGAGACTTTTTGATATTAAATATAGTTTAATAAAATTAAAAATGGGAAATAATAAAATGTAACATTACAGAATTTATTTAGTTTTAAAATTGCCTCATATAGTACACCATATTAAAATAACAACTGCGCAAAGTCTTGTTGGCTTTTGAATTTTTCTTCAGCATATAGTTTTTCTCCAATGAAGACACTCCGTTAAACTGTGTATGAGTTACGTGCAAACCAAGAACCTCAACTGTGGATGAGCAAACCAAGAACCTCACCTGTTTCCATTACATTACAATAAGCTAACAAAACACAACCAAAACTGAACACTGAACAATATGAAATCATATATTCTGATGACGAACCAATCTTGAGTCGAGGACATGACGGATTGCAGCAAATTAAAAGAACTGTAGCTATCGTCAGAAGAATGCAAGGTTTCAGCCAACTCAAGTAACAATATGCCATCTGTGGGAATCGAACCCACAGCTACATGGTTGAGAACCAAGAAAGATAGCAAATTACCATTGTCCACATATGGAACCAAGAAAGATGGATTAGACTGAGCAAATACGACCCTAACACTAAATGAAGTCTAGCACTAGTACACTATCATAAAAGATCAAACAAAAAGAAAAGGTACATTATCATCATTACACTTTAACAACAATAGGTGCGCAACTGTTTAGATACTCATGTGATGTCGCCATTATACATTCCAAATAACTTATAATAACATTAACCAAAAATAAAAATTACTTGTACCAACTGTTTGGTCAGCAATCAAAAGAACTGGTTCTAGAGGGTCATACATTCCGAAGTACAGACCACATTGGACAATTATTCCTGAATATGAAATGATGAATCCCCCAGTAAAGCCTAGCAACACCATCAGTTTTGATGGTCTTCATGTAAACATCAACCGCACCATGCATTTTATCAATCCTCCCTTCTTTAGAGCCTTGCCGTCATTAGCAAGAAGGGTAATACAATAGTCAGGAGAGTAAGCAAAGAGAAGGAAAACAACCCCAGCCACACCTTCATATGCAAAGTTCAAGGCCTAGTACAGATTTTAAATAAAACCAGTTAATAATCAATCTTAGAAATAAATTCCAGACAATACTAAAAAAAGGATCAAAGAGACCGGCCAGACTTGATTATCTCATCCTGGTTGTGGATCAACAACTCTACACTCAATTGCAGCAGCACCAGTATTCAAGACGGTAGCTGAGATATCTCCAATAAGAAAACCAACAGCAAAGCTAGCCAATCCTTTTTCAGTAGGTGCTTGCACAAAGACAGGTGAAGCACATGACTTTGCTGTCGGTATTTTCACAGGCATAACGCTTCTAGTTTGTGGCTTGCGAATTATAAGCATCATTTAGTGAACCAACACCTAATAAATGTGTACAAATTTCAACAGAACATCAAAATTTATATTTAGTTAACTGAAAGTTAAAAAAGAAAAGCTTAGATTAAAGCACGATAGAAGGAAAAAGGATAGAGAGCAAACTCTCAATCCTGCAACAATGAAGCAAACCAAAAATCAATACTTATATATAACTTGAAAAAAAAAAGATTAAACCATCTGTGAAATGGAACGAACAAAAGCACCATCATCAACTAATGAACCCTAACTTTTAAAATTTATCTACTCTGGTAGATGGACTCAGCATAAAAATCAAACTAAACCTAAAAAGAATTACCTGATTCATAATATCAACAACCTAATGGTTCTTTTATGATCACCCGCTGCAAAAACAAAAAAAAAGTATAAAAAAATATCATGTATAATCAAAATATAGGTAAACCAAAAACATATTATGTAGACGAAACGGCGAGTGAAAAAAAAGACTCAAAGAAGAGTAGTAACACGGAAGAGGAGAAGAAGTGATGAAAAGAGAGAAAAGAGCTTCAGTACCTTAAATGTTGCTTGGGTAGAGAACAAAGAAGACTCCCTACAAAAAAAAAAAAAAAAAAAAAAAAAAAAAAAAAAAAGAAAGAAACTGGAGATTATGTTTTGCAAAATTGAACAAATATATGAGCACTACCCTTACTTTCAAAACCAATCCACCATAAACCCTTTACAAACCTGACGAGATTGGGGTATACCCAATAAGACAAAATAGAATCATTTTGAAGTAAAACCAAGCCACCCTTAACCTTGTATTTTCTAAATGGCTAATATGCCCTTGTTTAATTAACACTAAAAATTAAATTAGGTTAATTAATTGAGTTTAGATTAAAATTTTGAAATCATGAATTTAAGTTATGAAATTTTGTTTTTGATTGAACTCATTTGGGAAGATTTTTGATGAATTTTTTTCTTTCGAGAATTTTTTTCAACGAAATGAAAGCATAACACTTCTAAAAGAGGATTGCAAAGTTTGGGTATGAAATCATACTCAAAATTAAAGAAGAATTCAACACTTTCAGTTTTGAAACTATCAAAAGTCGGCAGTGGTCGGCGAATGAAGAACATCCGACTAACTTTGGCTTTGCAAGGTCTGCGGATGAAGAACATGCCGACAACTTATGGCCTAAGCAAGGTCGATGAATGAAGAAGATGCCGACTTTATTATTTTTGACACACATGAGACAGTTTGTAAATGCTTCACTAATCGGCATCTTGTTGATTTCTTACCTTCTGCCTACTATCTCGATGGCCGCAAGTCGATAAAAAATACCTGCCGACTATAGAATTTTTGACATACGAGATAAAAATGATTAGTCGGCAAGCAAGGTATTAATTTCATAACCTGCGAATTAAACTATAGTCGGCAAGGTATAAGGATGAATATCGTGCCGACTAAAATATAGTCGGCAGGGGTATAAGGTTGAATACCGTGTCGACCACCGTAACTACGATTTCGGAGATGAAAAGTCGGACGGTATTCAACCTTATAACCCGCCGGATATATTTTAGTCGGGCAAAATCACAAAAAAAACCTTGCCGACTTTCGATCCGTTTTGATTCTTCGTTTTTTTTTTTTTTGATCTCATCATGTATGGTTAGAGTTTTGAAGAAAGATTTTGAATTTTTTTGAATATGTTTTAGTCGGCATGGTTTTTTAGTATGGGCAATTTGGTCTTTTGACACCTTTTAGACACCCCTTAGCACACTAGTTTGGATGGGAATAAAATGGGTATACCCCAATTAGTTTGGGTATACCCCAATCTTGTCAGGTTTACAAAATCAACCCTAATTTACATCGACTAAGTGGTCTTTGTTGAAAGATCAAGTGAGGGAGAGCTTCACTTACTTGAACCAGCCGTCTTTGCTCCTCATGTCTCATGTGATATACGGTTTTCTATGATTTTAGGGTTTTCTTCCTCAATTTCAATATCATCGATCTTTAACCTGTAAAAGAAAATTGAGGAAGCAAAAGATAGTCTGTGATCGAATAAAATTGAGATTAAATTAGAACATGAATCAGACAGGATGACTGAAATATAAAGTAGAAACTGCGAGAGAAAACTAAAACCGCGAGGGAAGGGAGAGGACTCGATTGCCTAGTTAGCAATTCGGCGAGCGGCAAAAATTCGGGTTGGGAAAAGTGCGTGCATTAATCGGTACGGTGAAATTTAAATTCGGTTCATTATTCGGTCAACTATGCGTGATTCGGGAAAAATGCGTAAATGCGTTAGTTCGCGTATAATGCGTTTTAGAAAAATGAATGCAGCATATAAAAAATTAGTTTTTAACATAATTGTGATGGGAATACTATAAATTTACAAATAAATGAGTGTACATAATAGTAGGAATTACTATTTAGTCCAATTTTTCATGACCCAGTTAATGGCTAGTCCACCCATGAAAAACATTTACTCGTTAGTCCAAAAACATGTTTTTGGACTACATATCAATATGTACCAAAAACATGTGTTTTTGGACTAGATTATTTACTCGCTAGTCCAAAAACTTTGTGGAGATTATAAAATGTGTTTTCTAAATGCCTAAAACACCCTTACAGATCTAATTAGTATCAACACATGTAAATATCACTAGTAATATGTTACTACATACTAGTAGTATCAATATGGTCATACTACATATCAATACGTACCATATTAATAGTAAAAAAGAATATGTTACTCGTAAATTAAGCAACTACTCTACTATACTAGTAGTAACATGTGTACTAGTAGACTAGTAAACTAGTTTACTAGTATACTAGTAGTAACTAGTACTATACTAGTAACATATTAATATGTAATATCAATATATACCATACTACATACTAATATGACACTACATATTAATATGTAGTGTCAATATGTAGCATACTACATATTAACATGTAGTATCAATATTAATATATAACATACTACATACTCATATGACACTACATATTAATATGTAGTGTCAATATATAACATACTACATATTAATATGTAGTATCAATATATAACATATTGCTACTAGTAACATATGTACTACATACTATATTTGTTCTATATATGTTACTACATACTACATATTAATACTAATATACTACTATTACTAGTATTAATACTAGTATGTTACTACATACTACATTTGTTCTATATATGTTACTACATATTTTACTACATACTACATATTAATACTAGTATACTACTAGTTACTAGTATACTAGTAAACTAGTATTAATACTAGTATATATGTTACTACATATTACATATGTTGCTACATAATACATATGTTACTAATAACATACATAGTATATTATATGTTAGGGTTAATAGAGTAATTTTACTCTTTTCAAATCTTTTTTGGACTAGGGAGTAAATGTTGTTTCCCGCTGGACTAGCCACTAATCCGGATCGGGTTTAGTAGACTAAACAGGAAATCTCTCTAATATATATACTCATTAATCAAAAAGAAGATAGTCGATGGATCGAAATCCAGTGCTTACAGTTTTTGTGAAACTCTTTACTAAGACCGGAAACCAGGGCCCAGGTAGCTAATTTCGATGAGTTGGGCCTAATACATAAAACCTACTTAGACGAATTAAGTTACCAAATGATTTGATAATTCGTATAACGCGCGAATTATCCTGGAAGGCTATATAAAACGCGTTTTCAAACCGGGGGTGAGAATGAGCGGCGAATTATTGCGGGACGGATTAGTTTGCGAATATTCGCGAATAATTCGGCAAAAATTCGCCGAATTGCTAACTAGGCTCGGATGAGAGGGGCCGTAAAAAAGTGAGAATGTGGAATTAGGGTTTGGAAAATACATATATACATTGGGTAGTACTCATCAACCACACCATATCGGCGTGCAATATAGCAGAGAGAATCGTATTGATAGATGATTGAGATGGGAATCTCGTTATTTTTTAGGTCTCAAGCTCGGTGGATGGTAAAATAAGCTAGGTGTTGTTATTGGACGAAAAATTGGTGGTGTGAAATATTTTTCAGTGAGGCCAAAAACTCTAAGAAGAGATCTTGATTCATCTTTTAACCACAGCAGAGGAAATTCACCTAAAATCATATTATTAATAGTTATTCACTCTTTTAACTATTTCTCACAGACTGACCATCCTAAACACTAAATATTCCATAGACTCCATAGAGGGAAAAAGAGTATGAGGAGCAAGATGGACACCGTGATGATGATATCGATGATGTTGATGCCGGTATTCTTATGTGCTCGAAAAATATATAGTGCGATGCGTTGTGACAAGATATTCCACAATATCAGTGATCGATGTGAGCGTACCATGTATAAACAACTTCGTTCCATTCTAAAGGAGCATGGTATTCTCCAAGAACATATTTGCAATAATCCTTTCAAATGAAAAGTACCAAGCTAGAAGTTACATAGATCACTTGAAGCAGTTCTTGAAGATTGGCCCGATCAAAACATTGAAAAGTTACAGAATAAACTCGTGCATGGTTGTTTTTCGTAGTTGTCTTTGGTTATACCTTTCTGTAATTCCTTTCCCGTTTTGCAGTTAATAATTATTTTATAGTGATTCCCATAAAAAAAACAAAAAATTATGGCCACTTATGATATATAATAATTTACTTTTTTTTTCCGATTTGATTGGTAAATAATTTGGTGTTGACGAGTTTCAAAGTCAAGTCACTTGTATCATCATCTAATAATTGTACCATGGTATTATAGTGACATTTTTTTTCTATTTATGTCCCAAAACAATTACTTTTTGATACAATATATTTTTAGCTTATACTATTTTATTTTATTTTTGAAAGAAAAACACAAAGATTTTCATTGAAAAGCATGCTGGCTAATTAAGAGTTACATGAGAGTTTTTCAGCTTCAAGCTTGACACTAACACACTCTGGAAGATGCAAGTTCCATTCTCTATTACATTTATTAATCCCAGCAAACCTGGCAAGAAGATCTGCTACTTGATTACATTTCCAATTTCTAAAACACACAACAACATTGCCTAAACACTTCACTAGATGTTGACATTCTTTGATAAGATTGTTGTCTTCCCAAGGAGATATGTTACTCAGGCCATTTGATGTAGAACATCTCTAGTTCTTCTAGAATCTTCTCAACTTGTTTATCAAGTTAAACACTTCCTGTTTTAGTCTTTTGATATTTCTGTTTTTAGAGTCTTTCTCTGTTTAGTCTTTTACTTACGCCTATATATACAAGCTTCTTTCGTTTATGGAGATAGAATTATTATTATCAAATTATTCAATATAACTCAGTTTGAGTCACCGATTATCTTTGCTCATCAAACCTTGTTTTCTTTCATCTGTTTTCTCACCTTTTTCGTCTATTCTCATCTCAAGTAAACTCCGCTTTGATTTCTTCTAACAAGTGCTACATTAAGTGGCATCGAGCCAACGTTTGGATATTCTTATCTCAAAACATATCCTCAATTTGCTTCCGCAATTCAAACCCTAATTTATATTAAAAAAAAAAGGTTCTTTAGTTAGTTTCCATGTGTGACCAAATCACAAGAGCAGAGTTTGCAAAAGCTAGAGATAGATTAGATCAACTTGAAAAGAATGTTGCAAGTATACAAAGCATCTTAGAAGATATGCAAAAGAATATGAATCTCAAAGAAAATTCCGATGGTGGAAGAAAATCAGGAAAAGAAGAAATTTCTGACAATGAAAACAACTCACAGGAAGAAGGAAAACATTCAAGAACAAAGTATGAAGAAAACAAATACAATTCTACCCGTAACATCTGTACCGCAGAAGGAGTTAAAAAAATCATCATACTAAACAGTATGAAAGAGGCAGCTATTAATCTCACCAGAAATTTTCTAACCCTCAATTCAGCAGTAGTGAATATGACGCTGAAGAATATCTAGGAAGAAATTTGGCTGGAGAAAGACGTACACGAACAAATCAAAACTCTTATGGATCTCTGCCTGATTACAAACTGTAGGCTGATTTTCCTACGTTCAGTGGTAGGTTCAAAATATAAGAGTTACTAGACTGGTTTTATGAAGTTGAATATTTTTTCGACTTTATGGATGTACCATAACGAATTCAGGTGAAACTATTAGCTTACAAACTCAAGGGAGGAGCTGCTGCATGGTGGTCTAAGGTGGGAGAAGATCGCAAGAATTTTGGTAAACCACCAGTAAAGTCATGGAGAAGAATGAAGGAACTCATAAGAGATAAGTTCTTGCCAAGAGAATACAAACAACGACTTTTTATTAAGCTTCAAACTTGTCGACAAGGTGCAAGGTTATTAGAAGAGTATGCCTCTGATTTTTATAACTTAATAGCACGTAATGAGCTTAATGAAAGTGAAGAACAACTTGTAGCAAGGTTTATCGAAGGTTTGAATCGAGTGATTCAAGAAGGAATGAATCAAACAGCTTACAACATGGTTGAAGCAATTCAACAAGCCATTAAGATTGAACGACGAGTTGTTAGTTCGCCGATATTTCCTCTTAAACAAAATCCAAAATATCAAGGTAACTTCAAAACCTCTTCTTCATACAATAATTACAGTGAAAGCTCTTCTTATCAAGATGATATCCCTAGTAGACAATAATTTCGATCTACCAATTTTACTAATTCTCCTACACCAAAGAATACTTCACCTATTCTTCATATTCCAGCTGAATTTCAGCCCATACAACAATCCCAGTCTGTTACTTCCATACCAAGTAACACCTCAAATACCCGTTTCCCAAATGAAAACCAAACATCTTTTCCTCCTCCACAAAAAAAAACTTGAATCCCTATGCTAAATTTAGAGGAGAAAAATGTAATAAATGCCAGTTACCAGGTCATACTTCTTCAGAATGTCATAGAGTTCATGGTTTGGTATAAGGTAGTCAAGAGGATTTACAAAAATACAATGGTTTGGTTAATGATACTATACGGGAGTCGGAAGAATCTGATTGACGAGACTATTGAAGCAGATAAAGTTGGACATATGTATGGAGATCATTACATTGGTGTGATACGACCATTACTACTTTCTCAACCTTCTCATTCTCAGCGTAATAGTATTTTTAGGACTAAATGTTCTCTTGGTGGAAAAATACTTGACATGATTATAGACAGTGGTAGTATGGATAACTACATTGCAGCTGATGTAATTAAGAATTTGGGTTTACCAGTGATTCCACATCCTCAACCCTATTTTGTTGGTTGGGTAAATAATTCTTCTTCTCAAGATATTACACATCAGTGTCTTGTTAAGTTTTCATTCATTGGGTATGAAGATGAAGTCTTGTGCGACGTGATCAATATGAATGCAGCACATTTACTTCTTGGAAGACCATGGCAGTATGATATACGTGCAGTTCATAACTGTTTTGAGAACACGTATACTTTTTATAAAGATGGGAAGAAGAATATTTTGGTTCTTTCCAAAACTGTAGTTGTTTATAAAGAACACGGTGATGGAAAAACTAGTGCCTTAGTGGCTTCTATAGTCAAGTCTCTACATTCTCATACACTAAGTTCTCATGAAGCCCTTAAACCTGAAGTGGACATACCAAAAAAGGTACAACCATTGCTTAGACAATACAAGAGTTTATTTATTGATGAATTGCCTACTTACTTGCCTCCATTGAGAGATATACAACACCAAATTGATTTAATTCCAGGATCTTCTTTACCAAATATTGCTCATTACCGTTTAAGTCCTACTGAGCATGACATTCTTCAAAGACAGTTAAATGAATTATTACAAAAGGGTCTAATAAGGCTAAGTAAAAGCTCTTGTTCAAGTACAGCCTTTTTAGTAAGCAAGAAATATGGTGGATGGAGAATGTGCATCGACTGCAGAGCTATTAATAAAATTACTATTCCTTATCGATTTCCCATCCCTCGGCTTGATGACATGATTGATATGTTAGTAGGTGCAAAGTTTTCACTAAACTTGATTTAAGAAGTGGATATCATCAGATTCGCATACGTATTGGTGATGAATGAAAAACAACTTTAAGACTCGAGAAGGACTGTATGAGTGGATAGTAATGCCTTTCGGCTTATCTAATGCTCCTAGTACTTTCATGCGTCTAATGCATCAGGTACCACAACCCTTTCTTGGACATTTTTTTATCGTTTATTTCGATGATATCTTAATCTACAGTCGTAGTGAAGATGAACACCTTATACATCTATCTAAGGTTTTGGAAGTACTTGCTGACAATATGTTATATGAAAATCTTAAGAAATGTACGTTTCTTTCAAGCAAAGTCACTTTCTTGGGTTATGTTATTTCTGATGCCGGTATTGCAGTTGAAGAAACTAAGGTTAAAGAAATTAAATAATTGCCTACACCAACGTGTATTAAGGATGTTAGAAGTTTTCATGGCTTAACATCATTTTATAGACGTTTTGTGAAGAATTTTAGTTCAATTGTTGCTGGCCTCACAGATTGCTTAAAGGGAGAGAAATTTTTTTTGGACAGAATAAGCTGACAAAAGTTTCAATATTCTAAAAGAAAAGTTATGCACCACACCTATACTTGCCATTCCCGATTTTAACAAGACTTTTGAAATCAACTGGGATGCTTCAGCAGTTGGCATTGGTGCTGTTTTATCTCAAGAGGGACATCTCGTGGCATATCATAGTGAGAAGAATTCTGATACAAGAAAAAAATGGTCTACATATGAACTTGAATTGATTGCTTTAGTTCAAGCTTTAAAGCAGTGGCATCCTTATCTTGTACATAAAGAATTTGTGGTCAATACGGATCACCAAGCTTTGAAGTACCTTCAGACATCAGCTAAGGTGAACAGGATGCATGATAGATGGTTATCCACCATCAATCCATACACATTCTCTATTCGGCATAAAAGTGGGAATTTAAATATAGTAGCTGATGCTTTAAGTCGACGTACTCATCTTCTTGTTACTCTTAACAACGAAAGTGTAGCTTTTGATTTATCAAAGAAGTTTATCCAGATGATGAAGACTTTAAAGATATCTGGAAAACCTGTGGAACAAAAAATGGTGGAGAAGCTGGATTTTTTTTATACAAGATGGTTTTCTTTTTAAGGATAATCGACTATGTATTCCTCAAGGTTCATTGTGACTTCATTTAATGCAAGAACCTCATGGCAGTGGTCTTGGTGGTCGTTTTGGTAAAGATAAGACAATTTCCTTGGTTGAAGAAAGATAATTTTGGCCTTCACTAAAACGAGATGTACAAAAATTTGTTCAAAAGTGCATGGTTTGTCAGCGTTCTAAAGGTACGATTCAAAACACTGGTCTTTATACTCCTTTACCCATTCCTGAAGCTCCTTGGGTTGATGTTAGCATGGATTTTATTTTGGGATTACCTTGTACAACTAGAGGGCATGATTATGTTATGGTTGTCGTGGATAAATATTCCAAGATGGCACATTTTGTTGCATGTAAGAAAACGACACATGCTTCAAATGTAGCTTATTTGTTCTTTAAGGAAATAATATGTCTACATGGTGTGCCTAAAATAATAACATCTGACAGAGACACTAAATTCTTAAGCTACTTTTGGAAATCTCTTTGGATGAGACTCGATACTAAACTACAAGTATAGTACAATTGCTCATCCGCAGACTGATGGACAAACAGAGGTTGTTAATCATCACTTGGGAATTTGATTCGAGCGAAGATAGCTGACAACAAAGAAAAACAATGGGATGTTTCTTGTCTCACATGGAGTTTGCGTTCGATACTTCTATTAATCGATCAACATGAAAGACACCATTTGAGATTTTTTATTCTAAAGTACCAAATCATGTACTTGATTTAGTGGTTCTACCAAAGATTTCAAAGGCTAATGTTCAAGCTGATAAGATGGTACACAAAGCTGTTTAGATTCATCAAGAAGTGAAGACAAAACTTGAAGTTTTTAATGCCAAATATAAAGAAACTGCAGATCAACACAGGAGACTTAAACTTTTTCAAGAGGGAGGTTTGGTTATGATTCATCTTCGTAAAGAACGTTTCCCTACAGGTACATACAACAAGACTAAGATGAAGAAATATGGTTCTTTCAAGATTTTGAAAAAGATAAGTGATAATGCTTATATAATTGATCTTCCTTCCGATTGGAATATCTCTAACATTTTAAATGTTCAAGAGATTTTTACTTTTCATGGAGACATTTGAGCAACTCGTGGAAGAGTTCTTTCAAGAGGGAGGGACTGATGTAGAACATCTCTAGTTCTTCTAGAATCTTCTCAACTTGTTTATCAAGTTAAGCACTTCCTGTTTTAGTCTTTTACTTACGCCTATATATACATGCTTCTTTCGTTTATGGAGATACAATTATTATTATCAAATTATTCAATATAACTCAGTTTGAGTCACCTATTATCTTTTCTCAGCAAACCTTGTTTTCTTTCATCTGTTTTCTCACCTTTTTCGTCTATTCTCATCTCAAGCAAACTCCGTTTTTCTTTCTTCTAACAAGTGCTACATTACCCTTGATGATATCCATAACTTTCTTGTTATCACCTTCCACAATGATATTCTGGATTTGAAGTTGAGAAATCCATTGAAGAGATTTAAGAGCCGCAACTGCTTCAGCATGAGTCACATACCTTACTCTTTATACCAATGTCCATGCCTCCACCAATTGACCGGTAAAATCTCTGATGATTAGAGCAATTCCAGCAATGTGATTACCAGATAATACAGAAGCATCAATATTAATTTTCAGCTGTCCTCTGTGAGGAGGATTATAAGTATTCATGCTTAATCTTCTACTTTCCACAACACCGTGACTATTTGTTATCACCTGCATCTGATTCAAATTTCTGTTAGTTTGGATTTTATTTTCAGTGCAGAAAGAGTTTATTCTATTTTTCATGCTGTTAGTAGAGCATATTTTGCCCTCAAAGACTATCTCACACCTAGACTTCCATATAAACCACATTGTGATCACAATGAGATTTACATTGCCCTGTTTACCAAAGTTTATTCTTGAGTCCCTATTGTCCCAAGACTTTATCCATTGCTGTATATCTTGGATATTGTTAATTTCTTGAGCAATGTCTGGAGAAATGGCATGCCAAACACTTCTGGCAAAAGTGCAGTGAGCTAACATATGAGTAGTAGTTTCTTCTTCTTCTTGACATCTCATACAACTACTTTCTTGTCTCGGAATATATTTGTTCAATCTTTGGTTGACAGGGAGGATGTCTTGAGCAACTTTCCAACGAAATAGCTGACATTTATGGGGGATCTTGAGATACCATAATCCTAACCAGTTTTTGGCTTCCTCTTCTCTGTTGTTGAGACTTTGGTTGTAATGGCAGAGAATAGCTTTGTAAGTAGAGTTCACAGTGAATATGCCATTGCTAGTGAGAGACTATTGAATTCTGTGTTCATGGTGGATGAATTGTTTATATTTAGGATTATTTCCATATGATCTTGGGCGAAATAATCTTGTAGCAGGCCCACATTCCAATTTCTAGTATTCATATCAATGAAGTCAGCTAACTTCATGTGATAAGGAACATCTTCACTCTGGTTGAAGTTTTCTTGGATTTGTTGTGTAGTATAGCCCTGATTCCAGTTGTCTCTGAAAGCATAAACTGTTTTTCATCTCCAATTAGCCATATATGAAACTTTTTAATCCACTCAATGCCTTTGCAGATACTTTTCCATATAGCAGTTACCACTTTTCAATGTTTTCAAATCTTCCTTTAGCAAATCTAAATAATTTGATAGGCATGTTCACTCTTATCATTGTTCAGGACCCATAGGAAAGGTGGTAAGAGTGCTTGGCAGTGGTTTTCTGGAGTGGGAAAGTCTACATTCACGGCGGGTTGGGACCCACTGTGTGTCCTGCAAGAGAGGCGGAGCCACCCAGCTGCCGGATCCTAACCCGTGGTAAGTTCATCTTTTTTCATTTTGAAATATAAATATCTCGAATGGCTCTTATCTTGTTAAATTATTACCAAAAACAATTTGCATAATTATACGAGATATGAGGTGTCTACCGAACTAGTGGAAATAATTCTTGGCGTAAAGCTAGGTGTTGCAAATAATTTCTTTTGAGGTGTCTACTAAGAAAAAAACAATAAAAACATGGTAATGTTTCACAAATATCGTGATATTTTATAAAAACATGGTATGGTTTCACAAATATCGTGATATTTTCCGTCGGCCTTCTTTTTCCTCGAGACAATGACCTTTTAAGTTCAAGAGTTTCTTCTCAGATCCTTTCCTGCTCTTACCATGAATGAACAGTGTATACAAAACCTTACATTTGGTCAGTCCCAAAATAATTACTTTTTCATACAATATATTTAGCTTATACTTTTAATGTTTTCAAATCTTCCTTTAGGAAATCTAAATAATTTGATAGGCATGTTTATTCTTATCATTGTTTAGGCCCCATAGGAAAAGTGGTAAGAATGCTTGGCAGTGGTTTTCTGGAGTGGGAAAGTCTACATTCACGGCGGGTTGGGACCCACGGTGTGTCCTGCAAAAGAGGCGAGCCCACCCAGCTGCCGGATCCTAACCCGCGGTAAGTTCAGCTTTTTTCGTTTTGAAATATGAATGGCTCTTATCTTGTTAAATTCTTTCCAAAAACAATTGCATAATTATACAGATACGAGGTGTCTACTGAACTAGGGGCAATAATTGTTGGCGTAAAGCTAGGTGTTCCAAATAATTTCTTTTGAGATGTCTATTAAGAAAAAAACAATAAAAACATGGTATGGTTTCACAAATATCGTGATATTTTATAAAAACATGGTATGGTTTCACAAATATCGTGAAATTTTCCGTATGCCTTCTTTTTCCTCGAGACAATGACCTTTAAAGTTCAAGATTTTCTTCTCAGAGCCTTTCCTGCTCTTACCATGAACGAACAGTATATACAAAACCTTACATTTGGTTAGTCCCAAAACAATTACTTTTTGATACCATATATTTTTAACTTATACTTTTAATGTTTTTAAATCTTCCTTTAGCAAATCTAAATTATTTGATAGGCATGTTTATTCTTATCATTGTTTAGGCCCCATAGGAAAAGTGGTAGGAATGCTTGGCAGTGGTTTTATGGAGTTGGAAAGTCTACATTCACGGCGGGTTGGGACCCACGATGTGTCCTTCAAGAGAGGCGGAGCCCACCCAGCTGCCGGATCCTAACCCGTGGTAAGTTCAGCTTTTTTCGTTTTGAAATATAAAATATCTGAATGGCTCTTATTTTGTTAAATTCTTGCCAAAAACAATTGCATAATTATACTGATATGAGGTGTCTACTGAACTAGCGGCAATAATTCTTGGCGTAAAGCTAGGTGTTCCAAATAATTTCTTTTGAGATGTCTACTAAGAAAAAGACAATAAAAACATGGTATGGTTTCACAAATATCGTGATATTTTATAAAAACATGGTATGGTTTCACAAATATCGTGAAATTTTTCGTCTGCCTTCTTTTTCCTCGAGACAATGACCTTTAAAGTTCAAGAGTTTCTTCTCATAGCCTTTCCTGCTCTTACCATGAATGAACTGTGTATACAAAACGTTACATTTGATCAGTCCCAAAACAATTACTTTTTGATACCATATATTTTTAGTTTATACTTTTAATGTTTTTAAATCTTCCTTTAGCAAATCTAAATAATTTGATTGGCATGTTTATTCTTATCATTGTTTAGGCCCCATAGGAAAGGTGGTAAGAATGCTTGCCAGTGGTTTTCTGGAGTGGGAAAGTCTACATTCACGGCGGGTTGGGACTCACGGTGTGTCCTGCAAGAGAGGCGGAGCCCACCCAGCTGTCGGATCCTCACCCGCGGTAAGTTCAACTTTTTTCATTTTGAAATATAAATATCTGAATGGCTCTTATTTTGTTAAATTCTTGCCTAAAACAATTGCATAATTATACTGATACGAGGTGTCTACCGAACTAGCGGCAATAATTCCTGGCATATAGCGAGGTGTCCCAAATAATTTCTTTTGAGGTGTCTACTAGAGCTGGCAAACAAGCCAAAACCCGCGGGCTAGACCGGCTCAACCCGTGACAAACCCGAACCCGGATCGGCTGGTTTCTAAACAAGCCGGGTTAGGGTTGGGAAAATCCTGGCTTGTAGAGAAACGGGCGAACCCGGACCGTCCCGCAAAAACCGCGGGTACAACCCGTTACCCGCATTTTCCCACATACTGCCGCGTGTCCCTCAGTTTCTATACGTGTTTGATATCTCTCCTCGGTATAAAAAGAAAAAAAAAAACCTAGCAGTTCTTTTTCTTCTCTTTCTTTTCTCTTCTTTTTCTGCAATACGCCGCACCGCACTGGGATTCGGTTGAACTGAACCCGAACTTCTCGATTTTCATCTTCTTCTTGTTCGATAATTACAATTAACAGCAACAACAATGGTTAGCGACTATCAGCAAGTAAGTAAATTCGTGGATTTTGATATTTGTTTGTCACTTTGTTGTTTATTTGTTCATTTTAATCGTGTATGATGTATCATTCATGTATGGTTTTTGGGTTTTACGGCTGTTTGATGTTCAAATATTTGTTATCTAGTAGTGTTTTCAGAAGTGGGTTTTACTTAGTTTGTAGATCTTATGTATTTGTAGATGTGTAATTGTGTGTATCTATTCTGTTGATTTGTAATTGTGTGTATCTGTAGATGTGTAATTGTGTGTATCTGTTGATGTGTAATTGTGTGTATCTGTTGATGAGTTTATTTGTAGATGTGTAATTGTGTGTATCTGTTGATGAGTTTAATTGTGTGTATCTGTTGATGAGTTTAATTGATCTTTTTTTAGTGATGGAGTTAAGAAGAAATTGAGATATTGGCATAGAATGAAGAAGATATTTGTGTTGATATTTTGTATTGGGCCTATTGGCATAGAATGAAGAAATTTAATTGATTCAAGTCATTTGTTTACGATGCTGCATTGCTGCTCTTCAGTTGTATTTATAAATTTTATATAGTAGATTTTCTATTCACTTTTTTTTATGAATTATAGGTCCTGTAAGTGAGCGCAAGTCGAATTATTCTCTGCTTACCAGCTTATTGCAACCAGTGGAGGGCTGCTAAAGTCTAAACCAACAAAGAAGGGGGGGTAAGTGAATCTTTTCCTTAACCTGAGACTGAGAATGTTTTCTCATCTCTCTATTACTCTATATGCTTTAAGTGTATGAGAAGTACCTTTATAGTTTCTATTCACTTTTTGTTATGAATTATAGGTACTGTAAGTGAGCGCAAGTCGAATTATTCTCTGCTTACCAGCTTATTGCAACGAACCAGTGGAGGGCTGCTAAAGTCTAAAGTCTAAACCAACAAAGAAGGGGGGGTAAGTGAATCTTTTCCTTAACCTGAGAATGTTTTCTCATCTCTCTATATGCTTTAAGTGTATGATAAGTACCCTTACATGGAGCATCATTTGATAGGTAGCCATCTAGACCCCGGAGCCATTGTATTTTATGGGCTTTGATTTTTATGCTAAATTGAGAATCTGGAGTCATAACATTGAGATATTTGTGTTGTTGTAATTTTTGGATTCCAAACATTTCAATCTTTGATGAAGCTAAGAATTGAGTTTATATACTTTATATGGAATGGAACTATGTATGGTTGTGATTCAGGTTCATTTTGATCTATTGGGGTTCTTTTAAGTTTTTCGATTCATTTATATTTGTATGTATCTGAAAGAGGATTAGGTAGTTTTATAGAATTGCTTACAGATGGACAATGCTTGTTCTTAATATAAGAGGGTTTTTGAAAGTAAATGCTTGTTCTTAATCTTATGCTCACCATTAGGCATACTGCATGTAACTTATTGTAGTTTGCTTCTTTAATTTCTTGCAAGTAAGTAAAGTAAATAAGTAATGTACTGATTTTGGAGTCTTTGAGTCTTTGACCTATTCTTTGTTGCTCCATCTCCAGGATGTCAAGTGGCGTACAAGAACAAGACCATTATAACGATGTTATGAGTAGTGACGGTGAGGAATGCGAGGATAATGATGTTGAGATGCTAGATTCTGTGAATGACTCTGCAACTGTTGGTTGTGCACCTGCACCAGTTTCACGTGGAAAGAAAAATAAACTTAGATCCGAAGTTTGGGAATTTTTTAAACTCGTTAAATATAAAGATGGAACAAAGAAGGGAGTGTGCAAGGCTTGTAATTTTGGATACAAATATGAAAGCCAAAAAGGTGGAACCTCAGCCATGAAAAGGCATAAGTGCCCTAACCGTCAGTCTATGGACGTAGGGCAGATGATATTATCTGCAAAGAATGGCCAGTTGTCTACCCGCGTACACAAAGTTGATCAGATGAAATTACGGGATCTGTTTTCAGCATTACTCATTGCAAGAAATGTTCCATTTGCTTTGGTGGAGTGGAAAGAATTTAGGGATATATGTACTTATTTAAACGAGGATGCTAAACCAATATCAAGGAATACAGGGAAAGCCGATATAGTAAAGAAACATAAAGCACAAAAAGAAGTTATTCGCAACAGATTGAAACTTGCTCCAGGTATGATTCAAAATTTCAAATCCTAATGACCCATATGTTTTGTTTATACTTTTACATATGAGTAATTGATTAATATGATGTGCTAATGTGTATGACTTACCCTTACAGTAGGATATATGTCTAACATCAGACATGTGGACTTCTCGAACAACTTTGGATATATAAGCTTAACTGCACACTATGTTGATCAAGATTGGGTGTTGCAAAAGAAGCTTCTGAATTTCTGTCCCCTTCCACCACCTCATACAGGTAAAGCACTTACTTTTATTTCTTTATCTTCAATATAAATTCATGTTAACTTTTCTCCTTTTACCTCAAACAGGTGAACTCCTTTACTCGCTAAGTTATTTGCAATGATAGAAGATTGGGAATTGAAGACAAGGTATCCAACATCACCTTGGATAATGCTTTGCAAATAACGGAGCTTGTCTTTGGAATTATGAAGAGTAGACTTGTTGCAAAGAAGATCTTGTTGAATGATGGAAAATTCTTTCATGTGCGTTATTGTGCTCATATCTTAGCTCTTATTGTAAAAGAAGGACTTAAGAAGATTGATCCAGCCAGTGCTTAAGATAAGAGCGTCGGTGAAGTCCTTAAAAAGTCCCAAGTAAGAAAACAAAAGTTCTTGGACATTGTTGATACTTTAGGAATGTCGGAATAAAAGGGGTATTCGTCAAGACGTAAAGACAAGGTGGGATTCCACTTCTATTATGTTATAACTTATATAAAGTTAGAGGATTGTATTAATGTTTATTATATACTCATTTGAATGTTTGTTTTATACGGGTGGAATTCAACTTATCTTATGTTAGATAGTTTGTATCTGTATAAGCGGTTTTACGTCATTTGAAGTTGGTGGATTCAGACTATCAAGACTGTCCAACTGATGAAGAATGGGAACAAATTAAAGTAGTCACAAAGTTTCTCAAGGTGTTTTATGAACTCACAAAGTTATTTTCTGGTAGTAAGTATCCTACTTCCAATCTGTATTTTGAAAGAATTTGTCAAGTTAAGGTGTTACTAAAGAAAGAAAGCAGAAATGATATTGAATTCATTAGGAACATGGTAAAAGAGATGGAGGCAAAATATGATAGTTATTGGAAGGAGTTGAGTCCTATATTGGCTATGGCAGTTGTGTTAGATCCTAGATTGAAAATGAATTTTGTGAAATTTAGTTACTCCAAGTTGTATCCTGAGGTGAGAGACTTAGAACGTGAAGTTAATAAAGTGCGTAGTAATATAACAAAGACTTTTTAATGAGTATTACACCTTGTCAAGTTCAAGAGCTTCCAACATTTACGCAACTCAAAATTTGGGTATTCAAAATGGTGGGAATTCTCGCTTCCCAAGAAGGAAGTGAGTTTTTTCTTGTAATTTTAAAGCTTACTTAACTCTAATTCATGTTAGTGATGCCTAATTATATTGCGAAGATTTTAGTCTTTTGAATTATTGCTTTTTATCTTAAAATCCTTGTAGTAGAATATTGTTTGTCTTTTAAGGGTCTTACATCAGCTGTGGATGTAGTATGTGGTGGTGTTAGCTTGTTTCTAAGATTTTTAAGACTCATATATTCATAGTTCACTCACTTCTAGCTTGTTTGTTTCATGCAGGAATATGTTGCAACACAAGAACGTGGTGGTGATGTACTATCTGACTTGTCAGAGTTAGATGAATATCTTAGCGAGTCGTATAGAGGTTGTGTAAATTTACCACTAGACATCCTAAACTATTGGAAGAACCATGAACAACGATTTCCGAGTACTTTCAAGAATGGCGGGGATATTTTGTCAATTCCTATTTCAACCGTCGCTTAATGCATTTAGCATTGGAGGAAGGGTAATTGATCGATTTCCAGTTCCTTATTACCCGAAAATCGAGGCTTTGATAACAACTCGTGATTGGGAATATGGAATTGGTAAGTAAATCGATAATATTTCTTTTAGTTGAATGTCTAAGACTCTAAATGTTATATATAACATTGGTTGTTTTTATCCATGTAGGATAAGAAGATATGGATGAGGACAATGGGATTATTGAAGAAGATATATTAGGATTTGAACTTGAGGCATCGAGGATGGGGCGAGTGGAGGATGTGGAGGAAGTAAGTTCTTATGAGTCTAATTAGTATGCGTACTTCTTGAATATAAAGCGGGGTAATTATGCAAATTCCATGTTTTTGACTTGAATCTTTTCTTTTGTTTGGTTTATTTTTCTTGAAATTCTGATTCATATTGAATAGTTGGAGCAACTCAAAGATAGACATGGAATATGAGAATATTTTTTGACAGACAGTTTTTTATCACTTATCAATGTCTCCAAATTTTGCATAGAAAAGAGATTGGAGATGTTTTTTTGACAGTTTTCACTTTTTGATTAACCACACTATATATTTTGTGCGGAAGTGGTTATTAATATCTTTATTGCCGCACTTGGTGATACAAATTACAAACAATGGTATTACTATAGTCTCGGAGGTTTTTTTTCTTTGTTGAAAATATCATCATGAAGTCATGAACTGATGAAGTACTGTAACTAAACTATGACTAGTATCTGTGTACTGTGTGTGTTCCTTTAAATGCAAAATTAGTTTAGTTTTGCAATTTTGACTTTTGAGTTTTTGAATCGAAATATCAAATGAATTAGATGAATGTTAGGTTAAGTTGAAGGGAAGGAGCTTTAGATGGCCTGAATGTGGCCGGAAATAGCCAGTCGATTTACGCGAGTTGACTCAACGAAACCGGCTAACCCGTGAGCCCCCGTGAACCCGCAGCTTTACCGGGACGGGCGCGGGTTGGAGAAATGACCACCCGTGAAGAATTTCAACCCGCAAGCTTAGGCTTGTATTAACCCGCAACCCGCGGGTTGGTCACAAGCCAGCCCCGGCCCGCCCGTTTGCCAGCTCTAGTGTCTACTAAGAAAAAAACAATAAAAACATGGTATGGTTTCACAAATATTGTGATATTTTATAAAAAACATGGTATGGTTTTATAAATATCGTGATATTTTCCGTCGGCCTTGTTTTTCCTCGAGACAATGACCTTTAAAGTTGAAGAGTTCCTTCTCATAGCCTTTCCTGCTCTTATCATGAATGAATAGTGTATACAAAACGTTACATTTGGTCAGTAAGACCGTTTGGACATATATTGGGGTTATTGTGAACTTATTCATGTGGCCACATTCTCGTCGACAATAAAAGTATCGTCCCCAAAATCAGTATGAAAACGATGAGTTCTGAGTGGACCGACAAATTGGGAAGGACCCATGGATTCTGAGACCAATACACTATGGAAACTATCGATTATTGTCTTCTTTTCTAGCATAAGCCATACACATTTGTCTGGCAGATGGATAGACCCAAAATGCACCATCGAAGTCAATATGTCGTTTGATCATCCCCACTTTAGAAGCCTGCGACTATGATACCTCAAAATTAGTCGACACTGAGGAGGGAGACCTTGAGATAGTTGGTCATTAAGAGGATTTAATTATATAGAGGATTAATTGGGGAATAATGCATCTTAAAAGCTTTTATATGCAAACAAATGAAATCACTGCGACACACAACTTTTAGCCGCCCGATGATGAGAAACTAATTATATACTCCCTCTGTTTTTGGAAAAGTGATGCTTTCACTTTTTCATTTTAGCCTAAAAATAGGCCAAATTGAAAAAGTAAAAGTATCTCTTTCCCAGAAGGAGGGAGTATATAGGTCATACAATTTATTACATAACGTGATATGATCAAGTACTGTACTTTCATATACAAAAGTATATATGTCATGCATGCCCATCCTGGTGCTAACTCATTGTAAATCTCAGACTTCAATGATTAAAATGCCAACTGATAATGTTTTTTATATATGGACACATAATATGATAAATGCTCCGACATATGCTTTGGAGGAAATTTTAGCTGGAAAGTTAGACTAGTAATTGTTGCTGACAGTCCAAGTCGAGGGAAGACGTTGGGAGGATAAACCAGGCATGTTTCTGACGTTAACGTCAAGAGGAAGCATACGGTACTGAATGTCTAGTTCCCTGAGGACTTTAATCATCTCCTCTACTACTAGAGCCCTTCTCACCCACCTCTCCCCCATGTCTTGATGGTTCATTCGGTGACACAACCACACTGAGATTTTCAGCCTGTTCAAATCGTCCACATCTCTCACTACAATCATTGGTGAAGGGTACCAATGCTCTCTTTTGCTTTCAATATACCTGCAAGATGCAAAATACAACAATATGAAAGTTAATCGCAAATCTTCCTAAAGAGACTAAAAACAAAAGGATAGAGTGAAAAATATCTTGGAACCACAAAAACATATTGATAAGCTTCGACTTGGAAAGAGGAAATTACATAAAAACATATGAAAGTGAGATTCTAAAACATACACTGTCAGTCGTTTTTTCATGGTAGAATTTTTTTCCACTGGAGTTGAGACATGGACACAGAAGTCGATTGCATCTCCCATATCTGGACTTCGATATAAATTGCTGATCGGCTTGGTGGAGAGAACACTGTTTGGGTATATAATCTTTTGGTTGTCATATCTTAGAAACACAGTGGTAAGGATGTTCATTTCTTCCACAACCATCTGAAACATGTATCAGTAAGAAAAGGACTCAGTATAGATATATTATACACTAACATACTACATAATAAGCTAGCTAAGAACCATACACTAGAACTTTGTGTACCTGAACATCTTCAACTTCACACCTATCACCGACATCAAAAGGGTGCATCACAAATAAGAATATGATAGCTTCAAATACCATCTTGCACGTATTGCCAAACATGAAAGCCACTAAAAAAGAAGTTGAGAACTGATGAGGACTAGAAATTTGGTGGTTGCTATCTCAAGTATGAGAACCCCGATAATCCCTATAAGTAAGCACACAACAACATTCACCATTCTGTGGAGCTGGTTTACGACCGTTTTTGTGTCATCCAGAGTCAAGGCAAGGGCTCTCCTCTCTCTGAAAGCGTTAATCTGATAAACAAGAGGTTCGTCATTTCATAATTGTATTAGCTAGACAATTTGAAAGGTCAGGTATAACCTTCTATTTATTATGAAACATAACACTGAGAACTATTTTTTCCTTAAAAGACACAGAGGATTAAGATACCGTTTGAGCAAAATTTTATGGCCTAGCATCAAAATATGCCAAGGGAAAAAAAGTGTTGGTGTATTTTACCTTTGGTTATATGTTGGATTATTAGGAAGGAAAGGAACCGGATCATTTTCGGAGTTTGAGTCTTTCGACTAATATATCTTTTTTTCAGTTGGAAATCTTTTTTTTTTTGTTTTTTGTTTTTTTCGTAATTCACTATTGAAGTTTATTTTGATATATTTTAAAATTTTCCTTCAAAAAAAGTAATCATGCATGAACCATAAAAGCTGTGGGTACTTTTCCCTAAAAATTCATATGATTTGAAGAAGCATGTATCTTCGTAGAGATCCACCAAATATACAAAGCAAAAGAAAGGAATTTTACCACCCATTTTTTCAGAGATTTTTTGCTGACTCTGTTGGTTTCCATTGCTCCTTCAAATTGATTCATAGTCTTCTCGGCTTCCTCTTCTGTCATGAAGCGCATAATATCCTCGAGGTGGATAAACCTATTTAGGGGAAAAAAAAAGTTAATAAAAGTAGACAAAAATAAATCAAGACTTACCAAATGCAATTTCACACGACAAACAAACCATTATCCCAAACAGTATCTAAGCATGAGATTTGATCTCTGACTCATGCATGCTGAGACAAAGACTGAACTCCAAATAGTATTTTCATGCAGGACTGTAACCCACCAGGGACTCCTTGTATTTTACTATGAGTCTCATACATGGCTCAATAATATTCTTAGTGATTCAGTACGCGCCACATATATATATATATATATATATATAGTGGATTGATCATGACTTCAAATCTTTTCCTGTATTGTTCATGAACCGCTCATTTTAAAAGGGAGGGTATTCTTGAGTGTCTATCCTTTCGGTAACTTCTTGTTTTTACTGATTCGAACAACAAAGAGATGAACAACCTAATTTGTCTATATTTTATTTATTTTTATCAGGCAAATTTATTAATAAAAAAAAAAACATAAAGAGAAAGGGAACGTAAAGCAAGAACCTCGTGAAATAATCCTTGAAATTTATCGATACAAATTCGCAACATAGTGAAGAAATTATTCGACATGCATTTGAAATGAAAAAAGACAAGTAGAAGTGGAAGACTTACTTGGACTGAGGTTTGGCCACATTGTTGAATATCTTCCTTGCTGCAGACTTAGCCTCGAATTCGCTTCTGATTGTCGTCGCCGACTCCTCTTCATTACAATCACAAGAGTCCTGTATCTTCTCATCAAGTGTAGTTATCACACCATGACGAATTATCTTCATCAACCTCTTCATTTTCCAAGCAGATATATTTTTCTGGTTCAATCTGTGCAATTCATCAATGGAAATACCCTCATCCTTTTTACTTGGAGTATTAATTCCTGAGGCCCTAATACCACTTTTAAACTTAGAGCTATTTTGAATTCTCCCACTTCCAATAACCTTCCCACTCTTCATTGGTGGAAAAGCTGTTTCCCTAAGATCAGCTGGCATAGTAGCCCCTGCATTCTGAAGATTCCGCACTTCATCCATTACTTGTTCCTCTTCTTCCTGGTTCCTAAGAATCTCAATCATCGGCGGACAAGATAATGTCCCAATCACATACTGGGTAAATAATGAATCTTGAATTCGATCAAGTAAGTGCTTACATGAAAAGATGAAGCCATAACCTTAACCAGAAGAGTCTTCACGAGCCATAACAATGTACTCACTAACCAAAGGATCAGAAACTTGGTTATGTAAACCGGTATATTAGTTCTATCCTTGATCACATCTCTAGCAACTTTTTTATCAAACAAGTAATGCCAAGCTAATAAAACCAGACCTAGCCATAGACAATTCTGCACAGCCTTTCTCAACCCATAAACAAAATACAAAACCCTTTTCCTTAAAATAAAATTTCTCTCAATGAAGAAAACAACAATTCTAATCCCCCAACCAGAAACTAGTCTCCCACAAATCAAAACAAATATTATTAGCTCCCACTTCCATAAAGGAAGTGCCCATAGTCTCCTCTTTCTAAGTTCATGAATAGTAAGCGAACAAACTAATGCACCCAAGATTAATACAAGACTAACCCATTGGAGAATAACTAAAGGGCTAAAAAACTTTGATTTCTTATACTTATCTGGTATATCCTCTACAGCAAAAGGATCTTCTTCATCATCATCTTCCTTTATTAATCTTAATGATTTACCACCTATAAACCCTGATCTTAATTGCGCTGATTTTGCTGGTACTCTCCCTGTCCCTGATCTCTTATCTGGTGGAGGATCCATTAATCTTGATTTCATAGTCTTAGTCCTCAAAATCTTTGGGTTCCTCTTATAGGGAGTATTTGAGTTTCTATTAAAGGAATCATTTGAAGTACATCTTATCACTTCATCAGTACCTCCTGCTCCTCCAAAATGTGGAGACTCACGATTCTGATTATTTTTCGTTTGCTGCAAATTAATTTGGTAATTATCAATACTTCTTCTCCTAACTGGCTGAGGAACAGATGATAGAGGAATGGCTTGCGGAGCAGTTTTGATGATTACTGTAGGGGAAGCTGTGGGGAATAATGGGGGTTTTGGTGGTGGTGGTTCATATGGGTTTTCTTCAATAGTATTGTTTTTATGCTCATTAACAAGTTCATCCATGTCTAAATCCATATCTAATGAAATTTCACCACAAGCTTTCTGAAGATCTAAGAACTGATCAATCAGTTTTAATGGTGGATCATCTCTTAATCTCTGTGACTGTTTTTGTTGCTGCTGTTCTTGTATGAAATTGAATTCTTCAGTATTACCACCTCTGCCACTATTATCGTTCTTAAAATCATAACTTGATCTTCTCCAGATTCGGTTTCCTCTGTGACTGCTTTCATCACCACCACCACCATCAATTTGTACCAGAACTTCCTTTCTCTTCTCTGAACCATTGTTATCTTGCTGAAGTAGTATGGGTTGGTTCTCTAGTGGAGCAGAAGAAGAGGAAGAAGAATGCTTGTTTTTACCACCACTACCTAGAGATTTTAAAGACTGTTTCAGTGACTCCATTTATGAATCAAACCGAGAAATAAAAAACCACTTATTAGGAACTCAAACTTTACTGAGTGAAGTAATGGCGACCATCAACAAGTGCGCTACGGCTACGCCACTATGTTAAACCACACAAGTGGCTTCTTCATATAAGAAATGATTACGGTTTTTTCGAAATTTGCTTCTAGAACAAGTTAATATGTTTGTATTCTTGACCATGTGAGCATTTGACTAAATTTCCCACTAAAAATGGGACAGTTCCTTTCCTTCTACAGAGACCACATAATTGCACGAGGAAAAAGATTCCATATCTTCCTAGGCTAATGAGGACCGGAGAATAGAGATGTTGCCAAGATATAACTTATAAGAGTTTGCTTCTCCATTATAAGGCAAAGCATAGTGGCCAACTAATGAAGCTCGATAGTGAAATATTTCTATACGTATGATGACGTATCTGTTGGGTTATGCCCAAAAACAATAGTTTGACATCACATTTCTAAATTTATTTAACAGTTTACTTTAACCATGCTACCTGAGATATGGCCGAATATATTATTTGTAATTTATGCAGTGGGAGATATAATATATTGGTGACATTTATTTGTACGTAATCTATGTGAATTTTATAACTTGCTATGATAAATACATATGTATTATGATGAATCTCAATCATAGAAGTGGAGACTTCTAAATCTAGCGAGGTTGATATAATTGGATTATATCGAACCGTCGGTTAGTTACTGTTCATTTTATATCGGCTATTGAATGGATCTAAGGTACTACTTTACGTAAGTTCTTAAACTTTGAGGATATGTATATACCTTACATGTATCTCCCAGGTATCTTGTCTTACCAAGCGGTGAGGTCATTAATTTGGATCCAATATCTGGTAAGATGGATAGTTGTGAGTCTTGCGATAAGAATATATATATTCAATATGGTATCCGCCTCGGATGTGTATTCCCTTGGATTATTGTGCGGGGTTATTATTCTGGGCGGCAGTGGTCATTTAAATTGTTTAAGTGATTATTAGAATGATAATATGAAAAGCGCGTCTAGGACATAAATATAAATTACATAGGAGGGCCGATGTGTAATTGTTACACGCCTATGAGAATTTATGAATACCGTATTAGTGGAGTGATTTCTTTTGTAAGAGAGTGGAGGAAGGGTTTTACTTTTATTAAAAGAAAATTTTAGAGTGTTTTTCAATTACAAGACTTTGGTGGAATGACTTGTAATTTCTTAATCGTTTTTGGAATTGTGTGAGACACATAGAATCCTATATGGTTAAGAAAAGATAAAATCGTTGGTAGCCCAAGAGACCTAATTGTATTTAGAAAAGGTATGTGAAAAAAGAAGGATAGCTCTAATATGAAAACTATATAAGGGGAGCAAGCTATCAAAGCTAGACACACCGAAAGCTAAGAAAGCCAAGCCTTCTTGTTCTCCCGTCCTTATACAATTAAGAATTTTTTGTGAAAGCCAAAAACCAGAAACGTGTGCTTACCTCACGTGTTTTTCTTTACAATAGATTACTTTTGTCTTCGTTTCTAACAAAGGGAAAATAAGCTTTGGTTCATAGTTAGAAAAAACAAAAGCTACTAGAGCTTCTTTTTCTTTCTCTTGCAAGTTCTCACAGTGGTGAAAGAACAAACAAATCAAAAGGAGTTCTCAGAGTGGTGAAAGAACAAACAAACCAAAAGCTACTGGAGTCGTTAAAATGATTGAGCAATGTATTTCCACAGTGTCTACCTCAATTCTTATAAATGGTGCACCAGGTGAGCTCTTTTACCCTCAAAGAGGTCTTAGACAGGGGAACCTCTTTCTCCCTATCTCTTTATTTTGTGTATGGAAGCTTTATCTAGATCTTTAACCTCTGCTGAAAACTCTAATTTAATTCATGGATTTACAGTCACCAAGGAAAGTCCTGCTATCAGCCATTTATTTTTTGCTGATGACTGTCTCATTTTCATCAAAGCTAGAATTAGAGAGGCTAATCAATTAGCTACTATAATTGACCAATTTAGCAAATTTTATGGTCAAGCAGTTAACTTTGAGAAGTCTGATGTAGCTTTTAGTTCTAGAGTTCCTGGAAATATCAAGATAACTATCTCTAATATTTTGAACATTAAAAGGATGGCTCTTCAGGAGAAGTATACTTAGGTGTTCCCTTACTTTTGCAAAGAGACAAATCCCATTCTTTTGCTCACTTAATAGATAGTTATCAAAAATATCTTCCCTTATGGAAAACTACTCATCTTTCTCCTCCTGGTAGAAATGTTCTAAATCAATCTGTGCTTGGAAATTTGGCTAATCATCATTTGGCTGTTTTTCCTATGCCCAGGAAAATTACTGATAAAATGGACTCTATCCAAATGAATTTCTATTGGGGCAAAAAGGATTCTGGTGGTGGTGTTTATCCAAAAAGGTGGTTAGACATTGCTCTACCTAAAGCCTTAGGTGGACTTAACTTTAGAAGAAATCATATTTTAAACCTTGCTCTTCTTACAAAGTTAGCTTGGAGGATGGTTACTCAACAAGATGATCTCTGGGTGAAAACTTTATCTTGTAAATACTTTGGTCAATTTAATCCTCTAACTGATTATGTGTCTTAGAAAGGTTCCTGGGTTTGGAAAGGAATCTGCCATGTCATAGAAATTGTTAAAAAACACTATGTCTGGGAAATAGGTAATGGTACTTCCATTTCCATATGGAAGGATTCCTGGATCCCTAAGAGTAACAGATCTCCACCTTCTACTAATTACTCTTGCTAATATGAGCTATGTTAGCCAAATGACTTATTGATAAGGATACTAAATCTTGGAAATTAGATACTTTGCAGGTCATATTTGATCGAACACTGTTCAAAAATTGCTTTGGAATTAGAATTCCTTTGTCCGTAAGGATATGCTAAGATGGGAACCATCTCATAATGATATGTTCACTGTGAAATCTGCCTATAGGGTTATTTTAAATGAAGCCTTAGTTCACAATCCTACTAAAAATAACCTTATCATAAACTGGAAATCTTTTTGGAAAATTAAGCTTCCTTCTAGGATTCAACACTTTTTATGGAAATGTCTCCACTCTTGTCTCCTCACCAAGGATAATTTATCTAGATTTACTAGTCATAACAGCCTAGCTTGTCCTCTCTGTGACAGCAGTGATGAATCTATGCAACATTTGTTTATAGATTGCCTAGTAACAAGTAGAATTTGGAACTCTGTGAATAATAATCTGTATATGACTGTTAGTAATCACAATTTCCATGATTAGTTGTGCTCTGTTTTCGATGTTAATGCTACAAGTATTCAAATTGATCATAATGTGATTGAATGTGTTGGATTCATTATTTGGTATATTTGGAAAGCAAGATGCTCCAAAGTTTTTGATAATGTGCAAGTCAATGATAGAGAATAGCTTCTAACATTATAAAGCATTTGGAGGAATGGAGAAGCTATCAGGCTAACTCCCAATCTAATACAAGAACTGTTTCTCATGTTGTTCATTTTTTGACATCCACCATCTCTTCATGAAGAAAAAATTAATTTTGATGCCTCCTTCATTGATAATAATGTTCTAGCGAACTGGTCTAATTTTGAGAAATAATGCGGGTGAATGCAATGGAGTGCGATGCATCCCAAAATACTGTGATGAGATCCGCAGCAAGCGGGGCGGCGAGTGCACCTGGAAGCGGTATTATGGGCTAAGGAACGTGGAATTAGGAGATTGCATCTTGAAGGACTGTATGAATGTTGTGAAAGTTATCCAGGGTCACTCAATGGCTGTGAAATGGACTACTAGTGGAATAATAAGAGATGTTTTATTTATCCTGTCAGATTTTGAGTTTTGGACTTGTAACTATGCCCGTAGAGATGCAAATCACATTGCAGACTCTCTGGCAAAGTATGCAAGAACCCTTTTAATTAAAACAGATTGGGATGTTATTAGGCCAACTTGGATTAATGCTTTAATCCTAAGTGACCAAAACAATTTGTAGTAACCTTCTCTCAATAAAATCTTTTTCCTATTAAAAAAAAAGGTATATGCCCAGAATTTTTTCTAAAAGAGACAAACTTACATCAAGATAAAGAGAGCACTATAACAAAAACAAAGAAGTGCAAATAAGAAAAGGACAACAAACACAAAGAAATGAGAAGAATAAGAAATAATCAAAAGATACAAATAGAAGGAAAAACTAAAATAAGACCTTACAAAAGGCAACAGAATAAACAAAAAAAGAAAGAGGCACCCAACTATGGCGTACACCCTAGTTTGCCAAATTTTTTCGCAAGAGGAAAAATGTAAGACCTAAAGTGCGTCATAGAAGGGGAGAACCTATTGCATGGCTCAGGGAAAGGCTATACCGCCACCGGAACCTGGGTCATGGAGATTTGGGGTCAATAAAGCCCATCCAGGAGAGGCGCCTTGGATTTTCATCCTAAGCTTATGACTTAGGTTGGACGACTAAGGTCTCTCCTAAGGAGTGCAGAACTCGATCAAGGCGCCGAGGTATACAATTGAGCCAAGAGTGCGTGGGGCGTCTGGAGCGTACCTGTCCATTCTTGGCAAGTCTTGGCTATTATGCACTCGATCCGAAGAAAACCCCACTTAGGGTGCGGTCTTGTAACCATGAGCCATATCGGCGAAGGGATAAGAGGCCGTGAAAATAACTAGTTGTTGTTAAGACCGGATGGGAGGAGCCAACCTTGTATGGTAGAGGTAAGCCTCCTTGAAGGGGCAACCAGGGGGATGATAAGGACGACACCCTCCATTAGGGAGCTGATAAGTGTCAAAGACGCAAATGTCATGAGGCTTTTTACTCACGGGAGTATTAAGGCTTGTCATATTTGTGCAATGATCTCCAGAGGCAATAATACAAGATAAAGATAAGACGAGATCAATGGGTCGGTGCACGAAAGTGTAAAGACGTCCTACGATTTCTTCGCAAGGCGACAATGTCATGGAGCTTTATGTTCTCAAGAATATTTAGGCTGTCATATTGTCGCATGAAAAATATCTGAGAGGCAATAATACTAGAAAAAGATAAGACAAGATCAATGGATCATTACATGAAAGTGTAAAGACGGCCTGCAATTTTGTCGCAAAGACAAGGAGTGGCAAAATAAGACCTTTATCTAGGAAGGAAAAATAAGACCACATAAGAAAGTAAGCAAATAAGCTTGCGAAAATGATTTTATGATAAGCTTGCGAACATGTAAGCAAATAAGATTGCGAAAATGATTATATGATAAGCTTGCGAACATGTAAGCAGATAAACTTGCGAAGGCAAAAGACAATAAATACCCGAAGATGAATGCATATGCTAAAGACAAAGCCATAGAAATGAAGAATGGAAGCAATTTAAAGCTAAATCAATTTTAGCGCGGCAAAATGAACTAAGTAACACAAACATTAGCTATACATTGCAATAGATAAGAATTCTCATCATACAAGAATCACACTCGCATCATGAAAGCATCGCATAAGCATTTCATGTCATAAATATCGCATACACATTTCATAACATAATCATCACATAAGCATTATATTCGCACAAGTATTTTACAAAAATTTAAGGAATAATATCGCATGATAAAAGCTGAGACAGGATAAACAAGAGGACATCGCCAAAGAAGGATGTGATTATTTCGCTCAATTATTTCGCACAATTATAAGCAACTTGAAGAGATTATACTATCACATGAGCACAAAACATGAAATGCAAGATAAGAATGAAGAAACAACTCGCTCATTCAACACTTTCTCAAGGATTCTACCCTCATAGATAAAGAAACGGAGAGGCAACTATGGATTACCAAGAAAACATTTTATGTTCTTTATCTTTTGGCCGAAATCATTTCCAAAGAAGACGCTCGATCGAAAATAACAAGAATCCTCACAAACAAGGGAGAAATAATTTCGCATGATTAGTTCGCAATACTTCTTATTCGCATTCAAGGATTGATACTTCTTATACTTCTTCAAGGATACTTCATATTTCATACTTCTTATACTACGGATACTTCATACTTCGTATACTTCAGGATGATACCTCTAATTACTTCTCAATGCTTCAGAACTTTACAAAAGAATAGAGGCAAGTACGTACTTTTCAAGAAAAGTATTCTTTCGAATAGTTCCTTCATCAACAAAGATCAAAGACTACTACAATAATGGTTTTTTTCTTAAAGATCGCCGTTCAAGCAATATTCAAGAAAAAAGAGGCAAAATGTAGGATCAAAATATCGCACAACACATATGTTAGTGTGCGACATGCATTCATTTTCTTAGCCTGCGAGAATATAGCAAGGGCCTGCGAGAATGTACCAAGAGCCTGAGAGAATGTAGCAAGAGCCTGAGAGAACGTGAGTTGTACTCCACTATATGTGAGCTGTCATCCACTATGTAAACACCTATATAAAGAGGAAGGGAGGAGAGAGAAGTGGAGGAGACACACTTGAGGGAGGACACATTTGTAGAGAGAGAAAACAGAATTTATATTATTATTATCTCCTTCTTCTTCCTTCATCAACCTAGAGCTCTAAATATTCAGGAGTCTCAATGTATTCCAAATGTAATTACAAACAATCATAGTGAACCCTAACCCCGTGGATGTAGATCACATTGATCGAACCACTTAAATCTTGTGTCTTATTTCACATTTCCATTATCTTTATTTTTATTTTCATGTTAAATAAGTTTATGGGGTGTTAGTTGTGGGATTTCCTGCAACTACAAAGGAAATATCTTTTTATATGGAAAAGGGCAAGTTAAATGAAAAGATGCAGCAGTCACAAAATATGACTGCTAACAAAGTATAAAGGAACCAAATCAAAATATAGGGAGCTCAAATCACAACTGCATCCCAATTACGAATGACAACTCTCACAGAAATGTTATGAAAAATTTTAGTGTTCCTAACCCAATTATAAATAGTGCATTTCACTGCAATGACCAATTAGTTCATATTTCTCTTCCTACCACCACCATAGAGCACATTATTCCTCTCGGTCAAATGTTCCACCATATAGCAAACGGTAATAGACTACAATATTAGGAAATTATTCCATCACCATGACAAGTTCAATCAAATACTACTTATAAACCTTACTTTTGCTGATTGAGAGAGTTGAGACATAAAATATCAAAATCACATAGAGATTTGATTTTACCAATAAACTTACTTGTCGAATTTTCTTTGGAAACTTGTTGTGCCAGTATATACAACATATCTGATCAATGTGACCATACCATGTCTAAACAATTAGCTTCAACTCACCTTCTTACGGAACATGGTATCCGCAATTTAGCCCGACCAAATGATCGACCTAGAACAATGGAGTGAAATATTGAAGAATTCGACGGGATACTGGAAGAATATTAGCTAGGCTCGTAATATTAGCTAGGCTCGTAAAAATATTAAGTTCATTGAAAATTATAAGAATCTCTTTAAAGAATTGTAGTTACGGTTGTTTCTCCCATTTGTCTTCCGAGTAGAAATTACGGAAAATGGGTCATTTGCCCAAAAATTTTAAAACATGGTTCAAATGGACGAGTAAAAATTATTATGGGTGAAATGGACAAAAAAAAATAGCAAGGATGAAACTGGATTCATCCTGGCTTAAACTTAAAAAATAACGAGGATGAAACTGGATGCATTCTGATGTAAATTAAAAATAAGAAAAATAATTTGAAAATGGGTAGGATGAAACTGGTTACATCCTGGCTATTTTTATATTTTTGTCCATTTAAACAATATCAAAATCTAAATTTTTTTTTCACCCAAAAATTATTGATTTTTGTCGTTTTAACCAATTTTATGTAGAAATTAGAGTTGTGCATTATTTTGCAATGAATAACATTTCTTAGATAGAATGTGTGCGTGCAGTGTGCACCCCTTGAGGACCTGCTCATGAATAGAATTCCTCGGCTGGGATGATAGTTTCTGGCACTTGTGTTTAATAATTTGTTTAAGATTTAGAAACTTAGATTTTTGCAATTTTGATACTAATTAATGCCGACTTTGTGATTTGAATTTATGTTATCAGCTTTAATCTTTAGGCGGTGCATTGGTTTTATTATAGAAACTTTGCCACGGGATTGGTCTTTAAAAATAATAAAACCAAAAATCAAATATAGACCCGAAATCAAGAACTTGTCAACTATCCCATCTTGAACAGGTAACGTACTACCTTGTGGCGGTGCCACATCATAATTAGAGTTCGATTACAGCTCGGTTATACTCGTAGCTGTATAAATAGTTATCATACATACTAAACCTTATTATTTGGAAGAACTTAAAGAGAAAAGAGTAAGATGAAGATGAAGAACACCATGGTTCTGATAGTATTGATGTTTGTATTCTTATTACCTGCTGAGGTAAAATCTAGGAATCTTGCCGGACCCTTTTTTTATGGAGGACCTGGTCATGAATATCTGTCGTGTGATCCACGGTCACTCCAGATACTAGGTGAGATGTGTTGGGCAATACTCCATCACAATGAACAAGTTCAATCAAATACCACTACCATTCCTTACGCTGTCAATTGGAATTGCAACATAAGAAACATAGAGTGCTTTGATTTTACTAATAAACAAGGCCTAATTGATGATGTTGACATGCGATACTGTTGCGACGTAATATTCCATACTACTGATCAATGTTTGCTTACCATGTCTACACAACTAGCTTCACCTCTCCTTCTCAAGGAACATTGTCTTCGCAATGGACAACAACCTCACCATTACAGGAATCATGAAGAGTTATAGAATTAAAATTAATTATTGTATGGTTGTTTTCTCGCACTCTACTTTGATTAGGTATCCAGCTGCGGTGTAATTCTTTTCTTATTGCAATGAATATAAATTTCGTTTATAACTTTTCTGATGATCCGTGTGTGTCAGAACTACTTAGTCTCGTGCAAGTGTTTGCTTTGCCTGACCCATAAACCTTAGGCACTCCTGCAATTGGTATGCACTCCTTTGCATGACTGCCTCGCGGTTTATTTTTTGTTTATTTTTTAACGCAAAATACAGCAAACAAGCACAAAGGTGGTACCAGTCAATTCAAGCAAAAAGTAGGAATTACATGTGTACTGATCAAAACACCAAAAATTAATGCACTCATGGAGTACCAACAAGTTGTGTGAATAAAAACCTCACCATCTTGCGCTCCATAGAAATCTTCGTCTAAGATTCTAAAGGCCCATGCAAATTACTCAGCACAATCATCATACAATTGGTAAAAAGAAAAAGAAAAAGAAAAAAAAAAAGTCTCACATCGCCAAGATCCTGTGTAATTTACATCGATATACGAGACAGTTGCGAGCTACCGATAAACAACTAGGTTCAACTTACCTTCTCGCTTCTCAGGGACCTACGCTGAGGGCTAACTTTTCATCGGTGTGAAATTTTTTCAAAATTTTCATTTTTGGGCTTATCTACTATACTTAGCCCAGGTCAGAATAAAATTGATTTAACTCTTGTATTGGCTAGAACCATTTTTTTTTTTTTGGGGACTACTCAAAAATGATGGGGGACTACTTTGTGATAGGAATGTCTACCCTGTAATTATAAAGGGTGTCCTAAAGTGTGGAAAAGACTAACCTACCCTTAACCAAATTAAAATTAAAACTAATCTAATAAATACACACATATATATACATATATATATATATATATATAAACTAATCTAAATCATTAACAAAAAAAAATCAAAATAATAATAAATCCATTATTTTTAATTTTTCACAAATCCGTTACTATTAGAGGGTTCATTTTCTTCTCTTCTTTCTTCTTTCGGTTACGTCGCAACTTTTTTTTCCTAGCCGAACTTTTTTCTGAAAGCAAAAACTCCATTAAAGCTGAGTTCGGCTACCTGTGTTTTCAGAACCATTAACCGAACTACACTTGCGGATGAGTTCGGCTACATTCTTCGAGATGTCTTAGCAGAACTCTATTTCCATGGTCGAAATCGTTTATAAATTTTTCATTTTTTGAAAGATTTTGCCAATTCAAGCAACATTAACTAAATTTGAAGTATACATAAGTACCCAAAACCCTCGTTTCGAAATCAACCATCTTAAAAAAAAACAAAAAAAAGAAACCTTCTTCTCAAGAATTACTCTTTTAAAAACACCCAATTAATTAATCTAACCTCACTAATTAATCATTATACTAACACTAATTAATCATTACACTAACTAATTTAATTACCAAGGACAAGTTTGGTATTAAAAAAAAAACTTAGATAAGGGGTGACTCAATATATTTCTAATATCCACCCAAAAAATAGAGAGTAGTTCCCCACCATTTTTTAGTAGTCCCCAAAAACGGTTCATTGGGCAGTATTGGCAATGAAGGAAGATTTTTATATCAAAGCAAAATAGGAAACTAGTAAGATTCATGGAAATTCTATTAATTAGAGCGGTGCTTTTTTTTTTTATTAGAGTTGTGTGAGTAATTCTTTTCCTAGTTGACATCTTAATTAGAGTTTGATAAGGCCTATTCCTACGCAACATGTCAAAAAAATGAGTTTGACATGCCATGTGGTATGGTAAATAAGTTCCCCATTATGGTAGATATGGCAAATTTGATTGAAAGTATATATTTAATTGTGTTGGGTGGGACCCTAATAAATAAATATATTTGTGTTTGTGTAATGGGGTATTTATAAAAAGTTTAGTATTATAATATAATCAGTGAGACATTAAATATAAAAATATATTATAAAAGTGAAAAAGTAGGAGAAAATGAGAGATTACATATATATAAAATTACTCGAAGATAAAGTCTTTAACGCTGGAGATAAAGAGACTATCGTTGGAGATAGAATGACCATCGAGAGATGGAAAGACCATCGAGCGATGAAGTCTTTATCGCCCGATAGAAACTCCATCGTGTATGCCTATATGTTATTTCTGAAATATATGCATATGAGTTTGGCAGTTTGGCATACCCATAGTGGGTGCATATATGGCAAATCTATGAGTTTGCCATACCCATATTAATAGGCCTAACAAATCAATTACACACGTAGGCCGTACCGCCGTAGCCTAAACACTGTTCCATATATATTTGATTTTTGTTAAAGGGAGAGCAAAAAGCGATCCGAGGAGAGCAAAAATCATAATCGACTCGCTAACAAGAACCTAGTCAATAATTTATCCTAAACCGACCAAATTATCCTACTAAACGCACCTACAAACCAAGAGAAAGTCCACCTCTCCAAAGAATTCCACCATCCACACTACGGAAAGAAAAGATGGAAATGTTTCACATCTTTTCTTTTGCGGAATGTACAGATTCTAAAAAATCGGATCAAATCTAATCAAAATAAAAAAAAAATTATAAATCAAATCCAATGAAAAAGGGTAAAGAGAATCACAAACGAACTTGTTGTAAATTGCAAAATCATTTCAGTTATCAGTTTCCTTGGAAAAGTGGACTCCAAGATACCCAAATCACATGCCTTCTTTGAAAGAAAGAAGTTCTTTCTTCTACTCCTACACTATTTTCTTTTATCGTTGAAAAAACCCTAAACCTAAATTTTTTTTGTTTATCTGTTTCTTTGGTTGGGTTTCGTTGGAAAGCTTTAGGAAGTAAAGAAATTGTGATCAAAACAATTAAGTGATCAAAATTAGTTGATTTGTGATTGTCAAATAGGTTTTCCTTACGTTAAAGTAACCAAAAGATGTTTGTTTTATAACAAAATTCAGAAGTATCATTTAAGCGATCTAGGATATATCGTGACCAAGGCTTATTGGTTTGATTGATTTGTTGAGAAGGGACGGTGGTGGACTGGAGGTGAAGAACAAAAGAAAAAAAATAATCATTACTGGTATCGGTATTAGAACGATGGTGGTGGAATTGTTTGGGAATGGGTGTAAGTTCTTGTGGTTAGTGGGGTGTATTTAGGAAGGATATTTTGGTCTGAGTCGGAAAAATATATTGAACGGGTCATAGTTAGCGAGTCAACTACGATTTTCGCTCTCCTCAAATCATGTTTTGCTAACAAAAATCTATATATTTTAGAAGAAAAAAGTACGATGAAGATGAAGAATGCCATGATGATGATACTGTTGGTATTATTACCTGCAGTAAGTTATGCGATTGAAGTATATGGAGGACTTAATCAAGAGTTTCTTGTGTGTAATCAAATTCATGCATCTAAGATAAGGACTGAGAGGTGTTGGGCAGTACTCCATCGCAATGAACAAGTTCAATCAAACACCACTTATATTCCTTACTTTGTCGGTATAAATAGAAAAAATTGACGGAGATATGCGATGGTGTTGTGACATAATATTCGCAATTACTAATCAATGCTTGCATACCATGTCTACGCAACTAGGTTCACCGTTCCTTCTCAAGGAACATTGTCTTCGCAATGGAGAACAACCTTACCAGCAACGCAGGGATCATGATGAGTTATAGAATTCCAATAACTGTTGTTTTTTTGGCATTTGTCTTTGGTAGGTTCGAGCTGTGTAATCTCTTTTCCTATTTGCACTGAATAATCATGCATTTTAGAAACTATTAACTTCTTCTGACTTCGAAAAATATTATTCTTTCGATCTACCGACCTAATGTTTGTTTCAGAAACAATGTAACGTTATCATAATTCGATTCAAATTACATACTCCCTCCGTTCTTTTAATATGGCTTGGTTCACCAAATGGATGTTAAAAATATAAATTTGGTTTCCTAATGGGAAGTGTTAGGTTTCACTTTTACAGTTTTAACCTTCATAAAAACACAATTTTACGATTTTGTTTATTATAGAAAAAACTGATGGAAAAACCGATAAAACCAAAATCAAATCATATCGTTTCATCTCCATGTTGATGTCGAGGAGAATTTGTCTGAAACTGCTGTTGCTGGTGTTTAAATTAGGGGTAACTGATTGAATTGCATGCTTATTTTGTTAAGAATTGAGCCGGAATTACAAACATCTCTGGCTAGAAACACCAATCTCAGGGTAACAGAAACACCAATTTCGAGTGTGAGCAACAAAAACAAGATCTTACTCCTTCACTTACCCATTACTAGGGTTTCATTTCATCAATGATGTCTTAAATCACTGGAATCATATAAAGGGTATGTTTCAATTTCTCGTAAATTTTCTTAAATTTATGTTCTCTTTTTGTTTGGGTTGCTTTTGATGCTAATGGTAATGGGATTTTTGATGCAGATCATGTTGTGTTGAGCTGTGATGAGAACAGTTACAAAGTTGGGTTTTTCTTTGTGGGTTTCGTTTGTGTTTGATTTCTAGAAATGCTGAACTTTAACGGAGGTTGAGAAGATCAAGTGAAGCAAGATCGGAGGTAAGTGGATCTTGAATTGTTCGTTTGATTAACTTAATTTGTTCTGTTGATTTCAGTAGTTTTGGTTTGGAAATTAGGGGTTTCAAAAATTACTAAGTAGGCGTAGCTGCAATTGAGTGTTATCTGGTCTACATTGTTTAGGAACAAAGACAATGGAGGATTCAACCTTGACAACTACATAATTTCTTCGGGCTCGTTTACTTTCGGAGAGATCCGCATCTAAGACGGCAAAGCAAAAAGCAGATGAATTGGCAAAAAGAGTTAGTCCTTTGCATTCCTTGAAATTTTCTGTTGAATGATGGTTCATGTTGTATTGTTAATTGATTTAGACTGAAATTGAACTCCTGTGATTTTATTTATGTTTTGCTGTAATGCTGATACTGAAATTGATTTAAACATATTCACTTGTGTTTATTCCACAGAATGCAGCAGAGAAACCTCCATTTTCATGCCAAGTTGGACTGTAATGCCAATTCATGTTGAAAGGGAAGTCCTTTTACTGAAATTTTTACCCGACTATGCGAGCTTGTATCGTAGATAGACCAATTCATGTTGAAATTTTTACCCGACTACAAGTGCTCTTGCTGTTGCTAATGAGTTCAATATTACACCTTATATTTTCTCTCCATCAACCGCTATGTGTTTATGCTTGTATTACCATTTACCCATCATAGAGCAGGTTTACTCCTGTGACTATAGAGATGTATCTCATCCGATTCAGATTCCAGGTTGTGTACCAATCCGGGGGACCGATCTTCCGAACCCACTTGAAGATAGGAAGTCAGAGGTTTATAAAAGAATTTTACAGTATTGGAGAAGGCTTAATATGGCTGCCGGTACTGTTAACAACTATAACCCTCCTTTTGGTGCTCTCTTAAGTTGTGCTTCTCTAGTTTATTGTGATGTTACTATTAAAAGGACATAAAAAGGACAGATACAGAAAAGATATGACAACTTCAAAAAGTCATCCTGTGTCGTTATTCTTCTTACTAGAAGAACCGGTCTTCGTTGTACTTTAGGGATGCCACATCATGTTGGGTGCATTGGGTGCACGAAACTCGGGTGCCACAAATCATTTTCGATCATCAATATCTTAAACACCAACATTCGCCTTTAGTCACATCTTAAACTGCTTAGTCCATTCATTTGTGTCTCAATCTCTTTTGGAAATTTTAAGAATGGGGTGTAATGTCATGGAGACAAAACCAGAAGATGATATCCCGTCTTCCGAAAGTATCAAGAAATATAACAAAGGAGTTGAGCATTTATGTGAAACTGGAATCGATAATGTCCCTACTTATTTCCTGCTTCTCAAAGAAACAATGAAAATGAAGTAGTGTTAAACCTTAAGTTGCCTGTTATTGATTTTTCTGAATTACAAGGTCCTAATCGACACAATGTACTTCATTCTCTTTCGAAAGCTCTTGAGAATTATGGGTTTTTTCAGGTACTACTTGACTACGACCAACTCTCTGCAGATTCATAATTCATGAATTAAGTTCTCACGTGTTATCCGTAACATCTCAGCTGAAGTTGATGATGTTATCCACCCTGGAGACCTTGGCGTTTGCTTGATCAAGCATGTAAGTGAATTTCGCTAATGCATATGGCCAACTGTTGTTGGATGTTACTGAATTGAGCTAGTTATGTTCTCATTCCTTTTTCTTGCTGTGAAGGCTAAAGCGGAGGTCAAAAGGCTTGAACTGGTTGCCATTTCACTTGGTAATTTTATCAAATACTTAAAGGGTGAATACCCATTGACACACAGTTCTTCTTCATCAATACTCGAAAGTCATCAAATCACCCACCATTTGCACTAAGAGTGAGCATAAAAACTCAAGCACTCTCCATCTGATTTCTCAATCCTACCCCCATCATCATTCAATAAAACAAACACCACAACCTGGATCACAAGAACCAAACAAAATTGGTTCCAAATTCCATACCCATTAAACAAAAACTTGAATTCATTGTAGGAAATTAAGAAACCAGGCTCAATGTTTGATAAACATTCATTAAGAAGAGAATCTCATCGTTTGGAAAGAATGATAAATTAACCCTCATTCAATTTCCCAGAAACAAATTAAGAAATCAAGCAATCCTGGTAATTACGACATACCCAGATTATGAATTGAAATAATGAAATCAATCAACAAATTAAAGAAGTAACCAATGGAATTAGGGCGGAAGAAAATTTTAACAACGAAAACCAGGAAGGAAGATCCCTACCTCTCAGTCGCTACACCAACAATTGACAGCCAATCAGACCTACAAACCCAAGCTCTTACTAAACCCTAAATTAAAAACAGGAGAAGATTAAAATCCATGGAAAATTATTGATGGGAGGAATTCATCGAGAAAATTGATGGGAGGAATTCATCGGGAAAATTAACTTTGGAGTTTTGAATTGGAAAATTGTTCTCAGTTTGGTTTGTTATGGGAAAGAGGAATTCAGGGAGAGGGGGCAAAAAAGGAAAAGCCAAGAAATAATGGCGGAAATGATTGGTTTTGTTAAAACCCTTAATTTGGAACGCATCCCAAACCGGCCTATATTAAAAGAACGGGGGGAGTATAAGAATAGCATCCAAATACTATTATTTATTTTTTTGGAAAATATACAATTCATTCACTGGAGAGTGCTGAGTTAGCACTTAAAAGAAACAACACACAACTACTCAAACAAATACTATAACAACTACTCAAACAACACACAAATACTATTATCTTTATTTATTTGTTTTTGAAGGAAATATTATCATGAATATTAAAACTATAACAACTTGATTACCCATTGACATATCCATGGGAAACATTATCATTATTGAAACTATAACAAACTGCTTACCCGTTGACATATCTATCCATGGGAAACATTATATCATAATTAAACATCTGACAACGACGACACAATCAAACCACACCCTAACTGTGCCATTCCAGCATCACCAGCACCACTACATCCTAATTCGTTAGTGGTGGTTGAATTTCACCTCCTGCTTCAGTACTAAACACCTTAGCAATTCTCTCCTTAGGTATAAGAGGCAAGAAAGATGATACAGGGAGTTTCCTCTCAGTCGCATTAGATACAGCACTATTATACGTGTCAGCCAACATAGAAGCAGTAGGAAGCATAATCTTAGCCACTGTAGGAAACAATGGAAGTTTATTCAGTTGGCGCCAAGTCTTAGCTGCGTATTTCTCAGCAATTGGGTTGTACTTGGCGTAAGCTTCTTTCGCAGATGGCTCGACCTTGGTATATGCATTCATAGCAAACGCTCTTGCAGTTTCTACCAATCCAGAGTGCTGAACTTCTGAACCTATAGTTTGAGCCTCTCTTGATAGTTCCTTTGCTACTGATGGCATCTTTGATTCATCCACCTACACAAAATCACAACCCGAAACAGTTAGAACAAATCCGAAAACCCGACTTGACTCATCAATGTAAATTCCAGGGTTTTGTTTTGTGTTAGGTTACCTTTCTATCAACGAACTTGAGAACATTGTATGGAATATCTTTGAATTTGTCATAAACAGGAGCTACAACGGTTTTGAGAGTGCCTTCAACCGATTCGACACCAGGTTTGAGTGGACCGGATTTTTCTTTAGCGAATTTGTAGAGTTTAGAGAGAAAAACAACGGCTTGAACAGTTGCTATATGAATGAAAGCTAAATGCTTCAGATTTTCTTTCGCAGATCTATCAGTCTGAAATTCACAACAAAGAATTAATCAAAACCATAAGTTATAGTACAATTAAAACAACTAAATCTAATTAATTGATTAACCATCATCATCACGTAAGAATTAATCGAACAATCAATCATCAAAGAAATCCCAAAATTTTGACAAAAAAAAAAAAAAGCTAGTTGTATATTTCTTTTTACCACTTCCGGTTGTTGATCTACCACCTCGGGGTTTTGTTCATCTACCGTCTCTGGCTGCGGATTTTCATCAGCAACGGCCATTCTTTTCTACAAGAGAATACTGGGAGTTGATCGTCTTTCTGTGGGAGGAGAATATATAAAAATCGGGAAAAGATAGTATGATATTTTGTTGAAAGTAAAACTGAAACTACTCAGTATTTATAGGGGAGAGAGATGGGTGAAAAGACGCGTCAACAGTAAAAGTCAATTCGCACCTGCTTGGAGGCGAAGGAAGGAATGTTAGTTGCGGAAACAAAAACATGAAATTTGTGTGTGGCATTTTTCTAAGGTACTTTTGCCTAACCATTAACTTTAGTCTTGAGGAATTTTACTACACCCTAGGCTTCATTTTAGACGAAGATTTAGTGTATTTCATGCAGCTCGCGTAATGGAGAGAGATACAAATTTTCCATCTATGCTACTATGTACTCCCTCCGTCTCTATTATATAGGCGGAGTTTTAAAATTTTATATAGTACCATTAGATAGGCGGATTTTCAATTTCAAATGGGTTTTTCCATAAATTACCCTTATTTATTATAGGCAGTTATCACAACAATTAAGTTAATGTCTCCAATGTTGGAAATTGTACAAAGGGTAAGACAGGAAAGAGGATGGATACGTAGGAAATCAAAGTTTTTTCTTATTCTAAGATAAACCCACTTCTCCGCCTATATATTGAGGACGGAGGGAGTATATCCTAAATGAAAATCTTCAAGCATTAATGGCAATAGTACAACTAAAAATATGGCAATAGTACAACTAAAAATAAAAACTTATAGTTCCAAGACAAAATGTAAAGATGTTGTTGAATATTTTATTAAAAAATTCAAAACCTTCAAATATTATGGGACTAGAAAAATGTTTAATAGGTCAGCTGAAAGATGCGGTGAAATTGACTCGATGGTAGAAATTTAGTAGCCAGCCTTCAACCGGATGTTATAGGTTGCAATATATTGATTGATGGGTACTCCAAGAATGGCAAGTTGGATGAGCTATTCAAGAAATTGAAATGCATAATGCATTGGCTTACTTTTAAGGTTAGGTAAGATATTGAAAATTGTCGGTACGATCTGTCTCATAAAGTGACTATTAGTTAAATTCTATTCATTCTTAGTTGTCAATATACCTGGTTTCTTTTTGTTACTTGGTAATGCTACTACGATCGAAGGATGACGCATGCTTTAGGTTGTTACTTATTCATTCTTGGCTAGAAGCAAATCACTATATTTGCTTTGTAAAAGTTCTACTTTAACTTTTTGAAAAACTTACTCCTACTTGCCACAAGTGATTAAAATATACCTTGTGGCGGTGGCAACTCATAATCAGAGTTTGATCACAACTCAAATATGCATACAGCACATACTTCTTATAGTAAATTGTACGGAAAATGGGTCATTTGTCCAAAAAATTTAAAACACGGTTCAAATGGACGAGTAAAAATTTTATGGGTGAAATGGACAAAAAAAATAGCAAGGATGAAGCTGGATTCATCTGGCTTAAACAAAAAATAGCAAGGATGAAGCTGGATGCATCTGTGTAAAATAAAAATAAGAAAAAATATTTGAAAATGGACGGGATGAAACGCGGTTACATCCGCTTATATTTTAAATTTTTGTCCATTTAAATGATAAACTACCCCTTTTCACCCAGGAAATTTTGATTTTGGTCTTTTTAACCAATTTTGTGTAAATTGTAGTACACTCTCTTTCTTGGATGGCATGACTTTTATTCTCTTAGTGAGCCTGCCTTCAATGTTCCGTTTATTCTCTTAGTGAGCTGGAGTTCAGCCAAGAGGGATTTCAAGTTCAAGGGTGATTAGGAATATCACATAGGGAGACATAGGGCATGCTCCCAATCATGATTCAAAGTATAAATATATAGTTGTATGCTCTGAACGCTTTTTATTTTTCTGTAACAAGGAAAAATAGCACTAAGAGGGTACAAGCCCATACACGCAAACAATAACAAAGGAATTACATAGATGACTGAATGAACAGCTAGTCTCTGTTATCAAGTAGTCTAAGTACACATCCTTAACAAGGCTTCCAATGGACGTCCAGTCGAAAATCAACAGCATACCAAACTTTGACTGAGTACCAAAGTACAAATAACCCTCAAAAACAATTATTGACTTGCCACATTCTAAAACTACTATTCATATCGCTTTATAGTAGCATGCCTTTCCAAAATTCTTTTGCTCATGTGTGGAATTGTATGATGCATCTTGATGCAGTACTATCACTTGTTCACCGTTTGCTTGGGTGTTGCAAGATATATAGGTTTTTGATAATTGTTAATTTGTTATAATGTTATAAGGGAAAGCCAAAACAACTTAGGGAAAAGCTAATATTTTGTCAATCTCTGGCGGTCAAAATCATAACAAATCACCGTAAAACTAACCTACTTTAAATCAATAGTTATCTAGTACTTCCTAACTACTTCTCATACTAAAACCCTATTCCATATACTTAGAAGAAATGAGAGTATTGATGAAGATGAAGATGAAGATGAAGAATACCATGATACTGATGGTATTGATGTTTGTATTCCTTGTACCTGCGGTAACATCAAAGATATATCCAGGATACTGATGGTATTGATGTTTGTATTCCTTGTACCTGCGGTAACATCAAAGATATATCCAGGACCTTTTGGTCATATGCAAAATTTACGCTGTATAATATTAGAACGTCTAGGTACAATCATATATCCAGTGACCCGTGCTGGGCAATACTTGATAATCCCCTATATGACAATGAAAAAGAGGCATCTGCAATTCCCTTGCTTATGAAATGCCATAATGCTGGAGAAAAGATATGGTTAAAAGGAGAAACGATAAGGATATGGTCTGGTAGATCCAGAAAATCTAACCCTTTCAAACACTCTCCATCTGTTTATGATTCTCTTAATAGCTGGATGGATTCCTGGGATGCTAACTCTAATACTTCTGCAGCCCTTGATAGAAATCTAGTAAGCTATGCGCCTATTTCTCTTTGGGAGATCTGGATTTCCAGATGTAAGATAAAGAAATTATGTTACGAAAGAAGAAGAAGAAGAAGATATATTGACGATGACACGGAGAGTTTGTTCATCAGCACAGGAAAAGAAAAACCAGTTCTTTACGATGTCTACCAGAACGGATCCAGGATAAAACCAAAAGTCAAGATAAATACTTATATTATAACTGAAAATTATAATGCAGGTTTCGGTCTAGTTATTCGTGATTCTTCTACAGGATCGTTCGTGGGGGCAATGGTATACTTACCACCCAAGCAGGGGATGTGGATGGAGCTGAATGGATGGTACGGTTTCTAGCTTTAAGTGGGAGGACCAGAATATCCTCTTAAGAGTGTCAATCTTTGGAATCTTGTATTGTTTCTTTTCGTTTTTAAAAAAGGTCCTTCGATCATGTGTCTCTGACTAGGTTTCGAGTTTTGTAATTCTTTAGAGTTAATTGATTCGACTTGACGATCTTTTTTGTGTGATTGAAACTCAGATATATAAAAACTGTCTTGAGGGATGGTGTTTGATTTGTATCACCCTTGTTGGAAGTTAAACCAAGATATGGTGATTTGAGCTTTGGATCAACAAGTATTGTTGAGAGGATTAACATATCATGTTGACACAGTATGAAGAAAGCAGTGTGGATCAACAAGCATAGTTGACACACTATGCGATATTTGGAAGTTACAATTAACTTGAGAAACAAGGTGTTCTAGAGAGTTCTAGAAGAGTTCTATTTAGAGTTTGTTTTATGTTAGGAAAGTGTCTTTGTTTAGAGTTTGATTTTATTAGGAATGCTTTGAGTGATCGTCAAGTTCATGAGACTATAAGTAGGTTGTTGAGCCATAAGAATTGTACACCGAATTTGATTATCAATGTAGTCGTTTTTGCTTCTGCGTGTGCTCTCCTCTCTCTTGCTCGATCCTACATTTGGTATCAGAGCAAGGTGAGAGGAAGAGGGAGGAGAGGAGATAGAGTTCAAGAAAATTCAAAAGTTGTTCGGTGGTAGAAGGAGAAAGAGTTAAAGAATTTTTGTTCTTTGGTTGCTGAGATTTGGTAAAAAGTGGTTCGAGTAAAAAATAAATAAATAACAGTTATTTGAGTTGAAGTATGGAAGATGTTGGTGGATCGTTGTTTGTTGCTATGGGTTTAGATGGTGTTCTCCGAAGCTTGAAACTAGAGTTAGAAACCAACCAGGTTCTGCTGGTTGTCGAGAAAAGAAGAAGAGTTTGTTGCTGCTACAACAATACTGAAATTGAGAAGAAGAACCTAAACTAGGGTTTGAGAAGAAGATGCTGAAACAAGAGAAGAAAGTAACTTGTTCTGGCCATGGTGACGATGGTTACTTGGCAAGGGAACAAAGAAGATTCTGCTGCAGTTTTAAAAAAAAAAAAAAAAACTAGAAGAAAGTGATGCTGGTGTTTTTGATGAGTATTCTTGATAGTTTGGTTAGAAAAATTCGAGGCCTAGATGATTATAAAGAAGGTAAAGTTTTGTGACCAAGATATAACAGCGAGAAGACGAAGCGAAAGTTATTATTGTTGTCATGCTTGTATATGCCTACGAAATAAAGTTCTTGCTGCTGTAAAACTAAGAAGAAGGCGTAGCTGTAGTCTGTTAAGCAACGTTCCAGTGTCATCAGGGTATGAGAAGCCAGCTGATATGAGAAAACCTAAGAAAGCTGGGCTTCTGTCGTAGAAGTTGCTGCCCTAGATTTGACTTCCAGCGATGATAGAGTTTAGTCGTAGAAAGAATTAAGATTGGAGATTGGCAAGAAAACATGGCATGCTGGTGGTGATCGTGATGGTGCTGATGTTTGGTAGTTCTCGGTGATGGAGTATGAATACTGCAACTGGCGGTACGAGTAGTTAAATTTTGGAGTTGTTCCACTACGGGAAAAATAGTGATCTACAACTGTAGATTGACAACTCTTATTTTTAAAAGTTGTAAAAGGTGGCATGTTTTACAACTTTTTCCAAAGAAAAAGTTGTCAAAGTAAAAACCGTCCAACTCTTAGGACCAAAGAGGTCCAAAGAGTAGTGAAGAGAATGAAAAACCACAACATTTTGTGTGAAAAGGGTTGCAGAGAGAAGTGACCACCTTTATACTTTACAACTCATATCTTAAAGGTAGTGAACAACTGTATAACAACACACATAAGGGTTGTTGAAGATAAAAAGAAATTTAATTTTGAAAAATGTTCTTGTAGAGATTAATACCCAGGCATACTTTGTGTTAGCACAAGTCATCAACCATCCTTCCGGCTTCACAATATTGGTAGACTTGTGCTTTTTTTTTCCTGATCAATATTCAGAAACTTTACAAGGGTTGTAAAATGAAAAATTGACTTTGAAAAAAAAATGAGGCTAAGGTGAATCAAACCTGAACCTCCATTGTCTACGACTGGGATTCCAACCCCCCTTAAGAGTTGTCGTATAGTTATAAACACTTCTGCTATATTTTTCTCACTTCTGCTAAATTTTTCTCACTTCTGCTAAAAATTATTTTGGTCTCCGGTTCTGCTAAATTTTTCTCACTTCTGCTAAAAACTATTTTCTCTAACACACCCCACTAAATTCTTGAAATTTTAGGCCTTTTGAGATTGGGTAGAAATATCCAAAAGAGGGTTTGTTTAAGGTTTTAGAGAATATTCTTGAAATCTTACATGTAAAGGGTTCATTTTTATAAATTTTTATCATATATCCTATTAATTTTGGAGTGAGAACCACTTCGGACACTGAGGGTTCATGATTCGTATGCCATTGAACCAAATTTGAAGCCAGAAATGACACATGAGATCCAACTTTAAATAGATGGATTCATCGTTCTTACTAAGTTTCTGACTTATAGTAGTCCACCCACGGCCAGGTTTCGATCTCGGAGCCAGGGTATGCATACAATATGCCAGAATAGGGTTTGTTTAAGGTTTTGGGGAATATTTCGAAGGAATCTTACCTTTAAATGGATGGATTCATCGTTCTTACCAAGTTAATTTCCGACTTATAGTAGTCCACCCACGTCCAGGTTTCGATCTCGGAGCCAGGGTATGCATACAATATGCCAGAATAGGGTTTGTTTAAGGTTTTGGGGAATATTCTTAAGGAATCTTACCTGTAAATGGATGGATTCATCGTTCTTACGAAGTCCACTCACGGCCAGGTTTCGATCTCGGATCCAGGATGTGCTTGCAATATGCCAGAATAGGGTTTGTTTAAGGTTTCGGAGAATATTCCAAAGGAATCTTACCCTGTAAATGGATAGATTCATCGTTCTTCTGATTCCGACTTATAGTAGTCCACTCATGGCCGAGTTTCGATCTCGGAGCCAGGGTATGCATACAATATCCCAGAATATGGTTTGGTTAAGGTTTCAGGGAATATTCTGAAGGAATCTTACCTATAAATGGATGGATTCATCGTTCTTACGAAGTTTCCGACTTATAGTAGTCCAATCATAGCCAGGTTTCTATCTCGGAGCCAGGGTATTGATAGGGTGTAGAATACATCCTATTTACTATTTATTGTTTATGCTTTCTTTGCTATTTTTCTTGTAAATTATGTATTTTACGCTTGTTTTGAGTTTTATAGCTACTTTGGAGTCGCATGGAGGAAAAGAAGAAGAAATCACCCAATTTAAGCCAAAAGGGCAAAAAGGTCATTTTACAAGCAATTGATATATGGAGCCCGGTCAAGGTTAAGGGCAACTCGTTTTGAAGTTTTAAAGACAGACTAATCAAGGTTAAGGGGCGCCATCCGCTAGCCCTTATCGAAAGTGATATCCTATTATGAGCACCCAATTGGGGTGGTCACTTTGTCCTTGGGGTGTAACCATCCCGCCCATTCCAACCCTAAAATCGAGTATTTCTTTAGAAACTGAAATTGAAAAAGAAAAGAGAGCGACCATTCTTTGCTAGTTAAACCGAGAGATGGAAGTGATAATCGACTGAGATGATGCGATAACGAGTGATGAAGGAGATGAACTCGCTGCCGTTAGTTCATGAGAGATGCACGAAATCGAGAGAAATTCATGGGATCGATTGATCTTGTGAGAGATCGATGTTGGAGAGGAAGGAACTTAGGGTTTCTTTGAAATCAATTGGGATCGAAAGTAGGGAAGAAAATGGGTTCGATTAGAAACCTCGAGATGAAGAAATGAGTTCGGTGGTCACTTTGTTGAAGAAGATGGGTCTGTGGATTGAAGAATAGAAATGGGTTCGATATTGCGACGTTAACTCTTTGAGAAGAATGAGAAATTGAATCATAAGGAGCAAATCGGTGATGATTATGAAGCCATCGGATGAAGAAATTCATGGGAAATTGGTGGTTGATCCGAGAAATTACTTGCTATGGGTTTACGATTGGTTGAGATGTAATCGAAGATTGAGTTTGGTAGCGAAAGAGATTGAATGTGGTACTGCTTCTTTTGTTGTTTGAGCTATGTTTGTAATCGAGAAGAGTACATATGGGTTCAATTTGTGTTAGCCTGAACTCAAGCCGGAGATATTGATTTTCAAGGATGTCTTTGGGTTAAATCGATTAGTGAATTGAATTTGGTGATGGTGATGATTTACATTCTTTGTTAGATCAAGATAATGTTACGAATGGTGGTGGTCCGAATAATTTGAGTGAGGATAGTGGCATCATGCTCGAGTTGACCCGAGAGCGAAAATGGGGATTTGATGGAGTCTCTTTGGTCTTTGCGTAATGATGTTTCGAATCTTTGGGAGCGGTGAGAAGTGGTATAGACTTGTATGCTTATGAGTCGGGTATTGGTAGAGGAAACATAACCTGGGAAGAGTCAGTGCTTGAATTGGCGAGCACAGGATGGTGTTGCGGGTGCCGTGTAATTGAATATGGTGGAGGTGTGGACCGAATGTTGCGACAAGAAGGGAAGCAAGAATTGACTCAAATTGCAGTACTGCAGCTGAAGCTCTGTTGTGTTAAACTAGATGAATGTTAGGACTGTCACAGGGAATGAAGACATAGATCGGCCTGAATGTGGCCTGGGAAGCCCTGTAAATAAACAGAACTCGGCCGGTTCTTCATTCCGGCGAGTCAACTCGGCGATGACCGATCCAGACGAGTCAGAGCGACTCAACTCACCCCAGTAAGACCGGTCCAATGAATCGAAGGCGACTCGGTAGCTAACTCCCTCTTACCGCCTTGACCGTTGACTCGACGGTTGACCACTTTGACCGTTAGTCCTAACGGAGGATGACGGAATATTCCGTCGAATATTCCCTTGACGGAGAAATTTTCAGGTGGCGGGTCGGTGACGGATTCGGTCAAATTCGCCACAATACCCGGCTTTTTCCTAGCGAGCCAAAAAAAATCCAAATTTTCTATGGACTTCTCTCATGGGTGTGAAGACTTGGACTAGGAATTGGATGGAGAATTGGGCTCAAATTTGGAAAGAGAAGATGAAGAGTTGAGAAAGGCTTGGTTTTGGAAATTGAATTGCTAAAGGAAAAGGATTCTATTCCTTGGAAGATTTGGAGAATATTGAAGCCTATAAATAGAGAAGTTTTCTACATCTTTTACACACCTCTCTACACACACAACACTTTTCTTTTCTTATTCTTTGTGTGAACTTTTAGCATGAGTAGCTAATAATTTTATTGATTTAGGATGAATTCCTAGTTCTTAATATATGTTTTGAGTATTGTTTCAATTCTATCTTGAGGTTTTTCACATGATTATCGATTGTTTTTACTAATAGGAATGATCTTAAAGACATTCATGATTGATTGATAGATTGTTTAGGTGGCCAACTAAATTGATTTGTCGATTTAATCTAATGCTAGTGAAAGTTAGGGGATAAGTAATCGTTTCTTGACTCTTTACATAAGTAGCAAACATGAGACCTTGCGGAGGGATTCCGTGGAGCAATTGTGTGTAGAAACAACGCTAGAAAGTGGACCAAGCGAACCGAGTCTAACTACTAGTACTAAACCTAAATTCATAGATCTTAATGCATTCGGGGAATTACATCTTGTAAGCGAACCTCAGGGTGGTTCTTTTGGATAGAATCGATAACTAGCGGACATGTTACTCGGTGAAATTAGGGATTTTGGGGCTAGCTAAGCGGACTGCTATCCTACGGTTGGTGATAATCTGTGACTAATAACAAGTAGAAAAGAACATAACTTGATTCATTGTTTCGCAACGAAGAATGATTCCTTGATCTTGTCTCTCTTATTGATTTCAACTTTATCTTTTAATTGCTTTGTTTATTTTCTTTTGCTTTATACACCCCCCTTTTGTGACAATTTTGACAACTAGAATCTCTTGCTCCTCGTGGGAACGAACTTGACTACACTATATTACTTGTTAATTAGGTGGAAAATCTTGAATTAATTTGTTGTGGTACGACGGGCATCAAATTTTAGGCGCCATTTAACGGGACGGCGGATGATTTTAGTTGTTTTTATTTTTCTTTTTGCTTTATTCTTGCTTTGTTGGATCCTATACCGTATCTAACTTAAGTTTTTGAATCTTATTTCAGTGCCGATTTTCCATGTATGGTGGACAAGAGCAAGCATATTACAACAATCAATACGGTTTTCAACCTCAACATTATGACAACTTCCAACCATCCTTAGGATACAATCAAAACCAATCTTTTGGCTATGATCAAATTCCTCTGAGAACCTTATGGATATTCTCATACATATCAACAACCTTATGACGGGTATGTAAGTGGACAATCACAAGGATAGGAGGATAGTTTTGTTTATGATCGAAATTCTCTAGTTTTGCGAGATAAGATGACTGCCATGATTGGGGATCTTCAACAAAAGTTGCAAGAATCACATCGAGAAATTCAAAGGAATTGGAGAAATTATACGAACAAATTAATCAACCTTTTGAGACTTTTGAAGACGCTAGTGTAGCTTACTCGAGCCTTGATCTTAATAATGATCAATCACCTATTCAAAAGGAAGAGCTTGAGGAAGATGCATTTATTGCTTGGAAAAAATTTCTTTGGGAAAGATATGAGTCTGCGGAAGTGTATGAACGTTGCAACAATGAGGAAGTTATTCCAACTCCGGATCATAATAAAGATCCTTCACCTATTCAAAAGGAGGAGTTTGGATATCACTTGCCTATTGTTGTAAAACGAAGTAACACCCTCACAAGAAGATCTTACAATTTATACCGAGGAAGATTATATGAGAGAAGAATGGCCCGATTCCGATGATGAGAATGTTGAAGAGATGATGCTCGTTAATGAAACCGAATTGATTGATTTCGTGGAAGACCCAATTGAACTTGCCAATGATTATAATGATGCCAAAACTTTGGTTAAGGTAGAAAACGACGAAGAATGGTTGCAAGGTTTAATAGAGGACCACGATATACAAGAGGTAAGTAATTCACTTGAATTTTTAAGGATGAAGAGGATTCTATAATACAAGAGATTGTGCAAGGTTTGTCTAACCCTTTGCATATTGATTCTTCTCATTTACCTCTTATTGGTTTGAATGTATGTGCTTCGAAAGTATTTTTGGATGATTTTGTTTCTAGATATCCACCATTGGAAACACTTGATGCTAACACTATGCAGGTTTGCCAAGAGGAACACATGGAAATTCCCAAATTCTATGCTCTTTATACACTTCCGAGTGTGGACGAGAATAAGTGTGGGGGGAAATTTCTATCGAGCGATAATTTCATTATTATTTTCTTGTGCTAACATTTGTATGGAGTTATTGTTTGCAAAACAGGTATTATGGGTGGATCCTCAAATTTTCAGATTGTTAGTATATGGGGAATGAATCTTGCAAGAGCTAAGTCGGGCCGTCGACTTTAAAACAAGCGCTTAATGGGAGGCAACCCATCGATTTTGTATTTCTTATCCTTTTTCTTTTTGTTATTTCTTTTTCTTGTTCCTTATCATGTTAAAATTTCCCACCTTGACTTTACTAGGAAGATTCAATTACATTGAGGACAATGTAAGGTTTAAGTGTGGGGGAGTGGTTAAGCATGTATTTATTTCAAAAATTTACAAAAAAATTAAAAATTAAAAAAAAAAAAAAGTTTTACATAAAACCTCCAACTTTTAAAGATTTTAGAGTCACTAGCATATTTCTAGGTATGTTTACATAGAGATTTTGACCGACATAATTGAACTTGGAAATGTTAGAGAACTACATTCGGATTTCTTGTTTGTTTGAGTGTTAAATAATGGATTTAATCATGCCGGTGATGCGAATTTGGTGCAGGGAGAAATGCGTTATTAGAGTTGCTGATCAATCATTAGTGGAGACTACCCGTATTCATATCATGTGAGGCACCGACCAGAAATTTTCCATCTACTAAAGAGCTTCTTTTGAGTGTGTGTCACCGTACGTCAATTCCGGGTAGAATGGTGAGCTACCCAACCTCCCACCAATAGAAGCACTACTCTTTGATCTCTTGAGTGCTAATTTTGTCAATCATGAGGGTGACGTCTATAGATGAAAACTTCCTTCTTGTAGTTCGATTTGCAGTTAGCACCATTCTCTCTCGCGACAACAACGGATCCATAGAAACACTCTCATCATCAACAAGGAGCGACATCAAAATCTACAAGGAAAGTTGGAAAAGTTTAAGGTTTACAAGCAACGGAATGAGAAAAAGAGCAAATTTCAAATTCAAGTAAAGCAACATACAAATGAGCGGATTTTACATATATGTTGAAGACTTACAATACAATGAGCATAATTATACATACAAGTATGAAGACTTATTCATAAAAGCGAAGAAAATTAAAAAGGTGAGAATTTTTGAAAGTTTATGATTTCAAGACGATACAAGTTGTGAAGAATCAAGTGGTAAAATACTTCTTCCACGGCCATGGTTTATTTTGTATTTAATTTCTCTTGTTTTCACGAAAAAAAAAAAATTGAAAAAAAAAAGAAAAAAAAAAAAAAGAGAAAAAAGAGAGAAATATTTGTTCTTATTTTTATTTAATGAGCCGTGGGGAAGGAAAATCTATAAGGAAATTTCAAGCGACAAGGATTTAAGGTAAAAAGGTTACAAATTGTCAAGGATTTGTGAAATTCGAGAGTTTATCATCAATAGTTGAAACCGAAGACGAAGACCAAGAAGATCAAGACAAGGAGCGGAAGACGTTTCTATTGGATGCCGTGAGAGTGGTGTTATCATAATTGGCGATCGGATGTGAAGGTGAGTAAGTAATCTCATCCTTAATAATAAATGGTTGATTTCCTTTCTTAGAGATCGTCAGAAAAATGGTATTTCAAAATATTAAAAGATGTGGGTTTTTAAAAATATTTGGGAAGTTGTCCTTCCCACCATTCAACGTGTTGCAGGAATTCTCTCTTCATTCCTACCTGCACACATGTGAGAACCATAAAAAAGCCGTCTTTTTGAGTGCAATTATCATAAAATCCTTTTTGGTGAGGCGAAGTCGAGGCGAAATGCTTATTGGTCGTTTCTCAAACACGCGTTCTCTCATTATGGTGTGGTTATTTCTCACTCAACATTTAAGAATGAGAATATGTTCTTTAGTATTTCTAACTTCTTATTACTAGCATGCAGAAACTCTATGTCCTCATAACTCTTTGGATGCTTAGGACGCTTGAACGCTTTGAAGTTGTGAGTTTTTAGTTTGATTTGCTCGAGGACTAGCAAAGTCTAAGTGTGGGGAATTTGATAGGGTGTAGAATACATCCTATTTACTATTTATTGTTTATGCTTTCTTTGCTATTTTTCTTGTAAATTATGTATTTTACGCTTGTTTTGAGTTTTATAGCTACTTTGGAGTCGCATGGAGGAAAAGAAGAAGAAATCACCCAATTTAAGCCAAAAGGGCAAAAAGGTCATTTTACAAGCAATTGATATATGGAGCCCAGTCAAGGTTAAGGGGAAACTCTGTTTTGAAGTTTTAAAGACAGACTAATCAAGGTTAAGGGGCTGCCATCTAGCTAGCCCTTATCAGAAGTGACATCCTATTATGAGCACCCAATTGGGGTGGTCACCGTCCTTGGGGTGTAACCATCCTGCCCATTCCAACCCTAAAATCGAGTATTTCTTTACAAACTGAAATTGAAAAAAAAAGAGAGAGCGACCATTGCTTTCTGGGTTAAACCGAGAGATGGAAGTGAGAATCGACTCCGAGATGATGCAAACAACGAGTGATGAAGGAGATGAACTCGCCTTTGTTAGTTCATGAGAGATGCGGCCAAATCGAGAGAAATTCATGGGATCGATTGCTGCTGACGAGATCGATGTTGGAGAGGAAGGAACTTAGGGTTTCTTTGAAAATCAATTGAGATCGAGAAGCGGGGAAGAAAATGGGTTCGATTAGAAACCTCGAGATGAAGAAATGAGTTACGGTGGTCACCGCTGTTGCGAGATGGGTGCTGTGGATTGAAGAATAGAAATGGGTTCGATATTGCGACGTTGAATGTGAAAAGATTGTAAGAAATTTTTATGGTCTGCTGAGAGAAGAATGAGAAATTGAATCAAGTAAGGAGCGAATCGGTGATGATTATGAAGCCATAGCGGATGAAGAAATTCATGGGAAATTGGTGGTTGATCAAGAAATTACTTGCTATGGGTTTACGATTGGTTGAGATGTAATCGAAGATTGAGTTTGGTAATATATCTTAGGCATTGTGATTTTAGCGAAAGAGATTGAATGTGGTACCCGATGTTGTTTGAGCTGCCATTCTGCTATGTCGAAAGAGTACATATGGGTTCAATTTGTGTTTATGCTGAACTCAAGTTGGAGATATTGATTTTCAAGGATGTCTTTCAGGTTAAATCGATTAGTGAATTGAATTTGGTGATGGTGATGATTTCTGTTGCTGTTAGATCAAGATAATGTTATGAATGGTGGTGGTCTGAGCTGAGTGAGGATAGTGGCAGTCATGCTCGAGTTGACCAGAGCAGAAATGGGGATTTGATGGAGTCTGCTGGTGCTGCGTAATGATGTTTCAGATGCTGGGAGCAGGCTGAGAAGTGGTATAGACTGTATGCTTATGAGTCGGGTATTGGTAGAGGAAACATGACCTGGGAAGAGAAGATGAAGAGTTGAGAAAGGCTTGGTTTTGGAAATTGAATTGCTAAAGGAAAAGGATTCTATTCCTTGGAAGATTTGGAGAATATTGAAGCCTATAAATAGAGAAGTTTTCTACATCTTTTACACACCTCTCTACACACACAACACTTTTCTTTTCTTATTATTTGTGTGAACTTTTAGCATGAGTAGCTAATAATTTTATTGATTGAGGATGAATTCCTAGTTCTTAATATATGTTTTGAGTATTGTTTCAATTCTATCTTGAGGTTTTTCACATGATTATCGATTGTTTTTACTAATAGGAATGATCTTAAAGACATTCATGATTGATTGATAGATTGTTTAGGTGGCCAACTAAATTGATTTGTCGATTTAATCTAATGCTAGTGAAAGTTAGGGGATAAGTAATCGTTTCTTGACTCTTTACATAAGTAGCAAACACGAGACCTTGGGAGGGATTCCGTGGAGCAATTGTGTGTAGAAACAACGCTAGAAAGTGGACCAAGCGAACCGAGTCTAACTACTAGTACTAAACCTAAATTCATAGATCTTAATGCATTCGGGGAATTACATCTTGTAAGCGAACCTCAGGGTGGTTCTTTTGGATAGAATCGATAACTAAGCGGACTGTTACTCGGTGAAATAAGGGATTTTGGGGCTAGCTAAGCGGACCTGCTTATCCTACGGTTGGTGATAATCATGACTAATAACAAGTAGAAAAGAACATAACTTGATTCATTGTTTCGTAACGAAGAAAGAATTCCTTGATCTTGTCTCTCTTATTGATTTCAACTTTAACTTTGAATTGCTTTGTTTATTTTCTTTTGCTTTATACATCCCCCCTTTTGTGACAATTTTGACAACTAGAATCTCTTGCTCCTCGTGGGAACGAACTTGACTACACTATATTACTTGTTAATTAGGTGGAAAATCTTGAATTAATTTGTTGTGGTACGACACGCATCAGGTATGCATACAATATGCCAGAATAAGGTTTGTTTAATGTTTTGGGGAATATTCCGAAGGAATCTTACCTGTGAATGGATGGATTCATCTTTTTTACGAAGTTTTCGACTTATAATAGTCCACTCACGGCCAGGTTTCGATGTCGGAGCCAGGATGTGCATACAATATGCCAGAATAGGGTTTGTTTAAGGTTTCGAAGAATATTCCAAAGGAATCTTACTTGTAAATGGATAGATTCCTCGTTCTTATGAAGTTTCTGACTTATAGTAGTCCACTCACGGTCAGGTTTCGATCTCGGAGCCAGCGTATGCATACAATATCCTAGAATATGGTTTGTTTCAGGTTTCAGGGAATATTCCGAAGGAATCTTACCTGTAAATGGATGGATTCATCGTTCTGACGAATTTTCCGACTTATACTAGTCCACTCACTGCCAGGTTTCGATCTCGGAGCCATGGTATGCATACAATATTCCAGAATATGGTTTGTTTAAGATTTTGGGGAATATTCCGAAGGAATCTTACCTATAAATAGATGGATTCATCGTTCTTACCAAGTTTCCGACTTATAGTAGTTCACTCATGGCCAGGTTTCAATCTCGGAGCCAAGGTATGCATACAATATGCAAGAATAGAGTTTGTTTAAGGTTTCAGAGAATGTTCCGAAGGAATATTACCTGTAAATGCATGGATTCATCATTCTTACCAAGTTTCCGACTTATAATAGTCCACTCCCGGCCAGTTTTCGAGGGGAATATTCCGAAGGAATCTTACCTGTAAATGGATGGATTCATCGTTCTTACCAAGTTTCCGACTTATAGTTGTCCACTCCCGGCTAGGTTATCTCGGAGCCAAGGTATGCATACAATATGCTATAATAGGGTTTGTTTAAGGTTTCGGGAAATATTCCAAAGGAATCTTACTTAAGTGGATGTATTCATCGTTCTTACCAAGTTTCCGACTTATAGTAGTCCACTCCCGGCCAGGTTTCGATCTCGGAGCCAATGTATGCATATAATATGCCAGAATAGGGTTTGTTTAAGGTTTCGGGAAATATTCCGAAGGAATCTTACCTGTAAATTGATGGATTCATCGTTCTTACCAAGTTTTCGACTTATAGTAGTCCACTCCCGGCCAGGTTTCGATCTCGGAGCCAGGGTATGCATACAATATGCCTGAATAGGGTTTGTTAAGGTTTCGGGGAATATTTCGAAGGAATCTTACCTGTAATGGATGGATTATCCGTTTTTACCAAGTTTTCGACTTATAGTAGTCCACTCCCGGTCAGGCTTCGAGCTCGGAGCCAGGTTAAGTCTCGAATTTTCCAAAAAGGGATTGTTCAAGGTTTCGTGGAATATTCCGATTGAATCTTACATATGAATCGATGTATTCATCATTCTTTCGAAGTTTCCGACTAAATTTGGAGTTAAAACCACTTCACACGCTGAGGGTTCATGGTTCGTATGTCGTTGATCCACATTTGAATCTATAAGTGACACATGAGCTCCATATTTACGAGTTTCTACGATATATCCTGTTAAGTTTGGAGTTATAACCACTTCGGACACTGAGGGTTCATGGTTTGTATGTCGCTGAACCACATTTAAAGATAGAAGTGACACATGAGCTCCGCCTTTATGAGTTTCTATGATATATCCTGCTAAATTTTGAGTTAGAAACACTTCGGACACTGAGGGTTCATGGTTGGTATGCCGTTGAACCACATTTGATGCTAGAAGTGACACATGAGCTCCATCTTTATGAGTTTCTATGATATATCCTGCTAAATTTGGAGTTAAAAACCACTTCGGACACTGAGGGTTCATGGTTTGTATGTTGTTGATCACATTTGAAGCTAGAAAGTTCATATTCTTCTCAATCACCTCCTCGTCTCAGTCAAAATTTTCAATAAAGAGCTCTAAATGCATCGATGTTTGTTTTACTATCCTTAATCACCTTTATTTTTCATTTTCCCGATTCATTCTCATACATTTTTTGGATTTTTATATATCAGACTGTTGACAACAATGTCCTAAATTTATTAATATTTTTTTTGATATTTTTTCATGTCGAAGGTTGATAATTAAACCGAATACATGAGTTCATATTAGCACAAAGAGAAACACACATTATTCTCAATCCGTATGAGCATCCCAGATACAATATCAACTGTCAAGATCTTTTCTTGATCCGTATGAGTGTATCAAACGAAACGTGGTCCGTCAATCATTTTAATTCTCATTCTTGGTTGTATTACCAAACCCTCCCTCAACCACTCGAACTCTAATTCCTATCTGTTTCTCTCTTTCTTTCTTCCTCCATCACCACTATTCTTCCTCTCCTCCTGAAGAACACCTTTCCTCTCCTCCAAAGATGACCGTCGGCGCTCCATCACCACCGCTGCTCTTCTCTCAATCCCTCTTCTTCATCTCAATTTCTTGATTGAATCGACCCATCTTAGTTCTCATCTGCAATTTCTGGTGAAAATCATCACAACCTCAGTCACAGAAACTTATCAATCGAATACCTTAGATCCACCTTCTACAAACCCTAAATCAAATGAAACCCAACTTCAATTCGTAATCTGCTACCGACTTCTTCTTTCACTGATTCAATCTCAGAACCCCTTTCAATTCTTCATTCAACATCTAACCTAGCCATAAGAATCATACCTCTCCATCCCTGAACATCGAATCAGGGTTTGAGGTGATGTTGATTATGGTGGAGAAATGATTCGAAGAAGGTGATTGCTGCTGATTTTCATGAGAATAATTCAAGATGAGTATGGGGGTTTTGAGATTGAAATCAAGCCGAGATATAAATCGTTGATGCATTTCTTTGTTAAGAAGATTAGATTTGAAGCTGGTGTTGTTTTGATGGGGTTGAACTCGGATTTCGAGACAAAGAGCGAGAATTTGATGGGGGTTTGAAGCAAGAAATTGATGTGGAGAAGTTGGGTTTGATTTGGTGAATAGATGATAGTTCTGGTGGTGCCGTGGACTAACTATGTAGAGATGGAGATTTGATATTGCAATTTATCTTGCTGGTGGTGCTAGTACTTATGTGATGTTCAAAGGGTTTTAATGGTTTCTGAATCTCAGATGCAGTTAGAAGATAAGCTTAAAGTTAGGGTTCCAGTGAAGAACAACTTTAAGGAGGAACTGAGAAGTTTCTTCTGAGATTGAGGAATCGAATCGGCAGGTTTGTTGTTTATTTGTTGAATTTTTAGTTAATTTTGTTTATGGAGGACTTGATTTAGGTTTTGTTTGATTACAGGGTTGATGAACTTTTATCATATCTAACACCTATGTGGTTAAGTTATTTTCTAGAGACATCTGCTGAATCTTATCTAGACATTTGCTATAGTATATAGCAGTTTTTGACATCATCGATGTTTGCCTAAATTGTACCTTGCCCTTATTTGGAGTCCAAGTCTTCCATTTTCTGTTTATGTTATGATTCTTCCGATAGTGTCAGATGATCTACATGATTTATTGTGTTGTTTGTTTGATGTTTGCATATGAGATGTGGATTATATGTTTTGTTGTTTGTTTACAACATTGTGGTTTCATACGTTTTTTGATAACATGATTTCAGATGTTGATATGCATTGTTCATCTGTACAAGATTTGACACTTAGGTGTTCTTTGGATTCATAGCTCTTGAGCTTTAGTCCCTATCTGGTGGTGTTAGAATCTTGTGCCAGGAAATTTAGTTGGAACTGCTTGTTTATATATATTTTTGTTTGTTAGTGATTTATGGTCAAATACTATCTGTATAATACTATTTGGTTTTAGCTGTTATTAATTTCTGTGTAATCCTATTCAAAATTGTTTGTTTAATTTGTTTGGTTTGTTGATATTTTGTGCAGTTAATTTCTAAGAGTTCAAGGATAAAACAGCAGAAGAGAGAAGGGTTGCCATCTGCATTTTTGTATTTTTGATGATGTCACTGAGAAGTGTCACGAAGCTGCTCTCAAGTAAACACCATATAATAACGTTCAAGTCTGAATGTTGAGATCACTTTTTATTCAAATTTATTTAATTTACTTTTGGCTGACACAGATATTATGATACTTATCTTCCGTTCCTATTGGAGGCTTGCAATGATGAGAATTCAGATGTTCGCCAGGTTCATTCTTTACCGAGTCCTGTTGCAGTTTCTATCTCTTCTATATATATGGATCTCATATAATATGAAATACTATCTTCAAGTTGTTGTATATGGAGTTGGTGTTTGCGCAGAGTTTGGTGGAGCAGCGTTCAAACCTCTAGTAGGAGGTAACTTACGTTTACTGCCATTCTATGAACTATTGGCTGTGGGTTCTTGATATGAACAATAATAGTTGTTGGTATAAAGATAACTAAAAGCGTACTGACTTGTATTCGTAATTTTTATTTCTATGTTATTTTTTTGGCTGTAAATTTGAATTATTTCCATTTTCTTTGTGTTGCGAGCAATCAAGTTACCACCACGACTAGATTTTCATTGTTTGTTATAACAAGTTTCAAGTAACCTTGACCTTTAAGCACCACTCAAGACTGTCTCCATAAAGACTTCACAGTGGACGAGAACTGCCAAATCTTTGGAGAACTTATGTATGGAAGCACTAACTAGGAAGTACTTTTTCTTGTGAATTGTAACACTTATAAGGGAAAGCTTGGAAATAAAAACTTCTTATGTTGGCAAGATTTGAGTGTGTTTTAGAGTCATGAATGAATTAGGAAACTTGGGTACCGACCCAATACGAGTTTCCAGCTGAATAGGCATGAGAAAGAAGCTATATATATAATTGGGTTCAGGTATGTCTAATTTTAATATTTTTTCTGCATCAATAATAAACCACTTGCTTGTGTGTTTCATATTTTACATGTAATATCCTAAGAACTTAAATATTTGATGGTGTCTGCGGAAGCAATGGAAGACACACTTGTTCGCATATTAACTCCCAAACGCTCTATCGTTGTATTGAGGGGTGTACATGCTTCCAAGGAGCAAGGGAGGCGATATGTAATCGCTTCATTCTTGTAAATGGAATCGTGAAGTCTACCAATCTTGTGTTGCTAATGAGGAAGGTATGAAGATTTTGGGTCTTAAAGTTTGAAGTTTGAACATGAGGAAGGAAAAAACAAGGTAATTGTTATAATGATGATTGAATATATGATTATGAGATTCATTTTTGCAACATTCTATTACTTATCTGTTTTAAACTTGGGATTAGTCTTAGAGTGTTCTGTTTTTATTTGTCACCTTAAAGGGTGCTGTATTATAGCTATTGGTGTGGCTCTTTGTTCCATTTTTTCCTAAGTCTATTAGAGTATAACATGGTTCCAAATCAGTTCTCAATGTATACTATTCTCCGGTATAACATGATTCTGGCGCCACTCTTTACTATTCATTATGTAACTCTTTACTAATCATATTTTGTTATCTTGGTATACTCAATTAAGTTTTCACTTGTGTTTTACTGAGAGATTACGCCATTGGAGTAGAAGCTTGCAGTCACAATGTCACCCATAGTAGGATTCCAAGGGTTGACAGATGGTTTTTTTGAAGCTGAGAAAGAATAGCTAAAAGGATTTTATTAAAACAAAAGTGTTATTAGATTATTTCTTTTGGTGTTTAAGTTCTGTAAAACTGATCATATGTAGTAACAAACAATAGTGATTATAATTGGAAACCTAATCTTCTTTTCAAATACATGGATATTAAAGTATTACTGATTTAATTTTGTATTTAAATTCTCATTTTTTTTTTCAAATCGAATATGTACCACAACTCGGAATTAAAGTTGTCCAAGAAATGACATGCAACTCTGCCCATTGTTGTCAAAGAAGTGACATACGATTCAAACCATTGTTGTCAAAGAACTGACTTGCAACTCAAACCATTGTTGTCAAAGAAGTGACATACAACTCAAACCATTGTTGTCAAAGAATAGACATACAACTTTAACCATAGTTTTAAAAGAAATTTATACAACCCCAACAAGTGTAGTGTAGGAGTTATTTTCACAACACAGGTAAGAGTTGTGTTAGGCATTAAGAGGAAATTTTAAACGAAATTCACAATTGAAGCAAGTGTTGTACAAAACTGAACCACAACCACGTTTACGACTCTAGCTGAAGAGTTGCAAAGAATTGAAGACCTTCTACAACCCCCCCCCGTGCAACCTATCGATATGCGTCGTCATATGTTGTACGACAACCTGTTTCCTGCAGGGTAGTTGATCGCTATTTTTCCCGTAGTGTTCTGATCGGAAATTCGTTGGGAAGGAACGTAAGAGACTGGATAAAGATTCTCTGGTCAAGATTTAGAAGTACAAGCATACAAGGAAGTTCGTGTTAATTGAAATTGCTGAAAATTGGAGCAAACAAAAAGACGAATCTGCTGTTATGAGCAGGAACAAAGAAAAAGCTAGGTTGCTGTCAAGGTTAACAACGAAAGATGGCAGTGAAAATGCGTTGGCTGTGAACAAAGGAGTTGGTAAAAAAAAAAAAAAAAAACTAAATGGAGTTTGGCAGATTTGAATATGATATTTTTTGTGTGATTACGATTTGGAGTCCGAGAAGATTTGTGTTGAGCTGTGGTGAAGATGATGCAGGGAAGTTAAGGTTTTCGCAGAATGTGTGAAACAAGGTATTGATTATGTTTTTGTTTTTGGTAAAGAAGCTTTGGGTGAGTGGTTGATTCAATGGGTTAAGTTATGGATTCGAAATAAACGCAATAGAAGATCAAAGTTGGTATTGCAGATGGGAAAGCCTAGTACAGTTTGATTTAGTTGATCGCATTCAGAAACTTAGAATGACAAAGAAAGTTGGATGGTGATGTTTGAGCTTAAGGGAAGAAGATAGTTTGTTGGAGTTTAAGCTCAAACATGTTGGAAGAAGTAAAGTGTGGTTGAAGAGTTTGTGGCAGAAACTTGGAAATCCTACAAAGTGTGGTAGACTTTGTAAAGAAAGGTTATAGCTTGTGGCAGAAGCGTAACAAGAGAAAGATTGTGAGAGAAACTTGAAAAGTAAAGAAGAGTTTGAAGGTTTCGCAAAGTGTGGTAGGAATAAGAGAAGAAGAAAAAACAGTAAGGTTATGAAGAAAGAGAAGTAATCACCAGGAGGTTATGAGATAGGGAAGAGAAGAGACGTCACAAGGGTGTGATCGTGAGAAGTGAAGCAATCCCAGTGTGGGATTTGAATAGAGAAGAGAAGAAATTCCAGTGTGGAATTTGAGAAGAGAAGACATAAAATCCCATGAGTTGCAGATGCCAATGATGCCGGGAAATATCAGAAAATGAGGTGAGAAAGATCATTGCAGTAGTGATAAAGAAGAACATGTTTGTGATGGTTTCTATGGTATGATAGCAGTGAGTGTTTGATGATTGATTTTAAGCAAAAGAAGAAGATTGGTTTGTTAGCTGAATTGCAGTTGGTGCTGCGGTTTGTGAATTGAGTTTGTTGATTGGATAATGATGACGGAATTCCGGTGGGATCATAAAATTGGGATAAGCTATAATTGAGTATCAAGGAGTAAGGGTTAGTTGGTTGTATCTTTGAAGATGAGAAAAGACAAGAACGTGTTAACGTTTATCAATGGAAGAAGAGGAATAGAAAATGAGAAAAGACAAGGACGTGCTGACGTCGATCAGTGGAAGAAGATGAGGAGTAGAAGAGGGTTACGAAATTCTCGTTGAATGATATCTTGGTTTAAGGGAGGATGTTGGAAGTTAAACCAAGATATGGTGATTTGAGTTTTGGATCAACAAGTATTGTTGACACAGTCTGAGAGGATCAGCATATTATGTTGACACAGTATGAAGAAAGCAGTGTGGATCAACAAGCATAGTTGACACACTGTACGATATTTGTAAGTTGGAGTTAACTTGAGAAACAAGGTGTTCTAGAGAGTTCTAGAAGAAATCTATTTAGAGTTTGTTTTATGTTAGGAAAGTGTCTTTGTTTAGAGTTTGATTTTATTAGGAAAGTGGTTTGAGTGATCGTCAAGTTTGTGAGACTATAAGTAGGCTGTTGAGCCATAAGAATTGTACACCGAATTTGATTATCAATGTAGTCGTTATTACTTCCGCGTGTGATCTCCTCTTTCTTGCTCGATCCTACAACCCTGCAGCTTGATAGAACTTTTCTCAAGAAGAGCTACACACTTCCAAAGCAAGGATCGTACAGACATGGGTTTACAGCCCAAGATGGATTTTGGAAACTCGTACTATGATTTCCTAGTTACCATATCGAACTACAGTTTCCTAGTAACCTATAATTAGAGTTGGATAACAACTAGTTATAGGTAGCTGTTGATGGTGGTTTTTAAACAAGGGGTAAAATCGGAAAACCCCATGACCTAGTGTTACCCGCAACACATTAAGTAAGAGCATTTAACTCGGTGTAAATAATTAATAGGGTATTTTTTCAAAAATACCAAGATAAGGGTTTTCGACACGAACCTAATTCCAAAACCAAGCGCACACTACGCACCATGGCAACAATGCCAAACCAAGCCGCAAGCACCATGGCAACAATGCCAAACCAAGCGCGACTGCAGCACCATGGCAACAATGCCAAACCAAGCCATACAGACCATGGCAACAATGCCAAACCAAGCCGCGCAACTGCGCACCATGGCAACAATGCCAAACCAAGCCGCAGCTGCGCACCATGGCAACAATGCCAAACCAAGCGCGCATGCTGCGCACCATGGCAACAATGCCAAACCAAGCCGCACTGCGCACCATGGCAACAATGCCAAACCAAGCGCGCTGCTGCGCACCATGGCAACAATGCCAAACCAAGCCGTACATCTGCGCGCACCATGGCAACGACGCCAAAACCAAGCCGCACACTGCGCACCATGGCAACGATGCCCAACCAAGCCGCACCGCTGCGCACCATGGCAACAACGCCAAAACCAAGCCGCACACTGCGTACCATGGCAGCGACGCCAAAACCAAACTACATATCGCACTCATTGGCAACCATGCCAAACTAAGCCGCTACGCCATTGGCACATGCCAAATATAGCGCCCTAGGCTTGCAAAGCGTGCAACAGGTCAACATGGCCGTACGTGCCATTGGCACATGCCAACACGTACCACAAGCCATATTTCCAAGCCGCTATGCCATTGGCACATGCCAAATATAGCGCCCTAGGCTTGCAAAACGTGCAACTAGGTCAACATGGCCGTACGTGCCATTGGCACATGCCAACACGTACCACAAGCCATATTTCCAAGCCGCTATGCCATTGGCACATGCCAAATATAGCGCCCTAGGCTTGCAAAACGTGCAACTAGGTCAACATGGCCGTCACGTGCCATTGGCACATGCCAACACGTACCACAAGCCATATTTCCAAGCTGCTATGCCATTGGCACATGCCAAATATAGCGCCCTAGGCTTGCAAAACGTGCAACTAGGTCAACATGGCCGTACGTGCCATTGGCACATGCCAACACGTACCACAAACCGTATTTCCAAGCCGCTATGCCATTGGCACATGCCAAATATAGCGCCCTAGGCTTGCAAAACGTGCAACTAGGTCAACATGGCCGTACGCGCCATTGGCACATGCCAACATGCACCACAAGCCATATTTCCAAGCCGCTATGCCATTGGCACATGCCAAATATAGCGCCCTAGGCTTGAAAACCATGCAACCTAGGCCAAGTCGGCCACGCATGCCATTGGCACATGCAAACATGCTCATTGGTAGCTTTTCCTACCAAGGCCACGGCCTAATGCCCACGCATGCCATTGGCACATGCCAACATGCTCATTTGGTAGATTTTCCTACCAAGGCCACGGCCCTAATGACACACGCATGCCATTGGCACATGCCATTGGCACATGCCAACATGCTCATTGGTAGCTTTTTCTACCAAGGCCACGGCCCCAGCGACCACGCATGCCATTGGCACATGCCAACATGCTCGTTGGTAGCTTTTCCTACTACAAGGCCCACGGCCCCAGCGGCCACGCATGCCATTGGCACATGCCAACATGCTCATTGGTAGCTTTTCCTACCAAAGCCACGGCCCTAACGGCCATGCATGCCATTGGCACATGCCAACATGCTCGGCCGGTAGCTTTTCCAAACAAGGCCACGGCCTAGCGGCCACGCATGCCATTGGCACATGCCAACATGCTCATGTAGCTTTTCCTACCAAGGCCACGGCCCTAACGGCCACGCATGTTATTGGCACATGCCAACACGCTCGCCGGTAGCCTTCATCACCTAGCCGTGCCCCTTAATTCACGCTGGTAGCATAACTCGCAAACCATGCAACCTACCACCAAGGCATTCCGCACATGCCATTGGCACATGCCACACACGCCACTAGCAAATCTAGCATTGCCACTTACACTCAACGTACAACCTACCACCAAGGCATTCCGCACATGCCACGCACGCCACTAGCAGCTCTGGGATTGCCACTTGCGCTCGAGGTACAACCCGCAACAAGGGCATTCCGCACGTGCCAATGGCACATGCGACACGCGCCACTAGCAGCGCCACTTGCACTCAAGGTGCAACCAACACTCGAGATATCAACACAAAGCGGGGATGCTTTCCCGGGGTTTTGGTTTGGCGGTCACAGCTTGCGGCGTACACTACGCTCACATTAAGAAAGCGTGAAAAGGAACAAAGCGGTCAAATAAATGAGGAAATAATGGTAAAAACGTTTTCACCCATTAACACCATGCGGTTACCACCTCCTCCCATTATTTCACCCTTTACTCTCTTCCTTCATGAGGCCAGTGGTACGTTTCAATCTCGACTTGTATAAATAGGTCTTACCTATTTCCACCGGACAACAAGTCTCGGTCGGGAGAAAAATACTACACTCTCGGAAAGGCAACTTTGCAAGCTCTCCCAAAAGCTTTCATCTCTTGCAAGCTTCCCAAGCTTTTACTTTCGATACAAGTCGAGATACTACTCTCCCGAGTATTCTCGTCTCAACACCTTTCTTTGCTTCCCTCCCCAAATCAACCTTTCTCCTCCACTTTGTGACCGAAGCAAGTCCTGAACGGCCATTTCTTGGTTTAGGCCGGGACTTGTACAGATTGATCTCTCGAATCTATAAAGTGCTCACGTGCAGCATATTTGTTTAGGGTTTGAACTAGTTTCTCACTCACCTCACCGAATTTACTGAAATTGCGAAACGATTTTTACCCATAAACAATTGGCGACCACAATGGGAGGATTGATCTATCGGCTACAATGTCAGACTGTCGATCTCGTTCTTCGATCTCGTTCTTCGACCCAGATGTCAAGATGGACTCAACTGCCAGACGACCTGGTTACCAGTTGTAAAACTACACCTAAAAACTGGGGACTCGTTGAAGATGCTACCAGCGATTGGGGACTTGCGACTCGGTCAGACTCAACTACCAGACAACCGGTTATCGGTTGTTAAAACTACACCCAGCAAACGGGACTTCTTGAAGACGCTACCAGCAATTGGGGACTAATCTGGCGATGCTACCAAAGCAAAGCCTCCTTTTACTTGGAGAGAGGTGTGTTTGCAAGTGAGTAAATTTAGATTGGGCAAGATAAACGATCCGTTTTTAGGTTCTTAATAAAACCGTCATACTCTCTTCTTGTGCCTATTGCTAGCACACACTTTCATAAAAGCAATATTCCTTTCCCAAAACATAATCAGAGTCATATTATCAAAACCATTCATCCAGAAATAATCCAATATCCTCAAAAGCTACCAAATTTGTCTACCAAAACCTAGTCAAACTTTGAACTAGACATCCAATATGTCTTTGAAAAAAAAAAAGAGAAGAAGAACCTAAATGAAAGTTTAACAGAGAACCATTCAAGGAAAATCATCCAACAGAAGTCTGCTCTTCTTGGAGAAAGTCAACTTTGCATATTCAAGAGCCGCTCTCTTCATAGTCAACATCTTGGAAAGCTTTTCGAGTTCCACCTCCTGTCGTGCAATCTCCTCGGCGAAAAGGCTTTCGATTGCTGTATCTTTCAACTTTTGGATCTCAGCAAGGCCTTCGACAAATCACGAAGTGTTGAACTCCTTTTCTACGCACACGTCGCGATGGTGCTCCCGGTCGGCAATAACGTCTTCAAAACGGTGTGACCGGTCACCTCACGCATATCCTCGATGGAAGATAAAGCCTCTTCCACACGCTTAACCAGCGCAAATCGACTAGTGACTTTCTTGGTTGTGGCCATATGTCCGTACTTCTCCCGGATTACGTGTACAACGCCTCATGCTTAGCCGAAACGCTAAAGCCGCCAACCAAAGACATGACATGGATAAGGAACCAAGTACGGAGGATCAAAAATGGCGCCCGCACACTGGCCTCACGACTCGCAAAGGTCTTCTTCCATGTCTCACGGCAGCAACCATCGAGAGAATCATCCAACGTTTGGACCACATCTATGCCGGAAATTGGCTAACGCCCATCTCCAAGTCACCTGGTGGTCACCAAAGGCAAGTTTTCGTGTGGCTCTACCCCGAGAATCATCCTTGAACCATATTCCTCCTGCGAACTTGAGTTAGACATTTTTCAAAAGAAGAATAAAGAAGAAAGAAAAGAAGCGCGAAACTCACCGAACCACTTCCCGAAAAAGAACCAGTCTTTGCCGGAGGAATCACTCTCACTTGTCGAACTTTCTTCTTTCTCGACTCATCACCGCTATGAGAAGGCTCGATCTTCTTGGAATTCTTTGAAGAAATTGCCGTCTCTGGCAACGTGCAAGGGCAGCAAAGCATTAACACTACCGAAGCCATGGAGGAAACAAGACACATGTTTTCAGCGAGAATTCACGTGTTTTGAGACAAACCAACGAAGAGGCGACACATACAGTTATTGGAAGAACCGAAAGACACGAGAGGCTGAGGGAGGGTCTTTTGAAACCGTCCGGAACCCGCCAAAGCCACGATTCTTCGTTCTCCGTTCCTTGGCACGGGGACTTTCAGGAGTTGCTAGGCAACTTTCGCTTGAGATCTCTCAACATTGGATACTTCTTCAAAACTGCTGGGAAAGTTTTACAACGAACGTTCTCCACCACGTTATTCACAAAATCTTGGATCATAATAAACTCGTCACACCATAACTCATTATAGCCGAAGGTCGTCGAAGTTACTCTTCCCACTTGAAAGAAGGGAAGGCGGATACCCGTCTCAAGGGCGCTAGCATTAAGGGCGACACGCAATGAATCCTTAGGGATCACCGGTTTGGTAAGCAAGAGGCACCCTTGATCGAAACCCATGTGACGAGCAGCATGGTCAATATTGTAAGCGGCTATCCGGAAAGACCCCATGAAGAAAGACGGCATATAACCGGACATGCAGCTTTGAATAAACAAGTTTTCACCAACGCTCAAATCGCCATCAGAAGAAAAAGACATGATCGGAGCAGAAGCAAAGGTGTCAATTTGAGTCACCGACCTATGGACCGGCTCCCACGGGCGAAAACTGATTTCATATGACTTGTCAAGAAGACTAACCAAGCTCATGCCAACCTTTGGGCCTTTGTTCACCCATCGAAGAATTCGGAACCCCCCAACTCGCGGGAATCGAAAGCATCGGTTTCGGAGCATACTTCTCAAAGTGCTCCCATAGCCGACTTGCGAGAAAAGCAACGTGCACATATGAATCCACTTTCATGAAACCATTCGAAACTCGCATGTTCGCAACCGGTGTGATCCGGATGCACATACGGAACCGAGGAATAGCTTGCCAATGGGAAGAACTTCACCTTTTGCTAACTTCACAGCAATCGCTAGCAACTCTGTTCTTATTTCCTTCTTGCCGTAATCCGTCATCAAAAATGTCTCTAGACAACCAGAGCCAAAAATGCTTTGCAACATGAAGATCGTCGCTTTTACATTCGTGTTCCAGCTCGTCCTGGAAACCATTGAGACATCCACCAGCTATAAAAGCACCTTTCATCCTCTTTCCCACAGAATCCTTCGACTTCGCGGTGGAGTATTTTCGAGCGTAACTTCCCAACTTAGCGGCAAGGTCATCCCGCATCTTCACCTCACTTTCAGATAATTGGATTTTAAGATTCCCTAGTTCTTGGAAGATTCAGCAAGAGAGCCACACTCTCCAAGGAGAAAGTTATCTCACCCCATCTACATATGATTGTATGGGTGTCCGAACACCATCCGGAGATGAAAGCAACCAAGCCCTGGATATCCTTCCTAATCCTGGAGGTTTATCAAGCTCAGACAAGATCAATAATCTGCGCTCGAGTCGGGTTGGTGTTTATGTGCTCCTTACTCACCATGAACTCAACCCATCTATCAAAAGAACGCAATGGGCTTTGACACATCCACGAAATCGATGTTGGAAGAGGAGTATACCCCTTTTTGAAGACAACCGTATGGTGTTCTCTCGGGCGGAACCGAACGTGTCTTCTTTTCATCTTCACCACCGGTTAACAAAATTAGCACGAAACCTGGTGATTTTTCCGAGCAGAGACAAGTTTTTTGGCGAAGAACTCATCATCCGTGTTTGGTTTTGAATTATGGACATCCTTTGGTGAAGCGAAATTTTGTTCAGGTAACATCTTGTCGGATCTCTTAATAACAACTTAGCAACAAGATACCTGCACACAAAAAAAAACACACAAAATTATCTCCCTGACACATAACCGCGCCCAACAAAAGGAAAACCCGAAATAAAAAAAAAAGAGAGGAGGGCGTATTCTCTACGGGTTCAAGACTATATACGCAGTATTTTCTACGGGTTCAAGACTATATACGCAGTATTTTCTTCGGGTTCAAGACTATATATGCGGTATTTTATACGGGTTCAAGTGTGTCTACAATATCCTTCTTCTAGTTCAAAATTATATATGGAGCATTTTTCTCTCGGGTTCAAACCGCACGCGCATATTTCTTTCGTGAACCGAAAAATCATATATACAATATTTCCTGCGGGTTCGAAGTCATATGGAGCATGTATACAGTATTCTTCTTCGGGATTCATGTACAATATTTTCTTCGGGTTCAAAATTATATACGCGGTATTTTATACGGGCTCAAGTGCGTCTGCAGTAACCTTCTTCGGGTTCAAAATAATATATGGAACACTTTCCTACGGGTTCGAATAATATATACAGTATTTCCCTTGGTTGCATACATACAATATTTTCTACAAGAGACACGCCAAGAAATTATATGCGCAATATATAAAGAGAAACGCCTACTCTTAGGGTTTACACCTACATAAAAAGGGAAACAAGAGAAGTACGGAAGGCATACCCGGAAGTCTGGTTTTTCTTTGTGACTCGCTTTGCTAGTAGGAAAGAATGAAAAGATGAAAGTGCAAGATGAGAGAAAGAGACTTTATATATATAGGCGTGAAGATTCCTCGAAATAGGGAAGGATTCCCCTTTGCCAAAAATCGTGCGTGTGAAAACGGGCCCACAAGGGCGCCCAACTTCCCAACGTCGCCCAAGTTGCACCCGGCAACGACTTCCCAATGGCCACCCAAGTCACGCCAAAAACACGCACAACTTCCACACCTTGCGCCGGTCCCATAAGATAGCACACTCGGTTTCCCAACTCACGCCAACTTCCCAACGTCGCCCAAGCCGCACCTGGCCCCACCAATTGCACCGACTTCCCAATGGCCGCCCCAAGTTACGCCTGCAAGCACGCACAAACTTCCACACCTTGCGCCGGTCCCACCAGCTAGCACACACGCTTTCCCAACTCACGCCAACTTCCCAACGTCGCCCAAGCTGCACCCCCCACCAATTGTGCTAGCCTCCGGATTTGTGCAAAACTACCAGAGGCAAGGATTCCAAATCCTATTTATAAAAGGTCAGACAAGCATCCTCAATTCTCTTTACGGTTTGCTGTTGATAGTTTGTCACCATCTTATGCTTAGCCCGCAACAAAACCCCTGTTCCGAGGCTAAGCGGGGACTTAATGTTGATTGTGGTTTTTAAACAAGTGGTAAAATCGTAAAACCCCATGACCTAGTGTTACCCGCAACACATTAACTAAGAGCATTTAACTTTCAGTGTAAATAATTAATAGGGGTATTTTTTCAAAATACCGCAGTTAGGGTTTCGACCACGAACCCTAATTCCAAAACCAAGCCGCACACTACGCACCATGGCAACAATGCCAAACCAAGCCGCACACTCGCGCACCATGGCAACAATGCCAAAACCAAGCCGCACTGCTGCGCACCATGGCAACAATGCCAAACCAAGCGCACATCGCACCATGGCAACAATGCCAAACCAAGACGCACACTGCGCACCATGGAAACAATGCCAAACCAAGCCGCACATCTGCGCACCATGGCAACAATGCCAAACCAAGCCGCACATCGCGCACCATGGCAACAATGCCAAACCAAGCCGCACACCGCGCACCATGGCAACGACGCCAAAACCAAGCCGCACATGCGCACCATGGCAACGATGCCAAACCAAGCCGCACACTCTGCGCACCATGGCAACGACGCTAAAACCAAGCCGCACATCACTGCACCATGGCGGCCGACGCCAAAACCAAACTACATATCGCACTCATTGGCAACCATGCAAAACTAAGCCGCTCGCCATTGGCACATGCCAAATATAGCGCCCTAGGCTTGCAAAGCGTGCAACTAGGTCAACATGGCCGCACGTGCCATTGGCACATGCCAACACGTACCACAAGCCATATTTCCAAGCCGCTATGCCATTGGCACATGCCAAATATAGCGCCCTAGGCTTGCAAAGCGTGCAACTAGGTCAACATGGCCGTACGTGCCATTGGCACATGCCAACACGTACCACAAGCCATATTTCCAAGCCGCTATGCCATTGGCACATGCCAAATATAGCGCCCTAGGCTTGCAAAACGTGCAACTAGGTCAACATGGCCGTACGTGCCATTGGCACATGCCAACACGTACCACAAGCCATATTTCCAAGCCGCTATGCCATTGGCACATGCCAAATATAGCGCCCTAGGCTTGCAAAACGTGCAACTAGGTCAACATGGCCGTACGTGCCATTGGCACATGCCAACACGTACCACAAACCATATTTCCAAGCCGCTATGCCATTGGCACATGCCAAATATAGCGCCTAGGCTTGCAAAACGTGCAACTAGGTCAACATGGTCGACGCGCCATTGGCACATGCCAACATGCACCACAAGCCATATTTCCAAGCCGCTATGCCATTGGCACATGCCAAATATAGCGCCCTAGGCTTGAAAACCATGCAACCTAGGCCAAGTCGGCCACGCATGCCATTGGCACATGCCAACGTGCTGTTGGGTAGCTTTTCCTACCAAGGCCACGCCCTAATGGCCACGCATGCCATTAGCACATGCCAATATGCTCATTGGTAGCTTTTCCTACCAAGGCCACGGCCCTAACGGCCACGCATGCCATTGGCACATGCCAACATGCTCGCCGGTAGCTTTTCCTACCAAGGCCACGGCCCCGGCGGCCACGCATGCCATTGGCACATGCCAACATGCTCGCTGGTAGCTTTTCCTACCAAGGCCACGTCCCCAGCGGCCACGCATGCCATTGGCACATGCCAACATGCTCGCTGGTAGCTTTTCCTACCAGCCACGCATGCCATTGGCACATGCCAACATGCTTGCTGGTAGCTTTTCCTACCAAGGCCACGGCCCTAGCGGCCACGCATGCCATTGGCATATGCCAACATGCTCATTGGTAGCTTTTCCTACCAAGGCCACGGCCACTAACGGCCACGCATGTTATTGGCACATGCAAACACGCTCGGGTAGCCTTCATCACCTAGTTGTGCCCCTTAATGCACGCCGGTAGCCTAACTCGCAAAACCATGCAACCTACCACCAAGGCATTCCGCACATGCCATTGGCACATGCCACACACGCCACTAGCAAATCTGGCATTGCCACTTACACTCAACGTACAACCTACCACCAAGGCATTCCGCACATGCCATTGGCACATGCCACGCACGCCACTAGCAGCTCTGGCATTGCCACTTGCGCTCGAGGTACAACCCGCAACAAGGGCATTCCACACGTGCCAATGGCACATGCCGCATACGCCACTAGCAGAGCCACTTGCACTCAAGGTGCAACCAACACTTGAGATATCAACACAAACTGGGGGATGCTTTCCAGGGTTTTGGTTTGGCGGTCACAGCTTGCAGCGTACACTACGCTCAAATTAAGAAAGCGTGAAAAGGAATAAAGCGGTCAAATAAATGAGGAAATAATGGTAAAAACATTTTCACCCATTAACACCATGCGGTTACCACCTCCTCCCATTATTTCACCCTTTACTCTCTTCCTTCATGAGGCCATGGTACGTTTCAATCTCGACTTGTATAAATAGGTCTTACCTATTTCCACCAGACGACAAGTCTCGGTCGGAGAAAAATACTACACTCTCAGAAAGGCAACTTTGCAAGCTCTCCCAAAAGCTTTCATCTCTTGCAAGCTTCCCAAGCTTTTACTTTCGATCAAGTCGAGATACTACTCTCCCGCACTATTCCGGTCTCAACACCTTTCTTTGCTTCCCTCCCCAAATCAACCCTTCTCCTCCACTTTGTGGACCGAAGCAAGTCCGGAACGACCATTTCTTGGTTTAGGCCGGACTTGTACAGATTGATCTCTCGAATCTATAAAGTGCTCACGTGCAGCACATTTGTTTAGGGTTTGAACCAGTTTCTCACTCACCTACCGAATTTACCGAAATCGGCAGAAACAATTTTTACCCATAAACAGTAGCGTAATAACTTATATGTATAAAGAGTTATACATTCTTAATTACACACAGACTAAAGCTAAGCCCGATTCCAAGAGACTTAGCTAGAGAGAAATGATAGATGAAGACATCCTTCAACCGAATATTATAGGTGGCAATATATTGATTGATGGTTACTTGCAAGAATGCCGGACGGGAAAACATCGGTAGGGCGGGATGTACTTGGCGGGCGTCATCGGGAAGCGGATTTTTGCTCTCCTTGGCAACAAGGACGATGTCGGAATCGTTGGTTGAGTGAAGAGTGCCTCCTTGGATTGGCTATCCTCCTTGGGCGCTGCGGCCGTCGCCACGCACGGCGGGACTTCTGGTCTGCGGCACTCACGGTCCTATCCAGGGCGGCTAACTCACCGCCCCGAAAACACCCAAACCCAATGAGCACAAGGGAAAAACGGGTCATTTACTTCCGGTTACTGCAAGAATGGTAAGTTGGATGAAGCTATGGAGCTTTTCAAGAAAATGAAAGAAAATGAAATGCATATATAATGCATTGCCTTACGTTCAAGTTAGGTGCGATTTGGCTCATAAGAGCATCCACAGTCGTGGAGTATAACCAAATTTTTTGGTAAAAAACAGACGCAATGGAGACGGAGTAAAGACCAAAGACCGGACTATAACCAAAACCCAGACCATATTTAGTCTTTAGTCTGGTCTTTAGTCGGGCGTAAATTGGAGTTGCGCATGGGGCGTAACTCAAAGTTGCGCCCCAACAATTAAAAAAAAAAAAAAAAAAAAAGGGGCGCAATTTGGAATTGCGCCCAATGGGGCGCAACTTTGAGTTGCGCCCCAACAATAATAAAAAAACAAAAAACTTGGGCGCAACTTTGAGTTGCGCCCCACAACAATAATTAAAATAAAAAACAAATTGGGCGCAACTTTGAGTTGCGCCCCAACAATAATAAAAAAAAAAAAAAAAAAAACAAATGGGACGAGATTTGGAGTTGCGCCTGATTGGGGCGTAATTCAAAGTTGCGCCTGACCAAATTTTAGTCTCCCTCCACTGCGTTACAACACGGACTAAACCCAAATTTTAGTTTTTTTTGCTTTCTCTTTGCTCTTTGGTTATGGTCGCACCTAATCTGCAGATTGCTCTAAAGGGACTAAATTTAACTTTTTGAGTCTTTGACACTCTTATTTGTTAAAATTCTACCTTTTAGTTTTTGAAAAAAATTATTATATACGTTTGCCACAGAAAAGTACTAGGTAACCTTGTGGCGGTGGCAACAATCAAACTATCAGAGTTTAATTACAACCCAAACATGGGAAAAATTTTTGCTCTAGCGCTGCTTGATCATACCAACCCCATACATTTGGCAGTATCTGATGTAAGCAAACCTTGTATTTTGAAAGTTGGTTTTTTAGCATACGTAATTTTGAGCGCAGCATACAAACGATTGTACATAGCAGGTGACTGTGTTTACTTCAAAAACGTGGGTTGAGCATGGTCTAGCTGATCTTCTTATCCATTAGGCAGGTTGCAAAACTACTGTTTTAGCGAATCAAGTTTCATTAATAAAGTTTTCTTTCGATCGAGTGAGAGCTTTATTTTGGTTTTGAGGTTATATTACAGTATTTTGGCCATAGTTCATCAGAGATTCAAACCATACAGTGTTGTGAGGTTTAGCTCGATGATGCAGATACATCATCAACAATCCCATATATGAAATTCGTTATTTTTTTTACACTTAAAATAATGATTGAAATGTTGGAGCAAATGTTTGAAATGTTGGAGCAAACGCCGTAAAAAAGGAAATTCAATGATTCCATAGATTTCAAAGGTTTAGCCTGTGAGAACTGAGAAGTAGTTACAGATTTGGACTCTATTGTTGACTAATTTAATGATTTTTAAAGAGAAAAAAAAGGAAATAATTTATTAGGTATTCCTTAATAATCTCATTCCTTCTTCACTTCTAGATCAGCTCTAGGATTACCCCTTGATAGGCACATGAATGCAAGGTTTCTTTGTTTCGCCATTTTGTCCTTTTGTTTGAGCATTCCCTTATCTGCCGCAACCACAATATGTGGAGGAATCCTTTGTGGTAACAATCAGATATGCAGCGAGTTTAACCAACTATTGCTCTATTTCGATTATGATTACATCAAATAAAATGACAATGAATAATACGAAGGGTGAACTTTTCCAGGCTCAAACACAATTAACAAACATAAATGTCCAAAAGCTTGCTCACTTATTTAACTAATTCAACATGACATCAGAATTTAGTCCTGGGATGTTAAAACTACAGAATCCGTTACCTGGTGATGCTCCATGAACAAAATCAAAAAGCTAACTAATTAATGGGCTGCAAAATACACGATGGTGTTAGGGAGTATGCTAGTGGTAGAAAAAAAAAATATACGGAAAATCAAATACCTTTTTTTTCTCTTAGAAAATCCGTTTACATTAGTCATATATATGACGTCCAAATTGAAAACTGTAATAGTTATAATATGAGACACGTGACTGTTTGAGATTGGAGGGAATAGAGGAGCAGGTGTTTTTCACAATAGACAATCCGGAGCCAAATAAACCAATAGTTATCCACTTTACAAGTATTTATCTACTTCTCACAGGCTCAAACATACCTAGTTATTCCGTAGATTTGAAGAGAAAAGAGTATTGATGAAGATGAAGAAGAATTCCATGATGCTGATGGTACTGATGTTTGTATTCTTAGCACCTGCGGTAACATCAGAGAAGATATATCCAGGACCTCTTGGTCCTGTTCAAAAATTCACGTTATACAATATTAGAAGGTACGTTCATATATCGACTGAGCCGTGCTGGGCAATGCTCGATGGTCTTCAATCTTTTTTCTTTTTTGATGCAATCCATGATCTCCGATATGATAATGAAAAAGAGGAATCTAAAGTTCCCTTGCTTATGAAATGCCAGAATGCTGGAGAAAAGATATGGTCTAATAGATTCAGCGACTCTAACCCTTTCGAACATTCTCTATCTGTTCATAATACTCTTCATAGCTGGATGAATTCCTGGGATGTTAACTCTAATACTTCTGCAGCTTTTGATACTAATCTGGTTAGTTATGCACCTACTTCTCTTTGGCAGATCTGGATTTCCAGATGTAAGACAAAGAAATTGCGTTACACAAGAAAATTCCACGATGACAGAGAGGGTTTGTGCATCAGCACCGGAAACATAAAACCAGTCCCTATTGACGATGTCTACCAGAACGGATCCTGGATAAAACCAAAAGCCAAAGTAGATACTTCTATTATAACTGAAAATTCTAATGCAGGTTTTGGTCTAGTTATTCGTGATTCTTCTACAGGATCTTTTGTGGGGGCAATGGCCTACTTACCACCCAAGCTAGGGATGTGGATGGAGCTGAAGGGATGGTAGGGTTTCTAGTGGGAGGACCAGAATATATCCTCTTGAGAGTGTCAATCTTTAGAATCTTGTCTTGTTTCTTTTCAACAAAAAAAAAAAAAAAGGTCCTTTGATCATGTGTCTTTGATTAGGTTTCAAGTTTGTAATTATTTAGAGTTAATTAATTCGACTTGGCGATCTTTTTTTATGTGATGGAAACTTGGCTATACTAATTCTCAGGTGTGGGTGAGTTTTTGAAAAAATGATATGAACATCTTCGTTGTATAATTCAATTAACAAGTTTTAGGATGTTCAGGTGTTGTTGGTGATAACTGTGAAATTGATGACATAGAGTGCTTAGATTATACTAATAAACAGGTCTAATCACCGACGCAAACATGCAAAGATGTTATTCCAAAATATTCGAAGCTACTGAGTATTGTTGGCATACCATGTCTAAAGAATTTCGAGCCCCATTATAACTTCTTTAACCTCAGCATCCAAGTTATGACTTGAAAGCGGCAAAGCCGGTCTCTGGTAGGACATGGTTTTTACAGCCCATGATGGATTTTGGAAACTCGTACTATTCCTAGTTACGTACCATCTACAGTTTCCTAGTACTACCTTGTGGCGGTGCCACGTTATAATTGGAGTTCGTTAACAACTCAGAATTACGTAAAACTTATATATACAGAGCTATGCACTCTTAACTACGTACTTCACACAGACTAAAGCTAAGCCCGATTCCAACAGACTTAGAGAGAAAAGAAGATGAAGACGATGAAGAATACCATGATGATGATGATACCAATGGTGTTGATGCTGGTGCTCTTGTTTCCTTCTGAGGTAACATCCAAAATTCCTGTATATTCAGGACCTGCTAAAGAATTTATGACGTGTAATTATATGTGGCGCTCTTATATGTCCAGTCAGTCGTGCTGGGCAATACTCCATCACAACGAACAAGTTCAGTCAAATACAACTTATATTCCTTACTTTGTCGATGATTCCTGTGACATACAAAACATAGATTGCTTTGATTTTACTAATAAACAAGAACTAATTGAGGTCGAGCAACGTTACTGTTGTCACGAAATATTCAAAGCTACTGATCAATGTTCGCATAACATGATTAGACAACTACCTCTGCCTTTCCTTCTCAAGGAACATTGTCTTCGCAATGGACAAAAACCTCACCAGCAGCGCAGAAAGAACAGCCTTAATTACCAGTAGAAGGAAGAGAAGCACAGGAATGAAGATAACCTTTTGTTTCCTTTTAATTTTTGATAAGGTTTCGAGCTTTGTAATTCTTTTCCTATTTTGCACTGAATTATTATTTTATAATCAATTATTTTTGACTTCCACAATTTTATATTTTTGCACTAGTGTAGTACTGTTTGCTTTGCATGACGCATAAAAGATAAAACCTTAGGCCAAGAATAAATAAGTAAAAAAAAAATTATTATTATTTTTTATTAATGGATAAAGAGTATTACATTAACTAGTTGAAAGCCTAACAAGCTAAGTTCCAACAACGTATTACATTTATTGAACAAGTTGCTGTGCTAGCCTACCAGCGAGCCTCATGAGTAACCTAGCCTACATTAATTTTATTATTATTATTTTATTTTACAGAAAATAAAAAAAAAAATGATAACTTGCCTACATTGAGCCTAGCTAAATGGGTAGCGTACTAGCATCCATGCAGAAAAACAAAAACTATTTATCAGCTAAACCTTGAAAAGAAAGACACCAGTGTTACTCCTAAGATCTATAATCCCAAACCCCCAAATACAAGTTCGGACTTTTCCAGTTATCTACGGTTTGCATTTGGGTTAAAATCTCTAGGTGGTTCGGGCACCAGCATCTAAGTACTGTCCTCCACCATACATTGTTCGGCGTAATGTGATTATAATATGATAGTGCACCTCTCATGTTTGCATTTGGTGGCATACCTCCCATATTGTGCATATTACCTCCCATGCCCATGTATGGATGCGTACTACCATTTGGTGGCATGTGCCTCCCGGAATTTTTTTACCAGGATTTTGCTTTTGCATATTTCTAGCTATTTGGTGGCATACCTCCTGCACTCTTCGTGTTGGGATTATATGGCATACATAACATACCTCCTGGAGAGGATCCCCGTTGGTTTGGTAGGAAATCACAGCGCTCGAAGTTCCTCCTGAGCATATTGTTGTTGAGTGGCCTACGGTTGCTTCTGGACCTCTGCTCGTGCATTGTACCTATTCAACTCTTCTCCCCCTGAATCTCATATTCAAGTAAGTATCAGGAAGAAAAAGAACGAAAAGCATTCCAGGCAATTACTTGATCTTGATGGAAAGCTTCTCTGAAACAAAGGCACCCAAAAAGCAACCACAATAAATTGATGTTGTGCTACGGTGGTGCCGCGGTGCTCAATCCTGGTCTGCAGGAGCTGGCTATATGTTGCGGGACGCGGCACGTTTGGGGGCTTTAGCCATAGGCCTGGATACTGCAACTAATTTCAATGTTGAGGTAGAGGCTATTAGTATTGTGGTGGCTTCAGATTGACTTATGTAGGGGTTAAATACCGCACACGTAAATATCATGCGAAGCAACCGAATTACCAAGGAGCGAAGAGGCGGGGACGGAGCCAGAAATATTTTTCATGGGAGGCTAACTAGGCAAAACATAAATTCAAGGGGGCTAACTAACAATTTTTTCTTCTAAATAACAAAAGTTCCAATGGATTTATAATGAATTAACGAGAAACAGGGGAGGCGGGGGCCTCCCCTGAACTACATTAAGATCCGTCCCTGCGAAGAGGAGCCACACATAGCATATCTCAAATGACGAAATCAGTGACGTCACAAAGTCGTCAGTAAAGTGTGAGAGTTGTTCGAAGACTAAGAGCACGCACGAGAAAACACAATGTAAACGCCCGAATACATCGCGTGGAAGATCCGAAAATATGGGCTTTATTAGCTGTCCCCCACTATGTAAAATCCCTATATATAGGACCAGCCACCCCTGTGGTGGGGGAGATCATTTTGAGATTTGAGAAAGAACTTTAGGAGAGAGAAAGTTATTTGCTTCCCAAGTTAGGGTTTTATCTTCTTTGTATTGATTCCTAAACTTAATAAAATCTCTTTAAGTGTTCTTCACAATGGTTTCATAATTTACTAAATAGATTGTTTAAGGGGTGTAGTAGTAGGATTTTCTACTACTACATTTTGGCGCTAGAATACAGCTCGAGAAGGGGATTATACCTGCTTGTGAAAGTTTTAAGTCGATTTTCCTTTTGAAAGATTTCTTATTATCATTGTTTTTGTAAAATATTTTGATCACTTCTTCGAAAATTAAACATTTGGGTTCATTCATTTAAAACACGGTTTTCATTAAGAAAGGAAGTTTTAGTTTACTTACATTTTAGCTGAAGTTTTCGTAAGTTTGCATAAATATAATTTCAAGAACACAAAATGGTGAGACAAACATCTGCAGAAGAAAACACAACACCAGTTAGAAGGAGTCGAAGAATTACGGGTAGAAGAAGAGGTTAAATCGCAAAGACATCAGGAATGGGAGAGAGGAACAACAGATCTCAAATGATCGGATCTCGGACCCGGCGGGAACCAAGGAGGACGATCAAAGAAATTACGATGCGGTAAGTGTCCATACTACAGATTGAGATACCGCCGAGGAAAATGAAGAAAGGACACATGAAGAAGGAGTTGTATGAGAAATTGAAGACAACATGGCCATCGCAGAATTAAGGTAGCGATTGGCAGAGGAAAAAAGAAGAGAAGCAGAACTACGTGCGAATTTGACACGACAAAATGATGAACTAAGAGAGGAAAATCAGAGATTACAAGAGCAAAGGTCACATTCAAGATCCAAAACAACACGTGCGAGCTCGAGATCAAGGACAAGCAGGAGTACCACTAGGAGGAGTAGATCTGAGCATGGGGATAATACACAAGGGCAATTTTTGGATAATACTTTTCAGATAAACGAAAATTCGCAGGAGGAGCATAAAGGTGATCGCATGGAAAATAGGTATATCCAAGTGGGTGAGGATGAACCCAGGCGAAGACATCGTAGAGAAGGTAGAGTGGAGTGAAATGGAGAGAAAAACAGCACGCATGATGGCGAGCAGCGAGAGAATGATGCAGAACAAGAAAGGATGATACTCCATGGAAGAGAGATGCTGAGACAGCAGAATGAGAGAGATAGAGCAACACAAGAGTACACGAGATATGAATGGAAGCACGAAGAGAAAGAAGAGATGATGAAGAGCGACAATAACTAGAAGAAGCCATACGACAAAGCAAACATGAAAACAGTAAGGCAAGCCGGTTGAAAATACCAAGGCAACAACAAGAAGAAGACATATTCCCAAACGCTGAAATTTGAAGAGAAATAGAGGAGTTAAGAGAGTTAGTAACTAAAGGGAAAGATGGATGAAGAAGACAGCTAGAGGATGCAATAGAAGAGGCGACAAGGACATGGTAGGCTTACAAAGATGCCTACGACTAAGTCTACTTGCAAGTGCACGGGCCTATTGGAGGCAAGGGCAAGCACGGAGTCGATCCACGGAGAAGTGGTGTGTATGTGAGTTGATCTCAAGGCTTTACTTAAACTGATTTCAAGAGAGTGACAGAGTAATGGTTTGTTGTCGAAACGACTAGGTTGGAATGGTGACTGTGACTCTAAACTAAGGTAATGATAAGCACAAAGTGTTGGAACTGATGATTTTGTGACACTAGGGTGATTAAGCTCACCACTTAATCCTATACTAAGGTAAACAAATTCTACTTATGCTCTTATCCTTCCCTTGAAGGTTTCAGTGGAGATTATGTTAATTGCATTCACTAATTAACCCCTAGTATAGAGTGTCGTCTTACGGACACTCTATCACAAGCTAATTTTCTCAACAATTAGCAAATAACCTAATACAATAAACACATTAAGAACATAAGATGAATCATGAATTAACTTAACATAGGCTTAAGGGTTTGTTCTACACCCTAGCAGAGGTGATTAGAACATTATGTAAAGAAAATAAAACAAAACTGAAATTAAATTCCCAAAATTAAACCCTAAAACATTGACTGTCTTTTTCTCACAACAAAATAACATTTTATACTCTACAAATCACTCAAACTAACCACTAATCGATGACCCAAACACTGCTTTCTTTTCCGAATCGACCATGCTTGGGTTGTTGGTGAAACCCTAACTCCAATTATCTCTAACCTAGCTTCTAGGGTATGGAGAAGCTATGAGAGAGATAACCCGAGATAGAGAGGCGGAGCAGGCTACTGGTGCGGTTGGTGGGATGTCAGGAGGATGATGGAGGAGGTGAGGTGGTGGCTCTGCCACTGGTATGGGTGAAGGAGGTGGAGGTAGGGTGTTCTCTGGTTTTGGTATGGGTGAAGAAAGAGAAGATGGAAGAGAAAATGGTTCGGTCGATAGGGTATTGGTGTAGGTGAGATTTTGGTGTGAGGAAGGCGCAGAGAAGTGATGGGATGGTTGGAGCGACCGTAGGATGCATAGGATGGAGATCTCAACGGCTCAGGGTGATGTGCGGTTTTGGTGTTGAGCGGGAGCAGCAAGAAATGATGTGAGGAAGGCAGCGACCGTTGGATGCGGTGATGGGAGAAATCTCACGGCTCAGAAGGAACGGACTCGGATCCGGGTGATGGGTCGGGTCTTGGATAGCTCAAGCCCATATCTTGTAGATGGGTTGCTTCTTGTTGGGTTGCAACCGATGCGCGCGTGAACTTTGGCTTTACTGCTCCATAGACTCTTGCCTCCAATTTTCTGCTCTTTTGGCTCCTCAATTTCTCCGAGCTTTATTTACTACCTAAAAACACAAAATTAATTAGTACAAATATTTATTCTTGAAAACAAAGAAAACACGAGAATGCGGGATAATATCGATTTACGAGCACAAAAGATGAGTTAAATGCCAATAATAAGATGTAGAAATATGCAATATTTGGCACTCATCAAATACCCCCAAACACTGAATTTTACTTGTCCTCAAGTGAAACAAAATTAAGAAATCCTAACTATACCACTATCGCTTGGTCTCTCGAATGCATTTAGCGTATGCACTAAGCCTTTAAACCCCTAGGTGTCCCTAGTGGACGAGTTGTAATCTCGTGAGGGTTTACAGAGGTGTACCCACAAAACCTTCTCCAACTTCAGAGTGTAAAAGAGTCTCAAGCATCCAAGGAGCTATGAGGACATAGATTTTCTGCATGCTAGTAACACGAAGTTAGAACTACCAAAGAACGCATTCTCATCCTTAAGTGCTGAGCGAGAAATAACCATACCATATGAAAGAATTCGGATTCGATTGTGATCATAAGCCTCGACTTTCGCCTCACCATTATGGTTTTATGATAATTGCACTCAAAAAGATCGCTTTTTTAGTCTCTCATGTGTGCGAGCGAGGAATAAAGAGAGAAATCCTGCACACGTTGTAGGTAGAAGGATAACCTTCAAAATAATTTAAGATTCCACAGAAGTGTGGACAAAAAGAATCTTTTTCTGATGATCTCTAAGAAGGGAAATGAACCATTAGCAAGGATGGGAGTACTCACTTACCTTCTCACCCGATCGACAATTAACATCATACTCTCATAGGAACCATAGAAACGTCTTCAATCTTCGGTCTTCGGTCTTCAGCTGTTGATGACGAACTTCTGAACTTCACAAAAACTTGACTTTTTTTTTTTTTTTTTTTTTTTTTTTTTTTTTTTACATGAAATGAAAATAACAACAATGAAACTACTAACTCAAATTATTATTTTTTTTGAACTTACATGAAATGAAAATAACAATAAAACAATAAAACTTGTATTGTCTTGATTTCATAAACTTCACTAATTCTCATCCTATTTTCTTTTTTTTTCTTTGTTGCATGTAAACCTTGGACTATTTCAACTTTTCTTCAAATATTCTGATGATGCTCCGCTTGCTGACGATGATGTGTTTCTATGAATCTGTTGATGTTGTTGAGAGGGAGAGAGTGATGCTAACTGCAAATCGGTATTTAGAAGAAGTTTTCATCTTTAAACGTCACCCTCATGATTGACGGAATTAGCACTCAAGAGATCAAAAATAGTGCTAAAATTGGTGCGAAGTTGGGTAGCTCACCATTCCTACCCTAATTGACGTACGGTGACACACACTCTAACAAACTTTTCTAGAAAGTTACAAAAACCGAAGGTTGGTGCCTCGCTTGATGTAAAATGGGTAGTCTCCACTATGGGTGATCACAATTCTACTACCGAATATCTGAACGGCACCTAATTAGCCCTCCCAGTATGGTTAAATCCAACTTTAACGCTCTAATCAACTAAGAAACCCGATTGTGTTCTCCAAAGTACTTCCAAGTTACGTTATTTCGGTCGACTCTCTATGTAAACATAGCTAGAAGCATGCTAGTGACTCTAAAATCTCTAAAAGTTGGAGGTTTTTATGCAAGTATTTACAAAGAGTTTTGTTTTGTTTTGTTTTGTTTTTTTTTTTTTCTGATAAAAGACTAAAAACTCTATATGAAAATGCACCCCCAAACCTAAATCAAACATTGTCCTCAATGTGTCAACAGATGATAAAATTTTAAACAGTCACATACCAAGAGAACTATCTTTGATAAGAGAAAAGGGAAGAGATTACCGGTATGTCGGCGGGGAGCAAGGTTAGAGATTCATTAGTCAAGGCTAGAATCCAACATTCTCGGTGGAGATCATATCGGATTAGCACAATATATGCTCAAGAAGACTCAACCGATTCAAGAAAGAAAATTTAACAAGTCCTACTTGGATTATATACAATGAAAATTCACCATACACCAACAATCTAAAGAGTTGAGGATCAACCCAAAAGAAGATATGCAGAGACATCAACAGCCTTACACAGATATAACATGAGAGTGCATGAAAGATTGCATACGTGAAAATGTTACCCCCAAACCTAAACTTGTCAACAGATGTGTTCTTGAGCACAAAATCTTGCAATTTTAAAGGTACATCATGCAAAAGTTCTAACTCAAAATGAGTTTTTCTAAGAATAGGCAGATATACACATTCCAACTGTGGCTCCTTAAAAGTGTTATACTTTGATGCAAAATAGTCCAAGAGGACTTGGGAAGCACAAAGCTCTAGGCCTAGATTAGGCATTCTCAAAAAAGTTGGTTTTGCAATTTTGTTACAAACTACACCTAGGTTTGGTGGAGGAGTTTCAATCTGTGCCTTAGGAGAGACATTAGGTACATCTAAGTTGTTTTCATGTATAAGATCATTTGCACCATCACACACTTTCCTAAAGTCAGACAAAGGTAAATCATGCTCACCTGCATGGAATAATTCATCAATCTCCATGTCATAATCATCAGAGGAGGCAACATATTGTGACATGGGCAGGGAATCAGACACAAAAATAATATCATGATCCATAAGAATATTAGTGTCAACAGAAGATTCATCCTTTCTTAAGTCACAAACAAGTTGTGTAGCATGCTCATTTTCAGCGAAAAAAATGCTCGACTCCAATTCAAAGAGACAAGTATGAATATTAGAAGAAGCATCATTCATAGGGTTCATGTAAGAGAAACTCAATGTCTCTGAACCTAAAGATTCCACTACATTTTCAAAGTACACATGCTCTTCATATTCATCATCATCATCATCATCATAACAAAAATGCATTTCCCTATTCAAAGTTGTAGCATTTTTAGTGCACTCATTTACCTCTTGGTTGGGTTCATATTCAGTGTCATGTGCATGAGTAGGAATAGAAACACTATTTTCAAAATTATCAGAGATAACAAACATCCTATCATGAACTTCCTTCCATTCTTCATTTTGTAACTGAGTAAGGTTCATTTGAATGTTCATAATGAGCTGTTCAATTGAAGGGGAGCCTTCACTAGTGGGTGTGCATGCCTCATATGAATGATCATTATATGGTTGTGCACAGGGTTCACTATATAAGGGAAACTCAGACATGTTGCTATATGGATGATCATCCATTGCTTTCAATCCAAGTATGGCATTGTTTTGCTCTATAAGCATGAGGTTTTCTTCCACTGAGTGCATATACGGGTTCATTGGAGGATAGAATTGCTCATCCTCCCATGGTGGTTGATGATACATGTGCTCATAATGATTAGGGTATGGATATTCAAGGTCAGGGCCCTGAGAAGGTTCATAGTAATCCCTAAAATCACTATGGTTTGTGGGCTGTTCATATTGTGAAGCATGCCCGTAAGCAAGTTCTCTGATGGATTTGTTTTCATTCCCAGTTGCAGACCAAAATCCTGACATGATCTAGCAACTCAATTTGAATTCAAAAAGAAGCATAGCTTAGCACACATCAAGCATGTATAACCAATGATGTCTCAAAACAGGGAAGCTAAGCCCACAGGGGTGCTTGGTGTTGCTGCAAATGTGCATCCCAAGTTATGCAAATGCACAGCCCAAAGGTTATGGAAACCCAGTGGTTGTGGGCTTCAGATTTGTGCAGAGCCCAGGTTATGTGCAAAGCCCAGTGGTTGTGGGCTTCATATTTGTGCAGAGCCCAGGTTATGTGCAAAGCCCAGTGGTTGCGCAGGCTAGTTGTTAAGCAAGCCCAGTGCACAGTGGGCTTCAGTTTGGTTTATGTGGGCTTTGGTTTATGTGGGCTTTGGTTTGTTGCACAGTGGGCTTCAGCTCAGTTATGTAAATCCCAACCCGATTAGGTGGGTTTCAGTTGATGGAACTGGGTTCGGTTTTTGCACGCCCAGGTTGTGGGAAGCTTAGTGGAACTGGGTTCTAGCCCAGTTTTGTGGGCTTCAGGGTATGTGGGCAGCCTAGTTGTTGCAGATGCAACAGCACAGCTCATGCAAGCTTCAGCACAGCACAGAGCAAGGAATAAATGGTGCACAACACAGGGTAGCACAAACTCACAAGAATGACACCTAATTTCTTTGGTAGAGATTACACAAGACAACTGTGTCATGCCTGGTAGCGACTCAAGCAAAGCTTGTACACAAGACAACTCGAGCACGACACAATTGTTGGCGGGTGCACTAGCAAGACGAAATTGTGAATGGTGCATGTGGTGATAGGTTGTGCTCACTCAATGGTGAAGCATGTCTTTGGGTTGTGTATTTGAAAACCAAGTAATTGCTATCACTATTTCAGCTATTCAACACTCATTCAAGCACCACGGGGTACACAGTTACGAGAATTGGTGCCTGATGCCAAGATAATTGCAAGATGTAATAGCAAAGCAACAAATACACAATGCTTGCATTACATATACCACAGAGTGTCAACAAGTTCCGCATCAGCGGGAATAAGGTTAGCATTTTACAACATGCTCGGGTATGCAAATCTTCACGGATGTTGTTACACGGATGCACTTGAGTAAACGAGATGCAACAACAGAAGACTAGTATTTGGCGGATCACAAAGTGTCAACTAGTTCGATTGATGTTATAATCTTCAGAGGTAATGCATAATTTCCTGATAATTTGCAGGGCATGTGGTTCACAGCATCAACAGGATACATATCAGATCAATGCTAACACCAAAATAGTTACTCAACAGTTTATGCATACGGGCGAGAAAGTTGCAAATTTGCACAAATGAATATGCTTTAGCATCCACACAGAATTACACAGGGCTGTCAGGCTGGGTAGAGCATGCAAGGGGTGTCAACTGGGTTAGTTGATGTCAACTATCACAGTTGACTTCACTTGAGCTTTCAGCTGACTTGGGTATCCAAGTTGCAGCTCAACTCACAGCTTCAGGGCCGGAGCTGGGCACTGAGGGCAATGGAAGTTAAGAGTATAAAGTTCACGGATATTAGGGTTCATTCACAAACATTCACGAGGCTAACTTCAAAAATCACATGTGACAGGGCAATATGCTTGTTATGGCTTCTCAGATAGCATGTGGATAATTCAAAAGATCATGGAATACTAACAATTGCAGAGGCTCGGGGTTTTCAAGTTTCTAATTTATCATGCATTCAGGGTGTATCACACATACATCACACAGAGTAGAGTTAGAAAGCAATACCACCAGTATTAAACTGGGTTTAGGCACTCCACAGATTCTGCTCTTTTTCTTCTCCTCCTTGGCTTATGCTCTAGCAGCACCACAAGTACCTGTAGGCTCAAAGGAGGGTTTTAGCACACAGTTTTGCACTGGAAGAGCAAGGGTAGAATAAAACAAAACAATGAATCAGAGCTGCAGGATATCAATGCATATAATTGCAGCTATCTTCAAGCAAGCAATACAGTTCACTAAGCTACAGAATGTTATTATACTATGAAGTATCTACCAAACTGAAGGGAGTTACATATAGAAATGCAAAAGCAACATACTAATAAACTACAGGTCTCCTAATATAAATCTAAGTTGTACTAAGATAATTTACAACAGCTAAAAATTCTGACATGCTTTCCGGATGGAAAGCTTGGACCGGAATTATGCACACTAAGTTATACTAATGATGCGGGGTATAGAACGGATAGTTCAATGATTAAGTTACACTACAAAGACAAAAGTTAAGTTACGGTGCGAGATGCAAGATGAATATGCAGGTTGCACAGCTAAGTTATACTAACAACAGTGGATAAATAAAGGAAGTTTCTAACACATATACACAAAGTTTAACATGAAAACAGTAAAGAAAAGACTATGGAACTACACAGTGTACTACCAAATCCCCGTCAACGGCGCCAAAAACTTGGTAGGCTTACAAAGATGCCTACGACTATGTCTACTGCAAGTGCACAGGCCTATTGGAGGCAAGGGCAAGCACAGGTCGATCCCACAGAGAAGTGGTGTGTATGTGAGTTGATCTCAAGGCTTTACTTAAACTGATTTCAAGAGAGTGACAGAGTAATGGTTTGTTGTCTAAACAACTAGGTTGGAATGGTGACTGTGACTCTAAACTAAGGTAATGATAAGCACAAAGTGTTGGAACTGATGATTTTGTGACACTAGGGTGATTAAACTCACCACTTAATCCTATACTAAGGTAAACAAATTCTACTTATGCTCTTATCCTTCCCTTAAAGGTTTCAGGTGGAGATTATGTTAATTGCATTCACTAATTAACCCCTACTATAGAGTGTCTTCTTACAGTACACTCTATCACAAGCTAATTTGCTCAACAATTAGAAAATAACCTAATACAATAAACACATTAAGAACATAAGATGAATCATGAATTAACTTAACATAGGATTAAGGGTTTGTTCTACACCCTAGCAGAGGTGATTAGAACATTATGTAAAGAAAATAAAACAAAACTGAAATTAAATTCCCAAAATTAAACCCTAAAACATTGACTGTCTTTTTCTCACAACAAAATAACATTTTATACTCTACAAATCACTCAAACTAACCACTAATCGATGACCCAAACCTGCTTTCTCTGCTCTGAATCGACCATGCTTGGGTTGTTGGTGAAACCCTAACTCCAATTATCTCTAACCTAGCTTCTAGGGTATGGAGAAGCTATGAGAGAGATAACCCGAGATAGAGAGGCGGAGCAGGCTACTGGCGCGGTTGGTGGGATGTCAGGAGGATGATGGAGGAGGTGAGGGGGTGGATCTTCCACTGGTATGGGTGAAGGAGGTGGAGGTAGGGTGTTCTCTGGTTTTGGTATGGGTGAAGAAAGAGAAGATGGAAGAGAAAATGGTTCGGTCGATAGGGTATAGGTGTAGGTGAGATTTTGGTGTGAGGCAGGCGCAGCGAGAAGTGATGGGATGGTTGGAGCGACCGTAGGATGCATAGGATGGAGATCTTAACGGCTCAGGGTGATGTGCGGTTTTGGTGTTGAGCGGGAGCAGCAAGAAATGATGTGAGGAAGGCAGCGACCGTTGGATGCGGTGATGGGCGAAATCTCACGGCTCAGAAGGAACGGACTCGGATCCGGGTGATGGGTCGGGTCTTGGATAGCTCAAGCCCATATCTTGTAGATAGGTTGCTTCTTGTTGGGTTGCAACTGATGCGCGCGCGGGCTTTGGCTTTCTGCTCCATAGACTCTTGCCTCCAATTTTCTGCTCTTTTGGCTCCTCAATTTCTCCGAGCTTTATTTACTACCTAAAAACACAAAATTAATTAGTACAAATATTTATTCTTGAAAACAAAGAAAACACAGAATCTGGGATAATATCTGATTTCTGAACACAAAAGATGAGTTAAATGCCAATAATAAGATGTAGAAATATGCAATATTTGGCACTCATCAGGAAACCCTTCGCACGGAGGATACAATCGGTAACAATACCTTTAAAATGCACACTACCCACGTTTCGTAGCATCTTTGATGGATCTACATGCGAGATTCAGCATATAAAGACATACATCTTAGCTTTGTTACAATATGAGGATAATGAGGTAGTCTTATGCAAATTTTTTCCGGCTAGCCTCGTAGGAGAAGCCTTGAAGTGGTTCGATGGGTTTCCTGTGGGAACAATAAAATCATTTGAGCACTTACAGAGTCTGTTCTTGGGGCAATACATCAGCAGTAGTATGTTAAGACCAGGAATTGAAAAAGCATTCAGTCTGTGAAGGCGAACGAATGAAAGTCTGCGAGATATAACCAACAGATGGAGGACAATGAGTAGTGAAATAGCAGGACGAGTGGATGAAATAAATCTCATATTGGCCTTCATCAATGCGTTGCTACCAACTGACTTGTTATTTACACAGATATTTAGAATGAAAGACAGAATAACGATGGCTGAGCTACGCGAGTACCAAGAGGAGTATATCGCGCTAAAAGAAAGGCAGAGAGATATGGAGTCTTACTCGATCGCAGTAACGAGCGAAAAGACAGGGAATGCAAGTCTATTACTAAGAATGGCAAATGCTGTTGCGAGTACTTCGCAGGGAAGCATAGAAATATTAATCGTAGAAGATCAACAAAGGCAGGTTGCTATGAGTAGCAGAGACCAAGAAATGTACGAGCAAGAATACAGAGAGAGGCAATACAACAACCACGGAGGAAACAACAAAGTGGCAAGGTATGATAATCATGGAGACGGATATGGAGGGAATATGAGGTATTACAATCAGGGTGCGAACTGCGGAGTCCATGAAGAGGTTAGGATGCCACCTCTTAACACAACAATGGAGAAAGTTTGGGAAGTTGTTATATTAATGGAAGAGATAACACTACCACCTAATCTTCGACAAGAAACACCATCGGGAAGAAGAAGTAAAGAGTTTTCTGCTTATCATCGTTTCCACGGCCACACAACAAATAACTGCAAGAATATTCAAAGAATAATATTAAGACTGATTGGACAAGGAAAGCTTAATCACTTCCTAGCTACGCCACTACCTCCACCACCACCAGCACAACCAACAACAGGAGGGCAATCGTCAGGAGTAGATAAAAGGAAAAACACCTTTTTAATAGAAGTAGGAGCGAATGCCAAAAATTTGCAATGCAATTCAATAATACACTCATTCAAAAGCATATAAGACTTCCACGACAATGTATTGAGTCGTGTATATGCGAGAGATGCTGAAGGAAAAAAATACTAAATTTAGCAAAGATACCAAAGCTCAAGGAATGGCAGAAGCAGCCAATAAAATTTAGCGCAGATGAAGTACCGGGAGGAGGAGAACTTCATGAGAGTCCATTAGTGGTCAATATGGAGATAATATCAAGAGAATTGAACAAAGGAGAAGATGAGGAGGACGTCACATGGGCGATAAATAGGATACTAATTGACTAGGAGAGTCGGTGGATATTCTATTCTATCATACATATAAGACAATGGGGGAAAAGATGAAGATTTAATCCCGTCAACATATAAAATATACGGCTTCAATGGAACGACAAACAAGCCAAAATGAGAAGTCACCATGCAAATACCTCTTAAAACAATCTCTACAGAAATAAAATTTTGTGTCGTAGATCTCGAATCCCCATACAATGCATTGATTGGAAGGACGAGGTTACATAGCATCCTGGGTGTAGCATCGACATATCATCAGTGCATTAAGTTCCCATTACCCCAAGGTGTTGGAATCATCAAAGGAGACGCAAACGAAGCAAAGACATGTAATGAAATCGATGTGGAGAAAAGTGAAGCGCGTGCGATCAAAAGAAGAAACGTTCGGAAAAAAGATGTAGAAGAGAGCAAGAGGTGCGAAAGATTGATGGTTCATTTCATAACAAAAGAAGGAGAAGATGATAAGAGTGAAAATTCCTCACAGGAAAAAGGGAGTAGCAGTGATCTAACTCAAAAGGGAGTTGAAGGGACAAAAGGGCTTAAATATGCGAAGCAGTCTAAAAGGGAAAACTTTCAACCAAGAGAGTTAGTCATGAGCGAAGTACCACCTTACCAAAAACAAGGAAAAATGAAGAAAGGAAAAATAACATGGGTTGGACCATATGTGGTAAAGAAATATGTGGGTGATGGGATGTACCAGCTAATGGAAATAGATGGAAGAAATATGGAGAAAATAGAGATTAGACTTTATAACAAGAAGTATCTGAAGCAGTATTATGGTTAAGATATTACATACATGCGAAGTAAGTGAACGGATAAAAGGGGTGAAGAAGCGAGTAAATTATTAAGTACTAGTAGGATTTATATGGGTACGAATAAAGAAGAAAAATAAAAATCCGATGTATACCAGCAACAATTATTAAAAGAATTTTTTTATTTCTTCTACAATACGTAATTTTAATCTTTTATATATATATATATATATACTAATATAAAGAAAAGAGGGGTTTTTGGACCGTGGCCACCCTCTTTTACGTAACTACCCTCGCTGATTTCTACCAACCAAACTGTGCAGCAAAGGTTACAATCATAACTTCTTCTCTTTCGTCTTCCGTATCAACTCTTCTCTTTTCGTCTGAAACACCTCCAGCATCTCCGCCATGGTTTCTGAAACAACTCCACCATGAAACAAGAACAACAACTACGACAAGTATGAGACATAACAACAGATTTCAACCCAGGTTATTCGATTCTTAATCTTATTCTTTGTCTCACCTCTTTTCTTTTCATGAAAAAAATTCTGAAACACCTCCACCATGAAAGAAGAACAAAGGCTACGGAAAATCTGAGGCTTCAAATAATGTTTCAATCCAGGTTAGTCGATTTTGAAACTTATTCTTTTCTAATTTTGAAAATTTCAATCACCGGTTTTAGAATTTTGACCTAAATTTCGAATTTTTCCTTCCCAATTTCAGAAACCATTGCAATTGATGTCCGTTTCTCATGCTACGGAACATCAAAGACTAAAACATCACATTTCAACCCAGGTTATTCAAATTCCTAATTAATCTAATTCATTTAAATTTGGGTGAATTCAAATCATGCAAATTAGGTACCAGAATTGAGATTCAGGTTACTCAAGTGTTTTATGAATTTTACTTGATGATGAACTTAACTTTGATTGCATTTAGGTTCAAGGTTGAGCATCCTGATAAAGCCAAGTTTGAACAACTCAGTAAAGAAATTGCTGAATCTACGGCTGCATTTTCCATCTCTTCACCAACACACATTAGTAGCCTCAAAACCACAGGTAAGTACTAAACTGAATATTTACTTTAGATGTTGATATTATTTTATTACCACATTTTTTTCATGGGATTAGTTAGATTTGAATTTTGCCTCTGCATTAGGAAAACACTAATGTCTTCTCAGCTTGCATTTATTTCTTGAAGAGCATGTTCAAAGTGTACAAATGTCCGAATAGTTTTTCGTCATGTATCATGGACTTCTTGCAGTTTACTCTAGCTAAGCTTTTGGGAGTGGATGATTTTATCCGCAGGCACACACTGAGTCCTGAAAGTCTAACCTTCCATGAAAGAGAAGAAGAAAATGAGGCACTGATAACATATTTTACGTTCAAACATAAAGTTGATGATACTGTTATAGGATTACATAATGAACTGTCGTCACCTGTCTCAGTGACGTCCCTGTTGGTTTGTGATTTTCATAGCAAGTTTCAGAAATGTTTCCCGATAATAACCCGCTCTCCCCTGTCATGATAGATAAAAAAATGAATAGCAGCATCTACATTTGCCGGTGGGTTGACACTGCGGCACTGCCACAACACCTTCCTAGCCATATATTAATATGATATGTTTTGTTCATATCCAGTTAGATCATGTTTAATCATAGTTATTTATATACGGTGGTTGTAGTTGCATAGATCTGGGGAAGCTTTTGGTTGTATGGTAAGGCAGCTTTTGAATGATCAGTTTGAAAACTCCAGAGCCGCAATGGCTAAGAAGCTGTTAGATAGACAATTGTCTATCATTACGGTGGCTTGGAAGGTACAATTTCAGTTACAATGCTTCTTTCCTTTTGAATTTACCATAAGGTCCCTAACTTGGAGCTGCCATTTGTGTTTTTCCTTAATGAGTAACACAAGCCCTTCATGTAAACTGATCCTACATATTTTGACTTATCTGCAACACTACCTAATTGAAGGTATAGCCAGATAAATATGTAATTTATATGTTCTTTTCGGATGGCTTTAATGGCTAAAGTGATCCCAAAATTCTAATTTCCGGCTTTCACGTATTTGATTGGCGCTTGATAGACTGGCATAATTAACTTTTCCATACACTTTTTTCTGGTGTCAAGCCCGACACATTATGCCGTTCTGGTAGTACTCATAACCAATATGTGTTCTAATATAGGCACAAATGATAGAAGCAGATGGCTATGTATTGAAATTGGCTATACAGGTGAAGCTATCAAATTATTTTACGATAACGAAATTCAAATGGATGCGCGCATCAGGATGCTTATATGTGGGTTTGCTGAACTTGGTAAGTCAGTCTTGCTCTAGACCGACTTATCTGTCATTCACCACCTAATTTCATTAGCCCTGACTACTTTCATTTTCATTGACTAATTTCATATAAACTAACACGCACTATTATGCAAAGTAGATTGTAATTTCTTTTTGTTTGGTGTGCAGGTTGATTTTTTTGCTTTCCATACACACTTTTTTACTTAGAAGAAGCAATTGGAAATGGTGATACTTGCTTTGTATCGCCTTTAATTCCTTTTCCTTTTTTACTTTTATGCAAGTCGGTTTTGGTTGTCCAAATAGTCCTATCTGGGATTGTTCGTTGGATTAATTTTCGACTATGTCTACCTTTTTTAGTTTACCCCATTTTTCTTAATTGGTCTGCTTTGAAAAGCATAATCATGTTCAAGGTCAAAATGTTTGTAACACTCTTTGTACTAAATTCCCCATGTCTGTAGTAATTGACATTAATATCGACTGCTTGCACTATTTTGATTCTATTTTGAGTAATATCAGACCTTTGGGTGTGACAGGAACATGGAGGAAAATGATGGATCTTTAATTTATTTTCTTTTTCACTTGAACTACAAAGTTATTGAATGAAGTGTTCGATTTTCATTTGAATGAAATAGCAGGCGCATCGTGCGTGCGTGCTATACTAGTATATTAAAAGAGAGCGAGGCAAAAACAAGACCTCAAAGTAAGACCTCAATATGGGGTAATAAAAATTAAAACCTATAAATAGGGAGGCTAGGTAACCAATTGTGGCGTGCACCCTAGTTCGCACTTGTGCAAGAGGCAATATAAGTAAGCCCTAACGCGCGTCATAATTGGAGAGAACCTGGTAATGCATGGCACGGGCGAAAGCCATACCATCCCTGGGATCTGAGTCATGGAAGGTAGGGGCGAAATAAAAGCCCATCCGGTAGAGACTCCTTAGTCGAAAGGCTAAGGTACTAAGTTCTCTATCATGGAGTGTAGAAACTCGATCAGGGCGCCGCGGTACACGGTTGAGCCAAGGGTGACGGGGGCGTCTGGAGCGTACCTCGCCTCTCTTGGCAAGTCCCGGCTATGATACACTTGATCGGTCCTCAAGAAACCCCACTTAGGGAGCAGACTCGAACGAGTCTGCGAAAACAACTGGTTGTTGCATCACTGGATGGGAGGAGCCCACACTAACCCGGTAGGGGTACGTCTCCTTGAAGGGGCAATCAGGGGGAAGATAAGGACGGCACCCTCCATTAGGGAGCTGAATTGTGTCAAATGACGTCAATATCGTGGGACTATAACTCAAACAAGAGTATAGACATGTCGTATTGGCGCATAAATTTATCCTGCAAAGGAAATAATACGAAAGATGATAAGGCGAGATCAATGGGTCAATACGCGAAAGTGTAAAGACCTCCTGCGATTTCGTCGCACAACCCAAATGAGTACCCTGAGGCAAAAATAAGTCCTATTAACAGGGGAGGCTGATTAAGACCTCTACTTAGGGAGGCTCAATAAGACCTCATGAACAAACCCAATAGACCGCACTAACATTATTTTTGCAGGCATAATAGAAGAGGTAAAGGGACGATCAAAACATGAAATACAACCATGCAAGGGTAATTACAAAGGTAACTTGAAAAACTAAGGATTTCACAGAGGAAATTACAATCGGTGCGAATATCAGAGGCAAGAAGGGGATTATAAACACAATAAGAATATGATATTCGCACTAGCATAATTGCCTCGTGTCAAACATGATAGCAATTGCATATTCGCACATACGATAGGTTCCCACACATATATTATTGTATTCGCACATATGATAAGCTCCTACACATGTATTATTATATTCGCACATATGATAAGCTCCTACACATGTATTAATATATTCGCACATATGACAGGATCATCACATGTATTAGTACAATCGCACACATGATAGACACATGCACATATATTGTCATATTAGTATGAATAATGGACTCACGCACACATGTTATTATGTCTGACTCTATAAGTTAACCTGAAACTGATACAAATTATTACATAGAAAAGCATCGTTCTTTGATCAACAGCCAGAAGAAGGTGGGAGAAGCAAAAAAAAAAAACAAAAAAAAAAGGTGGAAAATATTCAAAGTATATGTACAAAGAAGAAAATATCATACAAAGAGTATGTAAGAAGGAAAAAAGTGAACAACTAATTCTTCCCAACATTATCTCCATCAACTTCCGAGTCATGAACCTCTTCTTTATCTTCATCAACTTCAGAATCACGATCTTCTTCACCAGAATCCTCATATTCAAGTCACTATCGGAGATTTCGGAAGTTTCTTCATTGTCCGAAGGAGCCTTAAATTCATAATGCGATGGAAAGGGAATGTTATGTTCAGCATAGAGATCACCCACTTCTCCTTTTATAGACTCATCACTATGCGAATGGCATCCTTGGTCAAATTGGAAACGGTGACTTTGAGCTTTGTATCGAGACGGCGGCACTTGGTATCACGAGCTTTATAATTTGCTTCCATCCTTTGAATTTCAGCATGGGACTTCGCTTGCAGACTTTCAATATCTCGCAGATACTTCTTCTCCTTTTCAAGAAATTCCTCCTCAGAAGCTGAGAAGAGAAAAGAACAAAAATTACAATCGCACATAACTTAAAAAATAAACCGGAAGCAGAGACATAAAGCAAATGTGAAACCTTCTTTTTTGGAAATAATGGTTTCAACCAGAGAATCATGGTCAGATTTTAAACTAACACTCGTAGCCAACTCCAATCTAGCATTATCGAGGACTCTAGCAGCCCATGCGAACTCAGCATCATTCTCTATTAGAAGACGAGAGCGAATTTCATTCTCGCGGGCGAGAAGAACATCCTTATCACTTATGGCACGGTCCCTTTCAACTTGAGTCTTGAGTTGAGCTTCATGAAACTTCTTCAAAGCCTTCGCACCATTAGCAATTACTTGCTCTTTCTCTGTAATAAGGGTGTTCCTTTTGGCTTCTAAGGTTTTAATTTTTTCTTTTTCCTCACGAAGACGACGTTGGAAGGATCTCATACAAACTAGCATATGTCTATGATCACTAATAAGAGCTTCGTATTTCAGCATCAGTTCCTTCCGGCTAAGGTTCCCTAAACCACGCATGGGGAAATTGTCCAAGGAAGCGCTAAGGAGTTATAAGAGAGCATCACTATCATCAGGGAGACTAGCCGCCTCTTCGGTCAAATTATAAAGCTCTTCAAGTTTAAGTAATAAAAAAAAATATAAAGACATAACAAGAGTTCGGAGGGAATAAAAGAGTGAAAAGAAACATACCTATTAGTTGATCATTTCTTTGGCGAAGTGAATCTACCTCATGTGTCTTACTTAGAAGTTCCCCTATAAGTCTCGCATACTCAGCCTCCAAGGAATGATTTTTACTATGCGAGTCAGAGGCAACTACATGAGAAACTCGCGCCATATGCAAAGACGAAAAAACAAGGGAATTCAAAATAAATAAGGTGTAAAGAAAAGACATTGGCTCAAACTTACCCCAGCTTACAAGAGAAAGAAAAGGCATACCATGGAGCCCATAGCATATAGAAACTCGGGAGATATGGCTGAGGAAGATCCTCACAGAGATTCATGACTCAAGGTTGGGGGAATCTCATATGGAGGAAATCATTTGGCAGGTGCGAATTAAGTTGTCATCACCCACAGCTGAGAAGGAATTCTTGAAGATATGAGACAATTGGGTCATTGGAGAAGCATAAGTAGACCCATCAGGGAATGGCAGCTCATTTCCTTGAGGGCAAGGAACTGAAGGAGTAGGAGAAGAGGTAGTAGAGGTAATCTTTCTCTTCTTGTTGGGATTATTTTTCTTGTTAATATTCTTCGAAGGAGCTTTGGAAGCAATGACTTTGCCCTTGGACTTCGCACGAGTAGAAGCTTCCTCCTCACTCCCAGAGGAATCTTCATCGTCAGAGTCCTCGATATTTAGTCCTCTCACCTTCCCACACAGATAAAGATAAGAAACAGAGGCAACAATATTGTTAAAGAAAAGCCAAAGGGTATTTCTTACTTCATCAGTGATCGAACGCAGCGCATTTAGTGTGCCTTGTTTTCCCTGAGCTTTAAAATCTTTCTTCAACTTGGCAATCTGGAGGTGAGAAAATTAATGAATAAACGAAAGAAAGAAAGTAAATTGAATAAATCTAATGAATGAGCGAAAACATACCACATCATTTCGCTCAGGCCAATTGAATACCCAAGGGGAACAGACGGAAAACCCTCAGGAAGAGGATTTACCGATTTATCAGCACCAAAACCAGTGATGTAAGGACCCTCAAGAATGACAGGATAAACATCCCGCGATTATCATTAGAGTAACGTGCAATGCGATTAGACTTATCATTAAAATCAACATCTCGCATAATCTTCTTATCCTCTGCGATACCATCTTTCCTAACCAGACGAACAGCCCAACGAGATGATTCATTCTTCATAATAGCAATCTTGTAATTTTCAAAGAAACTCTCAACTGTATAATCATAAGGATTAATTTCCAATCGGATATGCGGGATTCCTCCAGATTTCTTTAGGATAGAGAGATCCTAATCCAGCCGCACGACGAGCGAACTCCAACATAATTCTGATAGAATCTCCACTCAACTAGAAAATCGCACGCTTGAAGTGATCATAAAATAAAATTTGGTAAAATAGAGGAATTCGCGGGTTAAAAAGGGGAATGGAGAGGCCAGCGAGAAGTTTCCCTACGGAGACGATGATCTTTTGATCATTCCATTGATCAGTATCAAACCATTAGGGTTAAGCGTTTGAGTAGGACCTGATGAAGGAGGAACGGATAATTTAAAACCTTTATCTCTGAATTCAACTTCAATCTTCTCAAATTCTTGAACCATTCTCTACCCTGGCTTATGCCCCCTCGATTTCCCTAACAGAAGGGGATTATAAATATCAAGTTGATCAAGATGATTAAAAAGGCAAATTAGTTGTTAATAAAGATGATCAAAAAGGCGGAGTAATATGTTGAATGGGAGATCAAGATGATTAAAAAGGAAAATTAGTTGTTAATAAAGATGATCAAAAAGGCGGAGTAATATGGTGAATGGGAGATTGAAGCGAAGAAGAGTCAAAAATCAAAGTCAAAATAAAAGAATAGCAATAACAGCGGTATGAAAAGAAAGTTGCAGAGGTTGAAGGACAAGGAAGAAAGTAAAAGATAGAGATGAAAGTGAGAAGGAGTATATAAAGGGTTCTGAGAAATTCGCTTTTGTGAAAGCATTAATGGGTGAGAGGATATGAAGTGACGGTTGCAGGACACGTGTCCAAAGCTAAGACGATGACAGCAACACGTGGGGAAATTGGGCTTGAGATCTCGGAATATTGTCAGTCAGAGAATATGGAAAGTTGATAGGGTGCGACAGGCATCATGTAAAGGAGCGAAGATGACTAAGAAAAAATTTCTCTGATCGCTCTTTCTTCAGCAAAGATCGCTAAGAGAAGAGGCAAAATATAGGGGTTAAATACCGTACACGTAAATATCATGCGAAGCAACCGAATTACTAAGGAGCGAAGAGGAGCCGCACGTAGCATATCTCAAATGACGAAATCAGTGACGTCACAAAGTCGTCAGTAAAGTGTGAAAGTTGTGCGAAGACTAAGAGCACGCGCGAGAAAACACAATGTAAACACCCGAATACATCGCGCGGAAGATCCAAAAATAGGGGCTTTATTAGTTGTCCCCCACTATGTAAAATCCATATATATAGGACCAGCCACCCCTTTGGTGGGGGAGATCTTTTTTAGAGTTGAGAAAAAACTTTAGGAGAGAGAAAATTATTTACTTCCCAAGTTAGGGTTTTATCTTCTTTGTATTGATTTCTAAACTTAATAAAATCTCTTTAAGTGTTCTTCACAATGGTTTCATAATTTACTAAATAGATTGTTTAAGGAGTTTTCTGCTACTACAACTTAAGTGCCGTGAGTGCTTTCCAAAGTGGTAAGCTTCCCTAGCGTGTCATCGGAAGATCGAGAAGATTGAAGTTGCTGCCTAAATATGCCACCCATTTGAATAAGAGCTATTTTAGTTGTTTTAGAATAGTTGTTTTTAGTCAAATAGGAGTTAAATACCTTACACTGTTGGTGATAACTGTGAAATTGATGACATAGAGTGCTATTAGATTATACTAATAAACAAGGTCATCAGTGACGTAAACATGCAGAGATGTTATTCCAAAATATTCGAAGCTACTGAGTATTGTTGGCATACCATGTCTAAAGAATTTCGAGCCCCATTATAACTTCTTTAACCTCAGCATCCAAGTTATGACTTGAAAGCGGCAAAGCCGGTCTCTGGTAGGACATGGTTTTTACAGCCCATGATGGATTTTGGAAACTCGTACTATTCCTAGTTACGTACCATCGTATTACAGTTTCCTAGTACTACCTTGTGGCGGTGCCACGTTATAATTGGAGTTCGTTAACAACTCAGAATTACGTAAAACTTATATATACAGAGCTATGCACTCTTAACTACGTACTTCACACAGACTAAAGCTAAGCCCGATTCCAACAGACTTAGAGAGAAAAGAAGATGAAGACGATGAAGAATACCATGATGATGATGATACCAATGGTGTTGATGCTGGTGCTCTTGGTTCCTTCTGAGGTAACATCCAAAATTCCTGTATATTCAGGACCTGCTAAAGAATTTATGACGTGTAATTATATGTGGCGCTCTTATATGTCCAGTCAGTCGTGCTGGGCAATACTCCATCACAACGAACAAGTTCAGTCAAATACAACTTATATTCCTTACTTTGTCGATGAGTCCTGTGACATACAAAACATAGATTGCTTTGATTTTACTAATAAACAAGACTTAATTGAGGTCGAGCGACGTTACTGTTGTCACGAAATATTCAAAGCTACTGATCAATGTTCGCATAACATGATTAGACAACTACCTCTACCTTTCCTTCTGAAGGAACATTGTCTTCGCAATGGACAACAACCTTACCCGCATCGCAGAAAGAACAGCCTTAATTACCAATAGCGAAGGAAGCACTTGAAGCACAGGAATGAAGATGACCTTTTGTTTCCTATTTATTTTTGATAAGGTTTTGAGCTTTGTAATTCTTTTCCTATTTTGCACTGAATAATTATTTTTAGAATCAATTAATTTCGAGTTCGACAATTTTTTTTATTTTTTTTTTGGATTGGTGTGTGCCTGACCTTAGTATAGTAGTACGTTTGCTTTGCATGACCCATAAAACCTTAGGCCAAGAAGAAAACTCAATGAAATTTAGGCAAATAAGTAGATTTTTTTTCTATTTTAAAAATATTACCAAGAGTAATAACCAGGAGTAAACACTGAATTCTAAGGTCCAGCACAATACTTTTTTTTATACTGCCTACATTGAGCCTAGATAAATGGGTTGCATACTAGCATCCATCCAGAGGAACAAGAACTATTTTCTCTATCGGCTAAACCATGAAAAGCAAAACACCAGTGTTACTCCTAAGACCTATAATCCCAAATACAACTGAGGACATTTCAATTATCTACAGTTCAAAGCCCTATTGATAGTTAGCATTTGGGTTAAAATCTTTAGGTGATCCAGGCACCTCCACCTTGAGGCGGAGCATCACAGTATTGTCCTCCACCTTTGTTGTTTTAGAATGGTTGATTTAAGGGCAATCAATTATTTTTGTTGTTTTAAGGGCTCTTATGCCCATTTTATAAGTTTTAATTTTTATAGATACTTAATTAGGATCGTTGAACTTCATGATAATCACATAATCAAATACACAAAGATTAGTTTATACGGAATACCTGGTAGCGTTAATCCATCGTACGTCGATCATCTTTGGGGTAGCGATAATACCTTGTGGAGGTCATGGTTTCTCTCTCTTGACCTTAACCGTAATGAGTTGTTAATTCTTTTTTGGATACAATAGTGATGGTTACTGTTTCCCTTTCATAGGTAAAGAGAGGACCAAGTTCCTAGGATTTTAGTATTAGCCTTAGATCTCGACCGTCCATCAAGGAAGAGTTAATTGGAATTAATCCCCTAGAATGGTAACCGAAATATTTAGCAATATTCTTAATTAACCAAAGTTATTACATGGGCCCACAAGATATTTCTATATGTATAGAAATATTCTTACATTCTCCCACTGGTCCATGTGATAACTTATTTAACGGTTAATTATAGAAAAACATAAGCGCGCATAATTACTAAACAAATTTAATGGTTAAACGTAATACCTTAACCAAGCAAATCACGTATGCGAGTCATGACGGTGGAAAATTGTCCTGTTATCAACATGTTCCCTTCCATGTACCACAACACAAGCAACTTACTTAATCAAGCCTTAAATGGGGATATCATAATGGTCCAGTTATGTCTTCAAAAGAAATACAATTTATGTTAACATTCATCCATTCACATAAGTGTATACTAAATATGGATACAGAAATAAATTCAGAAGTAAATTATTAAGAGCTCAATTAGTTTTCAAAAATAAGCACATAAATTAGCTGAATTCAATAATCAATTACTCCCACAGACCTAAGATTTAATCTTTTCTTAAGAGGTCTTAAAAGGTAATTGTTCATTAAGTGCATCTTCGAATGCAATTGTGCTTAAGCGGTAAATGAACAACTATTGTTTCTGAATTTCCTAATTCACGCATATATACTCAAGGTTCATGTGTTTTGTTCCTTTTGTATCATATCGTGCTTTAATGCTGCGAAGCTAAGACAGTAAATTTCAGCAATGTAGAGACAAACCTTAAGTCTCTAAGTATCGCAGTCATAAATATTCAAACTCAATTGTGGGACTAGTATTAATGGATTCTTCCTTTATAGAATCCATACATCCACAAAAATTGAAGTCTGAAAACCCAATCAACTCTTTTTGGGTTTGCTAACTAATTATAAGACATAAGTTAAAATAGTATCTCAAAATTCTTGATAGCTTTCCTGTAATTTGTTCTTCGATTCTTTAAGCAATTAGTTAACATATTAACAACTTTTTATAAGTTTCATATCAGAATTAAGATGCAATGAAGATTAAATTTATATCTTCTATCCAACATGAAATAAAATCTGTTAAATATGTTATTATCTCAAAATTCCTTGAATATTCGATATATGCCTTATATGAGAGCTTTAGTAATCCATATGATATTACTATCACATGGTAAGCTTCATTGATATCCTTTATTTCAAAAAATATAGAGATATGCATAAAGTCAAGATCACTACTCGTAGGTAGTATGTCTTAATATACAAGACCAAGAGTATGAATTTCTCCCACTGATCTTGAGGTATATGCATAAATCTGTAATAATTTCATCCAAAACTTGAAACATTTATAGTTTTGTTGAATTTCATATGCCATTATGGGAGGCTGCTTAAATTTCATACTTTGATTTCTAAAATTTGTAGACTAAAATTTATCATTAATAAAGGCTATTTCAAATTTAATTAATGCAACTCTTAGGTCATACTGAGTTACTAATAATACTATGATAATTCTGAATAAGTCTTTCTTTGACACGAGGAAAAACTTATTATAATCAATGCATCGTTTCAGAGTAAAATCTTTGGCAATAAGTCTTGCTTTATACCGTTTAAAGTTGCTGTTACAGACGTATTAGGTCAGAAAGACCCACTTTCATACAACTGATTTGTGTCTTTCAAGCAATTAAACAATATCCGAGACTTGACTTTCAACCAATAATTTTTGCTCACATAGCATCAATCCATTAATCAAAATTAACATAATATTTGTGAACCGAAAACCGAGTCTTTGCCATTCCATATCAAAATATAATAAATTCTTGTAAGAAAATCACTGAAACAACATGAATAACTTTCTTTCAATCTCTTTTGAGACCCTCTTAATGCTGGTTCATGTTGTTATCAAAAAATTTCTTTATTGGAAGTAGTTATATTATGGAGTATTGGATCATTAATTTGTGGTCTTTCATTATCTAACATTCTGATAATGAGAAGGTTCACAATATCTGTAGAAATCTTAAATAAAGGGATCATTGTCATGATTTCTTGAACAAATATATCCATGTACTCCCACTAATTATGCCATCATTAACGAATTTATATTTTCGGTTTCAATAAGTCTCATACTACGGTTAGAACGTTAAAGAATACCATTTGGTTTATATAGGAAAACCAATGAACCAGTAATAGTTTTCAAATCCAATTTTCATTCTTGGGAATGTAAGCCCTCACCTCCAACTGAACAACCATAACTTAAATGTGATTTAAACTAGGTTTCCAAATTTTCTAGTCCAAAGTGTGTCTTTGAAACTTCTTTCTTTGGAAATCTATTTAAATTACACGATTCAGAAAAGAACAAACATCCACAAATGTATAGCCATTATGCATGGCTCATCATGCTTCTAACCATTTTCATAAAAGTATGATTTAGCCTTTTGATATACACTATTATGCCAAGGATAAGTTGGCCTTGTGTATTGAGCAACAATTCCAAACTTATATTATGCAAAAGATTTAGGATATTATCCTGTTTTGTCATACCTTTCACAATATTCACCACCTTTGTCAGACTTTATGAATTTCACTTTATCTATAATTGCCTCTCAATTTCAACAATGAATGTCCGATAAAACATCCATGGATTGAGATTCATAGTGCAATCGATAGATTTACACAGTAACGCGAAAAATCATCAGGTGATAAACAATTTTATCTTCCAAAAATTGGACCATTAAAGAGTCTACAGAATAATCATAATATACAATTAATAAGAACAAAAGCTGAAATTTATAATAGAGATAAATGACAATTAAGCTTACAATAGTTACATACCTTCAATAAGATTCTCCTGTGGGTAAAACCTTATCAAGGAACAATGTGAGACATGAAAAATATCTGTGGATATTTTACATTCTCATAATTCAACATTATGTCTATCAAATACTACAACTAGAATCACATGTGGGCAACTCACGTCCTAAAATGTATTAACAAACTCCAATAATTCTAAATATATTCAACCTAATATAATGTGAATTGTAGTCACCTGCGGGTGGCTATTATTTCACATGTATATGAAATATTTAGATAACCTTAATGCTTGTTTAACGTGTGAAGAAAAACTACTTGTGAGCAGCATTGTTCTAATCGTTAAATCAAACTAAGAGGACTCAAAATATACAACACTTACCAGATAAGAGCATAGCATCACTGTGGTGATAACTAAACTATCCAATAAACATGTACAATTGCAAATATCACACTAACGTTTCTTGTGATATTGCACAGTCCCACTCAATGATATGGACATACTTGATCTGATCATAAATTTAGTCGTTTATAAACAATAATGAGTAACCCTAAAACATCAATCACGAACATTTATTCAAAAGCATGTCATATATAAGTTGTGAAAAAATATCAACACCCTATAATCGAAAAATATCCAAACATAATGAACTTTTTCTTAAACCAAAATCGAGCATGAAGCAAGTCTATAAATATAATTCAATAATGAAATTTCGTTGAAGAAAAATTCTTTGATGCATCGCTCATTTAAATATGATACAAACTTAAAGATCATAATAAATAACGGATTTATGATGAATTAATATGAAAGGTGTTAAATAATCAATGAATATCATTTTCAGAAATATGGAGAAATTTATCAAAAATAAAACCTCAATTTCATAGAGGATGCAATAAGTTTTTGGACAACATAATAAAAATATTCATGAAAATATGAAAAATTCGTAATAGGTTACTCAACTCGATAATGAGTTGATTTATGTAAATTTTCTTTTATGCAACGTAAAATCATGTGCTAATTATTTAATTACCATAATGTATGATCAGATATTGTACACTTCAATGTTATCTAAAACATGTGAACTCAAATTACCTGTGGGTAATTATTGTTCTAATACATTTAAGAAAAACAATATTATAAGCACTTGACATGATAACGATTATGACTGGAAAAATTATTTGACATCACTGTGGTGATAGCCAAACAACTCAAATAATGCCATAATAACTACTAAACCTTGCCTTTACGGCTTAGCATATTCGTGCTTACAATAAAATTATTATTATTGCAAAGATAAAACACTCTAGTATCACTGTGGTGATAACTAAAGAATTATGACCTAAGAATCTTAAGCACAATAATTTTATACGTACAATTGAAACTATCATCAACATTGGGAGAAAAGTGAAACATAATGACATAAGACACCCTCAAGATTCAAATCAGTTCATATCAATAATGTATGATCAACAATCATATCAGTCAGTGTTTTCTTAAATATGTGAACTCCAATTTCCTGTGGGTAAGTTTTTTTCTGATATATGTAAGAAATACAAGATTACAAGCATTTAATAAAATTGTGATCATGATCAAAAGTGATTTGACATCACTGTGGTGATAGCCAATCAACTAAAATAATGTCATTATCACTTGATGTCGATAACTGCAAAACCTACACTTTAGGTTTTGCAAATTCATGCTTATAATAACATTATGATTATACTGAGATATAACACTCTAGTATCACTGTGGTGATAACTAAAGAGTCTCATAATAATTTTAAGTATAATCTCATAGAATTTACAGAAAAAAAAGTAATGTGAGAGAAATTATACCATAACACACCATATCATAATGCACACACAAATTTAATGGTGTCAAAAAAGGTTTTGGTCATAAAAATTTCCAGTGAAATTCGATAAGAAATTGTACTATAGTGTTTCGATAAAGCGGAAGCATAAGTTCATAATTCAAAAGAAAGAAAACTTCCCGAACATTCTTTACACATAAGAATCAAAATATATATTAGTTCCATTAATGATTTGGTTCTAGCCATAACATGCATGAGGACAAACCGGAATAACTTACAAACCTAATCGCGTCTGACCTGGTTCGGTTACGAAACTAGTAGCGAGTTAAAACTAGTTTGATTATAGAAAAAATCTGGATCGGGACGACGACGGTTTATGTTATGAAACTAGGCCTGAGATTAACTGTTAAGCCCAGACTTTCCTTTTCTTTTTTTAGACACACAACTTGACCGGTATGGCCCAGGAAAAATAAAACATACCATAATATTTGACCCCCTCATCAAATCAATGTTGACATTTCCGGATTTCACTAACATGCCTAATATATTATTTCTTCAATACCCATTAATGCTAATATATAATTATACCCATAAAAAACGTAACTTAACATATAAAGCGGGAAGAAATTAATAAGAATAATTCATCATCTGTTGGTCCAATTCATCATTTGCTGGTCCAAATTCATCTAATTTATGACCATTGAAGGAAAAAAAAAATGCACTCATGTTTGATTGCGCCACGTCATGTCACCATGTTCTCCTAAACCTTACAGAGAAATGAAAAACCTAGCTAACTATTACAGCCGCAATTTTCATTTCTTGATTCCCATTATTTCACAAATTTTATAAGTTACATATTAATTTTGGATCGTCGTGAAAATTATGCATACAAACGTGAGTAGGTCATAGGTAAAAGATAACATGGTTATCGCACATCGTTATAGGATGATGATGAGTTCTAAACACAAGCTCTAGATGCCAACTATAAGTTTTAATTTTTATAGATACTTAATTAGGATCGTTGAACTTCATGATAATCACATAATCAAATACACAAAGATTAGTTTATACGGAATACCTGGTAGCGTTAATCCATTGTACGTCGATCATCTTTGGGGTAGCGATAATACCTTGTGGAGGTCATGGTTTCTCTCTCTTGACCTTAACCGTAATGAGTTGTTAATTCTTTTTTGGATACAATAGTGACGGTTACTGTTTCCCTTTCATAGGTAGAGAGAGGACCAAGTTCCTAGGATTTTAGTATTAGCCTTAGATCTCGACCGTCCATCAAGGAAGAGTTAATAGGAATTAATCCCCTGGAATGGTAACCAAAATATTTAGCAATATTCTTAATTAACCAAAGTTATTACATGGGCCCACATGATATTTCTATATGTATAGAAATATTCTTACACATTTTTCTTCTTTTGTAACTCTTTTTAGCACAAAGAATTTATGACAACTAAAAAAGAGAGAAAAGACAGTAATGATGGTATTAACGTGCCATTTTGTTTATTTTGTGATTGATAAAAATGTCTGGCCATCATAAATTTCGAATTCAGATCATTAGTATATATGAGCATCCGATTCGTATAATATTAGAGTAATCAAAATCTAGGGAACATGGTTGCTTCTAATTCTCCTGTGTGTGTGGATGAGAAAGAAGAACCCTTACAACAACAATGGCTGGATGTATTTATAGTTGAGAATTTTTCTTATATATACTCCCTCCATCCCACTATTAGATGACCTAGTTGAAGTTTGCACAATTCTTAAGGCAGTGAATGAAATAAGTGTTTTTAAGTATTTTTTACAACTATACCCTTATATATAATAATTTGTAAAATTTAGAAATCATTTATCTCTCAAACTATACCATAGATTTTCGTAAATTTTGTACCGTTGAAAATCATTTTAAAACACTTGCGTAACGAGTATAAACATGAATATCAAATTATACATATTTCTTATGATACCGATAATCAATCAAAAGGGTAGTTTTAGAGATATCCCCTTGATTAGTGAAATAGGTCAACTAATGCTGGGACAAGATCTTAGGCCAAGTAGGTCATCTAATGGTGGGACGGAGGGAGTAGTATACAGGTTATGCTTGTATTAATTTTTAATTAATTACCAGTATTGTAAAGTGGTTAACTTTGACGGGGTAACCACCATTTTAATTTTAGATGCAAACATTTTCTTGAATGGCCAACATGGATATTTATAAAATCGCCTGTATATGTGGCACAGAGGGAATATTAATTAACCATATCCCCTGCAAAAATGCATGATTAATCATGTCCCTTGAATTTTTGCATGAATTAACCACCATGGCCTTAAGTTATTTTGTTCGTCCTTGAAAGAAAAAGATTGTTGCTACTTCTGCATGATCAGTAACCAAATACTTGTAAATTTACCTTTTTAATATACCAAATTACTAAAACGCTAAACATTATAAAGACGTTGATTTTCACTTAATTTTTGCCGTCATAGTAACCAGATGCTCTCTCTTTTTTCATGATAATTTTTGCCTTTGTTGAAGTTTGTTTGGTTCCTTGAGTGAGTTTTACCTGTTGGCCAAGATAGCTAGAGCCTGGAGGCAAAGGAACAAAAATTCTTCCACCCCAATGATGGATTATTTCGAATTCAGATTGACGATATCATTACCAAACAATAATTACTATTGTACTACAATGACACCTGCACGACGTGCCTAAATTAGGTTACTGTATTTTGGTTTTGAAATGGATGTTGTGCATTTGTTGTATTTTTGTTATAACTGTAACAATTGTTTTCTCTTTTTTTCACGGCCGTGTGTTTCTTTCATAAGTTATTTGAAGTTTCTCAAAAGCAGGTCCAAACCTCCGAGTTCACAATATTCGGGCCAAGTTGTTTCCCGAACCACTTTAAGCCCATTAACTCCAAAATGCTCAATTTTGTTAAGTCCATTTACTTACTCACAATTTTACGAGTTTGACTCATTTTTCTCGCGAATTGGACATGAATTATTTGATTGGGTTTGACTTCTAGGAACCATGTGATATGGGAATTGGGATAGCCGGGATAACTATTTAGGTTTGCTGCAAAGTTGTACTTAGTTACTGCCAAACTTTTGCATTTTGATCCCAAGTTTTATTAATTCATTGTCGAATGAAATCACAGTTACACTTAGCACGTGCAACAAGCCGTTAAACCCCTAGGCGATCCTAGTGGACGAGTGTTGTCTCGTGAGGGTTTACAGTGAATATACCCACAAAATCCAAAAAAACTAAATTATCATCCATCAACCCATGCATTAGCCTCCTGAATGAGTTGTACTACGTTTTGGCATTGTGCTGGATGCAGGTTCTGGTGCAACTCTGATAGTTCGTTGTAATACCCCCTTTGAACACAAAATATGATATCTTGGGTTACTCCTTTAACTGCTAGTATTTCTTGATGTGCATACAGTCGCTTCCATGCACCATTTATGTAGGCAGATAATATGTAAAGTTCTCTACAATCTGTTGGGATTGTTAAGCCCCCAACTTTGATTTCAGATTTCCCTTCCATTGGCACATGGAAGTCACTGTCATTGCGGATTGTATTGAACACTCCGCTGACTTTCTTGTGGTCTTCATTGATTTCTAAAAGAACTTCGTTACCATATTTGCTGTCTTGGATTTTGAATGACATGTTTTTTGTTTTTTCAAATAGCTAGAAAAAAGATAGGTGGGTTGTCTTGGCCTAATTCCTATTTCTTCACAGCTGAAAATGGAAGGAAGAATTGCTGCGGCTTATAAGTTCACAATTGAAAAAGAAAAGGGATGAAGGCTGGAAGTAATAAGTTCACAATTGAGAAAGGTAGAAGAAAAATGAAAAAGATGCCCAAGCACGAAATATGTGTTTCACAAGCAAAACCCGTTCAGCATGATTCACAAGTTTTGACATTTTATTCTTCCCGGTCCAAAAGTTTTGAATTATCCGATCGAGTAATTAGAGTTCTGGGGGATGCTTTTTAATTGTTGGACTCTTGGAAGATGTGAAAAGGCAGACAAGGGAATCCAAATTTATAGTGAGTGAGTGAAGATGAAATTTTCTGTAAATTTTTGCATTCTATTTTCGAAAAATGGGTCATTTGTCCAAAAAAAATTAAAACACGGTTCAAATGGACGAGTAAAAAATTTTATGGGTGAAATGGACAAAAAAAAAATAGAAAGGATGAAACTGGATTCATCCTGGCTTAAACTTAAAAAATATCAAGGATGAAACTGGATGCATCCTGCGTAAAATAAAAATAAGAAAAATATTTGAAAATGGACAGGATGAAACTGGTTACATCCTGCCTATTTTTAAATTTTTGTCCATTTAAACAGTATCTAAATCTGACTGTCCTTTTCACCCAGGAAATTTTGATTTTGGTCTTTTTAACCAATTTTGTGTTCTATTTTGCCCTGCCCCGACTAGGGTTGTCAATGGATGACCGAATATTCGATATCCGTCCGAATCGTTAGGATATTATCCGAAATTTCGGATGACGGATATCGGATACGGATACCTTATCGGATATTCTTACCTTAACGAAACGGATACGGAAAAGGCATTATCGTATAGGATAATATCCGGTATCCGTTAAAGAATACATATGCAAAAAAAATTATATTTTTTTTAGTAATATATTTAGTTGTTAGCTTGGTAGTATGTGAAGAGTGGTAGAAATAAAAATATTATGGAAGAACAAAAACACAACTAGTTTTGCAAACCATGTAAACTCCTAATTAATTCTCGTTTAATAAATTTCTCCAGTTTCACAACCAAAAAAACAGAAAAAAATGTGAATGGGACAAATACTGCACCCCGCTTCATTTATTAAACTCTGTGGCATCCCGCTTTTCTATGACCCATATATCAGTTCCTAGGCTTCTTTGGGGGACCCATGCTAGTAGAGAATCATCTCTGTCACTGGTATCACCCTTGCGCTTGATTCCTAGGAAATGCTCAACCTGAAAGGAAAAATGTAGTCAATTCATGTCATACATAGGTAACATAGCCATTTTACTAAACATTAGAATGCACAAATCTACCATAAACACAGACGGAGTGAGTTAACTGACCTTGGTGTTGCCAAGCATGGGTGTCAAGCCACCACCAGGAAGGTCTGACACGGTGGCAAAACCACTACTGGGATCACTAGTTTGCCTGGACAAGAAAGTATTACTATATATTAGTAAAACTCCAAATTGACCAAAAGAGAAGAGAGGAACTCCAGCAAAATCCAAAACCAAGATTCACCTTGTCTATCAACTTTCCCCCTAACTATAAACACATTGATGTTCATGATAATTAGTAACTGTTACAACAAAATGCCAATTAATAGGTTTGCACCAAAACTAAGGATGCTTGTGAATAGAAAGCGTAATCATTCTGCAGTCGAGTACAAGATAACTTTAGCATCCTGCATGTTGCATATGAAGCAACTTTCAGCCGTTCACTAAAGGAGCAGAACTGCAGAAGTGGTCCGTGCAAACAAAACTCAATTTCTATTAGTTGTCAAGCCAAAGCCTTACAGAGACATACTAGTTAGTTAGCATCTTTTATACGAACGTGGACAGGAATTAGTTGAGGATATCATCCGCGAGGTGGTGAATTTGAACCTCTACCGAAACCATGGTGATCTTTGGAAAAGAAAGCTTTAAGAAGATATAAAGTTACATTTGAACATATATATATATATATATATATACCTGAAGAATGATGCAGTAGAAGGGGCTTGAGATTGAAATTCAATAACAAAACACACTTCACATCTACATGGTATTGGTTTTCATACACGTAGTAGACCAGTATTATAAGTACAGAAAATCAAATGCTTATTATGAAAGAAAATTTGAGTTGAATAACTTACAAAATCTTAGTAGATAGATCATTGCATCCTATCCAGTGCTAGGAAGCTGGAAAAAACAAGGTAATTTAGATTCATACTTGAGGAACCAAAAATTAAAATTATAAAAGAAAAGAGACAAAGAGAGAGTACCGGTGATATCACTCCATAATCTGAATGAATATAAATCTTGGTTGTTTCGTCAATAAGTTCAATATGTAGATGTTTCAGAAAAGAGAGGGATTTTTCTAGATCATAGGTGAAGGATTCCTTCAATCCGGGGCAATTCTGGATGAATAAGTTCCGAAGAGAAGTCCATCCTCGTAAATCTGGAATAAACTTCAGAACCGGACAGTCTGCCAAAACCAATCCCTGAAGAAACCCACCATGGGTTTCTGGGCTAAACTGAGTAAATACGTTTTCATTTTCTTGAACGTCAATTACTCCAAATCCTTGACACTTACTGCAATTTACAAATGTCAGAATTTGAAGATGACAATTACTCAGAAATATGCTTGTTGGAAAGTATATGAGCTCCTTTATATTCTCTATATCAAGCCTTGTGAGAGAGGTCTGGGTTCTCCCAACTGAGTTTACTAACTGATGATCAATATCCTTTAAACTCAAACTATCCAAACAAGGAAACGAAGGAATTTCTTTCAAATTTGTACAATAATAGATGGACAGATGCTGGAGACTTGGAGAAGGACAGGAACAAGTTAAACCTTCTAGGGAGAACAAACTTGAAAGATAAAGCTCGGTTATAGAAGGAAGCCCGCCAATATCTAAACTCTTTAAAGACATTAATCCTGTAAGACGGAGGACCGTAAGATGTGAGAGCTTCCCAAGAGCTGTTGTTGGAAGACCACACATCCACGTGGGTAGGTTACAACCCATGAAGTTAACAATTTCCAACTTGCTCAAACCAGCATGAGGTTGCAGCGCTTCAAATACTTGAAAACTACATGACTTCCGATCCCACACCATGTCGGATGACTCTTTTGTTTCATCCCAACATAGTCTCAATTCACGCAGATTCTGTTTTCCCATCAAATTTGCTCTCTTAGCATCTATTGGGTCTTTCACGTTCTGAAGATTGATAATATCTAGCTTCTCTAGAGTGTTCAGGTTTCCTAATTCATCGATACCATTGGTGCCACTTATTAGTTTTTCCCTCACCCAGTACTTCAACTTTTCAAGCCACACTAGTTTCCCAATACCCACTGGTGTAACTTCCTCCTCAGATCTGTAATCAAATTTTCTCACTTTCGTCCAACTATTTACCTGTTTGGGAAGATCACAATCCGAAAGATTAACCGACTCTAGATTGATGAGGCTAGCACAAGACTCTGGTAATACTTTGATGCCTGTACCAAATAGGCTAAGGCATCTTAACTGAGTTAATGCTCCAAAATCTTCTGGTAATTTTTCTAGTAACCCACAGAAATCGAAATCAAATATTTGCAATTTTTGAAGACCTTTCACACACTCGGGTAAGGATTTTAAGTTTCTACAAAATTTGACATCTAGCGTCTGCAAGTTGCCAAGGTTAATAATGAAACCAGGTAGTTGTTGAATAAGGTTAGAAGAAATATCAAGAAATCTGAGATTCCTTAAACCTGTTGCTGATTCAGGTAAAGATTTTAATTTGCAATGACTGAGATCCAATGTTTGCAAATTACAAAGACTTGTAACAGAATCAGGCAGCTCATCTATTTCAGTACCTGAGATGTCAAGATGTCTTAACTTTTTCAGAGAATGAATGTTTATAAGAAGATTTTCAATACTACCTCTCATGCATGCCAATACCAGTGTCTCTAGATTATAAAGTTTAGTGATAGACGAAGAATCATCGACTACTTGAGTACTAAAATCAAGACAGCTAAGATGGAGGTACCTTAAATGTCTCGGCTTAAAACTCAAAGCAGACAGCTTTGGATAGGTCGGATTTGGTGAATGACCTACATGGAGTATACGCAAGTGTTGATTTCGCAAGAATATAACAGGGTCCAAGTTTGAACCTTCGGGGACATAAAGTGTCCGCAATTTCTCCGCGTTACCCAAGTTTTTCAGGAATGTTGATGATAAATCCGCGTCCAATATTAACTGTAGCCGACGTATTCCAGAAGTATTCTTGAACTCACTCACCTTAAGAGACACCAATTCGTTATCCCCTACAACAGCTCGTGCAAAATCGTGCACAATATCATGCATCTTGAACGCCATTATTTCACCCAAGCGGCTCTCTCTCCCAGCTTCAAAAAATGAACTCCATACCAAACTGCCAAAGTATTCATCCCCTATATCTTCAATTGATCTTCCATTTCCCACTTTACAAGTGTCCAGAAATCCTTCCGCCATCCACATCTGAACCATCGCTAATCGATCTACCTCGCAACCTTTAGGAAATATTGAGCAATAAGAGAAACATTGCTTCAAGTTGGATGACAAGTTATCATAGCTCAATTTTAATGTTGACATGACTCTGTTTTGACTTTCTGGTGTATTAAAATATATCATTTTCTTGAATAGATAACCAATCGACTTCTGTATTTCTTGTGTTCATTAGACTGCCAAGGAATTTCGCTGCAAGTGGTAAACCACAACATTTTTTTTGCTATCTCCAGGCCTATGCTTGTCATCTTTGCTGTCTGTAACGCTCCCCCAGGAGAAAATGCTTTCTTCTTAATAATAGACCAGCATTCATCATCTGGTAATTTTTTCAATACGTAAGGAGGAATGTGCCTCTTAACAACATTAGCAACCTGGATTTTACGAGTAGTGATTAAAATTTTACTCCCTTGAGCGCCAACAAGCAACGGACTGCAGAGTCTCTCCCACTGCTCATCACTTTCGTTCCATAAATCATCAAGTACTAGCAAATACTTCTTCCTATTTAATTGTTGTCCAACTTTACTTGCCAAAACATCGAAATTTGATAAAGTATCAAACTTATTTTGAGTTGAAGACTCCATAATTTTTGTTAAGAGCTTTTCCACATCAAAATAGTCAGATACATGAACCCACATTCTTAGCTTGAACTGTTCCTTTACCAACGTATCTTTATAAACGAGTTGAGCTAGAGTTGTTTTGCCCAGTCCTCCCATCCCCACTATCGAAATCACGGAGACCATTTCATTATTGCTATCAGAAGATGTTGTTGATGGCAATGTTAGCATATCTATTATTCTTTTCTTATCATCCTCCCGTCCCGTAATGTTTGATTCATCTACAGAGGACTCGGTTTGTAATTGGCTTCCACCATGAGAAAAGCTAGTATTGCTAGATGGTGTAATCTGCAACTGAAATTTGCTCATATCTTTCGTAACTGCATCTAACCTCTGGTTGATATGTTTGATTTTCCCGGCCATCTTGAAACGGAATGCAAGTAGATTTGCAGATGAAATGAATTCACGAGCCTTATACTTGAAGTCGCTCCCCCTTGCGGACCGACGCATGGTTTCGTAGGAAAACTCAACCATCACATCATCCGCATCATAAGCAACATCCTTAAGTCTTCTCAACCAAAGACCAACAGCTTTTTCAGTCACTTGCCTCGTCTCCGCATCAGCTATCACAGCAAGAATCATCTGTAAAGTATCTTGAAGCTTTTTCAGTTCATCTTTTACACCCCATGCCAAATTAATCTCTTGAGCAATAACAGGAACTAATTTGTTTAAAATATCCATCACACCAATATTAGCTAGAATCCCTTCAATCGACATAGTAAGAAATTACAAAGTGATGTTGTTATTGAAGAGTAAAGTTGTTAATGGATCTTATGAATAATGACCTGAACAGAAGATCTCTAGATCTTTTGGAGAAGAATTGTAAAATGATCGGTACTAGGGTATACTAACTAGTCTAGTCTTGGTCAATAGTCGATAAAAGGAGAATCTATTTGTTATCTTTTGAACTTTAATCAATTACTCGAGTACAAAACCCACTGTGCTTTGTCTTTTAAACTTTCATCGAACTTCAAATTAAAAAAATAGGCAAGTTGCTGGCTTTCTATATTCTTTTGCTAAAGAGACAAGTACTTGATAATGTAATTTAATATCCAACCCTCAAAATATACCCGACATGTCAGTTACCCACCAAAAACCACGAGCATGCTTTTGGGAGAAACAAGTGCTGGTTTTTGGTGTATCGGTAAGTGAATTTCTCAGCACAATCGGAAAAAAGTGTTTACCCCGTAAGTCGTGGGCTTAATATGATAATTAAAATTAAGGGTCGGGATCGACTAACAAAAGGTTTTGACAAAATATAATGACCATAGGATTTTGTACATCTAATAACGGTTACCATATTTGATAACATGGTATTCATTTTAGTGTTAGTGTGCGTTTGAGCAAATACAGTATAACTTCTTTAATATAATACTCGATAATATAATATTTTCGCTAAAATGATAAAATTTTCCGGTCCCGACTCGGGCTCTTAGTGTTAAAATAATAAATTCGATAAAATCATAAAATAATACATTTTAAAAATTCCCCTTAAAGATTAACATGTCCCAAATAATATATAAAATAATAATGCTACTAAAAAATAATTTTCATACATATCAAGTTTTCTTAAAATACGATTGAATATTGGTTTTTTTTTCTTAGAAATTCAAATCAAGTTGTATTTAATCCCTAATAGTTTGTAATGCACTTAAGGGGCCTAAAGTCGCATTGTTGTATTGCAATAAGAAGTGTTGTAGTGTGATTGATACTTGCAAGAAGGATTATCCCTTTTATATTCACATAGCTCTTTCCGTATTGCATTGTTAATTGGTTAGTGAGATACACCTTTGAGATGAGAATACATCTTGGTGATTTAGAATGTTGTAGTGACCTATCTATATGTTAAATACTTTTAAGTTTAAGGTTTGTGAATGCAATATATATAGAAATTATTTTTTTAAATAATAATTTATTATTTACTTATAAAGTAATAATTTATTATATTATCGATAATATAATATCTCTTTTAAATAATAATTTTCCTTGGTCCCAAGTGTATTATTTTATAGAAGTTATACTGTACAGTTGAAATTTCCATTTAATTGTAACCGAAAATTTGTGTTTGTAATTATGTACTTATATGTTCTTACTCGATGTTATATGTCATGAATCCATGATTAGCTAATTTAATTAGCTTGATATATCGTTGACGTTAATGATTGAAAAAATATGAATTGTTAAGTATTTGATGGATTGTTTTGGCTAGACTCCATACTGAAACCACAAAATTCATATTAGACTAGTAGCAATGACTTTGAATTGCCAACGAGAATAGGAATCAGGTCATTTAAGCTTGATACAGTGCTGAAGAGAAAGCATTTGAAGGCATTAATGAGATATCACGTCTGAATTTATTCGAACATCTCCTAAGAGCAAATCCTATGGGTAGTGTCACTCTTTCTAATGAAGGAGTGCACTACCAATTTGATCAAATTAGAGGCTGCTATGATAGTCTTTAGCCCACTTTTACCCCAAACCCGTTCATACACTCGTCCATTTGAGCGAGTGGTTAGGAATGTAACATTAGACGAGAGGCTGTCTCCCGTTTGAGAAAATAAAAAGAGAATTGGGTTGGACGGGGGACATCCTCCATATATTTTATTTATTCCTCTTTTGCCCTTCCATAAGCTAAAATAATGTTATTAAAAAGAAAATCAGAAAACCAAAACCGTCCTCCTCTTCTTCTTCTCCTCTTCTCCTCCTCTTCTTCTTTTTTTTTTTTTTTTTTTTTCTTTTTTTAGAACGATTTTTTATCGTTGATAAAAAAAAAAACATCGTCGATTAAATTTATAGCATAAAACCATGGTGAAGATGAAGGAAAAGCCAGGAAAATCGTCCAATCAACCTCCTCCTGGACCAGAGAAATCAAATTCATTAAGTGAAGATGAAAATTAAGATCAACAACAAGTGAAGGAGATCAACCAGCCGTATATTCTATTGTGTTTGAAATTTAATTTAACGGTAGTATTTATGGCTGGGCAGGGCCGTCTTAGAGGCTAGGCGATCTAGGCAGTCGCCTAGGGTCCCCAAAAAAAATGTTTATAAGTCATTACTAACAAACATAAGTGTTACTAAATCATTTTGTCACAGGTATTCATATAGTAGATAATTGTTACAATTATAATTGTTACAAACTATTTTCTAACAACTATGAGGTATCAATTTTGGAATATTAATGTAAGTCAAATTGAAAGTCTACAACCCAAAATCTAACCTAAAAAACTAGAGAAAAAAAATTGACGGCCTTCGACCGCCAAGCAAATCCAAATTATCGCTTTAATAGTATATAAACTTGACTCTGAAACTAAAAATTTGCCTCCGTTCTTGACTAAATAGCGCATAAAAAGGCCTTAAAATTTAAGTTCGCCTAGCGTATCCCGAAACTGTAAGACGACCATGTGGCTGGGTTGTTCCTTTCTGTAATATGAAAAAACAGAATGTAAACTTAAATTCCTAGTCGTTATGTGTGTTATGGTTGGTCGATTTATCATCGTCCCATCCGTGGGCAGCTGGGAATGTCAAATTTTCCTGGACTTTGTTGTTTCGGCTGGTATTGTAAACTTTTCCTGGACGTTTTTTTCTTAACGGCCCGGAATGTGTTCAGCTTCCCAATCGTATTTACTTGTAATCAATTTTATTTTGTAATCAACTTTGAACATTGTTATATATAATTTTATTTTTAATCAACTTTGAACAGAGGAAATGAAAGGTGGAATAAAAGCACACAAGAGCTAACACCTTCTAAATTCCCAATTCCGCAACCCCATCACACAAAACCCTTGGGTGCAAACGCAAGGAATGCAAGTGAAATTGTCACTGGTAGAGGAAGTGAAGGTGGAGTTGGAACTGCTAGAGGAAGTGAAAGTGTAGGAAATGAAGGTGGAGTTTCCACTGGTGGAGGAAGTGAAGAACCAAATCTAGAGATTCAAGAAGAAGAAAACTTATCTGAAACAAGTGGTGCTGCTATTTGAAAACGCAGGGGTTACCAAAATACACCACCAACTTTTTCCGTTTGGACCTATGAGACAAAATCTAATACAATTGGAAGTAAATCAACATAATGATTCTTCGACAATATGTATATACGTGAACCGAATTCCAAGAAGAGTGAATCTTGTAATCTATATTTTAAGACACAAATTCCAAGAATGCACCCCCATTCTCTAAAGATGTGAAAACAAATATCAATCAATCAAAGAGAACATACAACAAAAGACTTTGCACAACTTTAAGGATTCAATTATATGTTCGATTAACAAAATTGCAACATCAATAATATTTCACACAAGTAATCCCATTTACAATTCAATACAACATTGATAACAACACAGTTCATCCATTTGAAATATACACATCAATTCACAATCCATCCATTTAAGTTTCAACGCGTGAGTTCATAACACCAATTATGTTTCCAACAATTCATTTAATCTAGATTTCAACACATGATTGACAAATTAATATTGTCACAACAAGCTATGAGTTTACAATACCAAAACAATTATCAAAAAGTCATTCATCGATGATTCAACACATCTATTCACGTATTCATATAGTCACAGAGAAACCAAGAGTTCACGGTACGAAAACCTTGGTTCATACACCCACCTATCGTTTATCGGCACGGACAGCCTCCATCGATGGTCAGGAAAAAAAGTTCCTATGGGGATCATACCCATTTGCTCTCGGGGATCATTACTCGTTTCATTCAAGGTACGAAAACCTTGGTTTGTACATCCACCTATCGTTTACCGGCACGGACAGCCGCCATCGATGGTCGGGAAACACAAGTTCCCATGGATATCATTACCCGTTGTTAGCATGAAACATGTTCCATATAACGGTAAAACATGAACTCATTTCCTTTTATAAATCATTTTCACAAACAACACAAGCAACCATGGCTTAACCACATGAGTTTCATTCAAGCATTTAGTCAAACACACTAACTGCAGACATTTTACATCATGTGTTTCAGGTGATAACTTTGTCCGATCTACCTCAAAATGTTAGTGAACATTCCTGACACCATAATGTATATAACATATCCAAATTTCACATAAAACTAACAGATCAATTAAAAGATATTGATTTTACAACTAACAGATAGCATCATTTTACCAAAATATTCACCATAAATCCATATTAGCCTCAAATTAAGCAAACCCAAAGCAAAATGAAAGATAATACATTTATCTACAACTTGTGTTAGGACCTCAAATCATTTTAACACCATTAAGACTGTTGTTTGTACCATAAGTAAAAATACCACTTAATGGGCCAAATTGATACTTGAATCATGTTTTGGTCCTCATCCAAGCCCACTAACCAATCAACCAAGGCAGCCCACCAGTCTGCACAGACCAGTCAATGGTCAAAGTCGGTCAACTATCAAAGTCAACTTCCGGTCAAGTTCAATGGTCAAAGTCGGTCAACTATCAAAGTCAACTTCCGGTCAAGGTCAATGGTTAACAGTCGGTCAACAGTCAAAGTCAACCGTCGGTCAACTATCGAAGTCGGGCCGCACCCCTAGCCAATTTTCGGTCTTGTAGCCAAAGAATGCCGCTAAATTCCCCTACCAAAAACTCTTCCACGGCACCCAACCAGCTCCAACCATGTCACAAACTTCTCCATCCACACCGCGGCCATCATGCCCGGGTCAACCATCAAGCCGCTCTCTACCCATGCAACCCAGCCTCCACCCATACCACCGAGTTTTCTTTTCCCATGCGGCCAAACCAATCGCAACCAACATCCATCCATACCGCCACCACTGGCATAGCATGCAGAATTTATCATGAAGCATAAATGTGCAGTTTCATGCAGAAATCATCATGGAGGCATGCAATATTGATTCCAACAGTTTCATACATAAATCATCATAAAGGCATGTAGCATTGATTCCAAAGAGCTTCATACATAAATCATCATAAAGGCATGCAAAGCATTCATTCCTATAGCTTCATACATAAATCACCATGAAGGCATGCAAAGATTGATTCCAGCGGTTTCATGCGTAAATCATGATGGAGGCATGAATGAGAGTTAATGTTATTTATGTTTATATTGAAATTAGATATTCAACTCGTATAAATAGGAGCAGAAATTATATGAAAAGGGGGGCCAATAGGAGAGAAAAACATACTTTGTAATACAAAAGTCAATAAAACATTTATCTCCAAGGGATTCGCCCGTGGACGTAGGAAACCTATGCCGAACCACGTTAAACCTCTGTCTTTCATTTTGTTCTTTAAATCGACCCCTAACCCAAAATACTCACCAAAACTATCCATTCATCGTGTTTCGTGCCCAAAAGTAATTTTGGGTACAAACATTGGCGCCGACCAAGGGGATATACGAGAAAACAAATCGTGTTTTCTCATTGAGAAAAGTTGTAGAAAATGCTTCAAAATCGTGTCCGTGAAAAAGCAGTCTGAGCATTTTGGAAAATCATCATTGCGATCCGGTTTGATCATACATGATCCGATCCAGCTAATCGCAATGGCCGACCGTATAATCGCACATACTACAGTCCGATTGATCGCAATTGCTGCAATCAAGATTCGCCGTTTCAGATTTGCTGAAGCTATTACCTGCGGATACCGCTGAAAATCGCATCACTACAAAATCTGATGATAGTGTTGCCGGTTCGCGGAAAAAGATGTAGTGAAATACCATCAAAACTGTTGTAGGATATTCGATCCAAAACATGGTTGGATCCAGTTTCGATTTCTATCATCGTCGTCCGAATTGATCGCAATTTGCTGCGATTCGAAATCACAATTACTATAGCCCAGCATCGCAGTCGGAAGCCACCAAAGCTGACTCACTGGGAAAATCACCAAGGTTGTTGTCAGGATGTTCGATCCGCAACATGTTCAAGTCCAAAGTCCGAAAAAATTGCTTCTCAAATAACGCATTATCCACCTGTTCAAGTTTGTTGTATGACAAAATCAATACTGTCATGATCGCAAAGTTTTCAAGTTGTCTACATCTCAAGGCGCTTGAATACCCAAGGGAAAACCTCCAGAAAAGCATCTCAGAAAAATCCAGAAAAGGCCACAAAAGTGAAGGAAAATCATGGTGAAAATCCTAGGAGAAACAGCAACAGTCCACACAACCGTTGCTAAAAATTCATAGGATGTTACGAGAAGCTTTCAAGGAAAACACAGCAAGTCAATGAAACCTGTCACCAAAGGTCCGAAGGCAAAGATCACTGTTTCAGAAATGTGTTGCGAAAGGTTTAAAAAAAAAAAAAAGTCGGCGGCCAACCTCGGCGGCGGCGAGCGGCGGCGGCGAACGGCCTCATATCTGTTCACCCTCTTCAGGGGTTTCGTTCACCCACCTTTCTTTTCACTCACCCACGTCAAAGGTGTTCATCACCCACATCAGAGTTCTTCGATGCTTCTGGTTACATCAAAGTTCGATGAGCAGCAAATGACCACCGTGGATTTTCTTTGGTACATCAAACTTCGATGCTCCGCGATACATCAAAATTCCATTCTCAGCAACAGTTCGATGCAATGGTGGTACATCAACCTTCGATGCACTGGACACACACAGACCGTTGATGCTCCCTGGTAATCCATTTTCGATGCTCTGTAAAACATCAAAATCAAAAAAAAAAAAAAAAAAAATGCCGGCCGCCATTACGAGCGGCGGCGGCGGCAGACAAAGCCGGCGGCCACTAGCGGGCGGCAATCGGCGATCAAATGGCGATTAGTTGGATACAGCGATTAATCGCCGATTAATTGGAGGGTCTGATTCGGTGTGGCGCGGTACAACTTAGTTCAGTAGCCCTTTTTCAATGGAACGCGTCGCAACTTAATCCCGTAGCCCTCGGATTATTCCACCCAGTTTCTCTTGCCTTGCGGATATGTACACCCTACTAGGGCTTGGTCTCAAAATTTGTTTCGTTGATATCTTCTTCGTCTCACGTCCGAATTGGATGATTTTTGGCTCGTTGCGATCGCATTTCAATATCCTACGACATGAATGTAAAATTTTGCAATTGGAGAATAATATTTTTTGGGTACAATCACGTCATCAACATGTTAGAGCAAAACGCTGACCAACCAATTTTTTTTCCTCGATAACTTCTTCTTCGTGCATCCAAACAGAGTGATTGTCGGCCCGATGAGATCATATGTCAATTACCAAGGTCGTGGAGGCGACATTCCAATTTTCGGAGAAAGTTAAAAATTTTAAGAATGTAAAATGACAAAGACTAAAACGGTCACATTCAATCACCACCGAAAATACTGCGGTCCAGTTGATCGAACTGCTGCAGTCCTTTTCCACATAACTATTACAGTCAGTTGATCGAACTATTGTAATCCGGTTTCACAGAAACAGTTGTTGGCCTGTTGATCGAACATCCGCAGTCCTTTTAATTCCTACAGTCCAGTTGGTCGAACTGATGTAGTCCGATTTTCCCCAAAAACTGTTTCAATACAGTTTTCCTCACAACTGATTCAGTCCAGTTTTGCGCATAACTTTTGCAGTGCAGCTGATCACAATTTCTTTGAAATACGAGCCCGTGGCAACTGTCTTTCGATCCAAATTGGATTTAATCGGTGCATTCCAAGTCCCACAAACAAATCAATTACTAAGACGAGACGAGACGCTAAGGCAACTATACTAATCATCGTCATTTGAAAAACACCGACATAGCCAAAGTGAGCATCCTAATCACTTCGTAAGTGAAGTCGCAGAATATTTTCAATAAGGTAAGTATACAATTTACATATTTTTGCATCTTTTCATATATTCATGCATACTTTTGTTCAAGAAGACACCTTTAATGTGGCAAGCATCTTCTCACGAGGGATGCACACATTTCAATTCTGCGCGCATCTGGAATAGTGGGATTGCCCTCCCGCGTAAATTCCAGATAGCAGACATATTCAAAATCCCATGCGCGAGCAAAATGCATCAAGGCAGTACACCCTTGTGCAAGCATTCAGCAGCATGACAATTATTATCTTCCGGGGGCGAGTTGCATATCACTTCAACATGACTGACCATCACTTGGGGGCGAGATATGTAACACCTCATGGTCTAAAATCACTCTTTTGGGGCAAGCTGTGTAACACTTCATACGCTTGGGGGCAAGTTACATAGCACCTAATTGCAATGCGGAATTAAGCTTCTGAAAATCGAAACTTCAGGTAACCCAAACTTCTTAGTCCTCCAATGAGTTGCAGGATTAAGAAGGGGCGAGCGTACACCCTAATATTTTTACGCAATTTTTACAATCACTAATGTTAAACTGCTATAGTTATGTTGATTGAATTATTGTACTCAGCTTCAAAGCAATCGCCGCACTCGGTTGGACGCGACCGATCAAATCCGATTTGCCTATGATGTGCTCGATTGGACACGCAACCGATGCGGTCTGGTTGCACTCGCCTGGACGCAATCGATGCCGTCTTGTTTTATTTGTAACGGTTACACCTAGGTTTATCGAACCTGTTTAAATCTAGTCCCTCGCCAGTACTTTACTGCACAGACTGATCGAAAACCGCCGCAGCCGGCTACGTTAATCGGCTGCTGCCCGGTGATCGATCTGGCCTTGTAGTCCATCTCCGTTCGCAATTCTGCAGTCCAGTCAGGCCCGCATCCGCCGCAACAGGCTCGTCGTTCCTACGATCCGGTACCGCCAATTTTAGACCGCCGCAGTGTTGCTAGTCGTTGCTACAATCCGGGCGATCACACTGCAATTCAACTTTGCTCGTCATTGCTTGTAGACCCGGTGATCGAAATTTATTTGTAGTCCCGACTCGTTCGCAATTCTGCAATCGGGTGTCGCACCGGGCTTCAGTGAGGCTCGTCGTTCTTGCAGTCTAGCCGCCCCAGTGCTGTGTGATGTTGCTAGTCGTTAGCTGCAATCCGAGCGATCAAAGCGTGCGCCTCAACTTTGCTCGTCAGCCGCTGAACCAGCCGATCGAAGGCGTCGCAATCCAGCTATGTTCGCATCTCCCGCAATCCGGTGATCACAAATACATTGCCGGTCTTGATTACGCTCATTGTCTATTCGCGATCGGTGATCAAATCATTCGCGATCCGGCTACGGTCCATAACTCCTGCGGAGTCACTGATCGCATTTCTGCTGCTGCGATTTTGCCTGCCGCTCCTGCGATCCGATTGATCGCAACATGCAATGCTTGATCTTTGGCGCAACCGATCGATATTTTGCTGGCCTCAGCTCTGTTCGCAACTCCGGCAGTCGGCGAATGGCGGCCGCAGCAAGTGCGATTTTGCTCGTCACTCCTGCAAATTCAGTGACCGCAACCTGCAGCTAGTTGTAGTTTTTGCTCGTCGCTCACCGTAGTCCAGTCGATCACAAACACTGCAGCACTCACCTCACTAAATGTTGTTACCGCTCATTTCCAACATCACTCTGCTCCATTATCAAGCTTCCGTTGCATCACTTCGATCTTGTTTTTGCAAAGACTTGGGGGCGACTTGATTACGATCTCCACAATCAACGAAGGCGTTTCTATTTACGCTTTAAAGAACATAAATTTACTCTTAGGGCGTCTTGATTTCCGCAAACAACAAGGGAAGTTCGCCAATCACCTCAATATCAATAGTCCACACTTGGGGGCGAGTTTTATCATTGACTAAGGAACACGAAATTTTTCTTAACCCCCAACAAGTTGGAGGTTAAGAGGGGGCGATGTTTGTACCATAAGTAAAAATACCACTTAATGGGCCAAATTGATACTTGAATCATGTTTTGGTCCTCATCCAAGCCCACTAACCAGTCAACCAAGGCATCCCACCACCGCACAGCACCGGTCAATGGTCAAAGTCGGTCAACTATCAAAGTCAACTTCCGGTCAAGGTCAATGGTCAAAGTCGGTCAACTATCAAAGTCAACTTCCGGTCAAGGTCAATGGTCAACGGTCGGTCAACAGTCAAAGTCAACCGTCTGTCAACTATCGAAGTCAGTCGCACCCCTAGCCAATTTTCAGTCTTGTAGCCAGTAATGCTGCTAAATTCCCAGCCAAAAACTCTTCCGCGCTGCCAACCGGTCTCCAACCATGTTTGCCCGGCCGGCCTCCCATCCACACACGCCAGCCATCATGCTCACAACCATCAAACCAGTCTCTACCCATGCAAACACCCTCCACCCATACCGCGCCCAGTTTTTTTTCTACCCATGCAAATAAACCAGTCGCAACCAAACATCCATCCATACTGCCAGCCACCAGTCCAGTTTGATAGCATGCAGAATTTATCATGAAGCATAAATGTGCAGTTTCATGCAGAAATCATCATGGAGGCATGCAATATTGATTCCAACAGTTTCATACATAAATCATCATAAAGGCATGTAGCATTGATTCCAGCAGTTTCATACATAAATCATCATAAAGGCATGCAGCATGGATTTCGGCAGTTTCATACATAAATCACCATGAAGGCATGCAGCATTGATTCCAGCAGTTTCATGCAGAAATCATGATGGAGGCATGAATGAGAGTTAATGTTATTTATGTTTATATTGAAATTAGATATTCAACTGTATAAATAGGAGCAGAAATTATATGAAAAGGGGGGCCAATAGGAGAGAAAAACATACTTTGTAATACAAAAGTCAATAAAACATTTCTCCCCAAGGGGATTCGCCCGTGGACGTAGGCAACCTATGCCGAACCACGTTAAACCTCTGTCTTGCATTTTGTTCTTTAAATCGACCCCTAACCCAAAATACTCACCAAAATTATCCATTCATCGTGTTTCGTGCCCAAAAGTGATTTTGGGTACAAACAACTTCCTAAGAACATCAAAACCACAGCCAAAAGAAACTGTCCAGAATTTCAGAAACTATCACCCAAATCTAAATGAACATTCAACAGTAAATTTGTGGTGTATGGTTCTCAAAATTTAACCATAGGTACCTAATCATGTTATCAAACAATTGGAAAATTCTGATCATCATTAGGAGCTATATATTTGTGTGATTAAATTACTAAAATCTAACAATACAAAATTAAACACCAAAGAAAACACCAAAAGAGAAAATGGTTTCACATTCTACCTCAAATCCTCTGATCCTCTTAATTCTCCATACTCTTCTTCTCTAAAAGAAACCTATCGCCATCTCCTTGTTTTTCTCTTAGCCTTTCTTTTCCAACTTCCAAAATTATTTCCATTTACATTAATAGAAAACCTATATACTAACTATTATTTTTCTTAACTATTTTAATTATCTTTTCATTTTCCTTTAATTTTATTTATTATTGATTATTATATTTCCGCCCTAACTTGTAGCCTTTCTAGTTCAATCCACCCACCTAGTCTAAGGCTAAGGAACAACAACCTAAGCAACAAGGTTAACTAATTCGGGTATAACCCGACCCGAAACAATAGCTACAGTTTAGGTTGATTATCAAATCACTTGCATTTAGTTTAATTATATCAAACAAAATATAATGCGGAAATTAAAAGTAAAGAAAGACACACAGAAATTTTGTTAACGAGGAAAACTGTTAGTGCTGAAAAACCTCGGGACCTAGTCCAGTTTAAACACTGCTATGTATTATGCCGTTACAGACACTAGGAAACTACCAATTGACTTCGGACTGGAACATATTTGAGACCAAACCTACCCTCACAGCGATCCAGTTACAGCCGCGCTCCTTATGTCTTTTGAACCACCCAGGATTCTACGCATTTGATTCCCTTAGCTGACGTCCTTTACATCCTAATTAAGAGACGTAAGAAGTGATCTAAAGGCATTTTCGCCTTGTATATGGTTTCTTAGATGTCCATTTTCCTAACATATTCATGCACACATTTGGTTTGTATTTGGGTTTTGAAATTTGCAGGTAAGAGATTGGAATGACAGAATTACAAGAGACTAGCCATTCAATAAAATGATTCCTGCACATTTTTCTCCTCCAGTAAATGCAAGTAGGTCAGACTTCTTGGATTCCTTTGGATTTCTTGATGAACTTTTGGGTACGCATTACGTACGTTAGGCGTCCATCGATTTATCTTCTATTCACATCCATTATGGGAAAAAAAGGAAGTTACTTTCCGCCCGATGATATGAAAACATTGTCTTCACTTGGTCAGTTTTTAGTCTCAATATAATTGGAACTGTAAAAAAGATGGTATCTGGAAGAAAATAGTAAATACAAGAGCCATGTAGATCACTCCTTTATACTGCCATATTATGCAAGTGAATGTACACATAGAAAATTTATGAACGTTATACATGAATGCGTTGTAACTCTTCTGAAATTATACAGCTCTCATATAAAATTTAGAGAAAGATTTCGTCTTTGCAATGACTCTCTCTTTCGGCAAAAATTTTGGTTTATCGGTGAAAACAGAAGTAATAAGCATCAGTGATATAAATCGATTACTCTGCATAGAATGGGTCGATGGAGAATTTGATTTTCACCAGTGATCAAATCAATGAAGAAATGCGAAAATTGAATTTGATTCGATATGTCAACATAAACTGATTCTGTGTGTAATCAGAGAATTTGATTTTCGAAAATTGAAGATTTAAACATGTAAATCAATGAAGAAATGCGAATCATAGAATGGGTCGATGGAGATTTACCTTTTTCTTGGTTGGATCGAAGATCTTGGAGAAGAGAATGAAAAAAAAATTTGATTAGGGTTTTGAGAATTTGGAAAGATTATGATTATGTTTAGGTTTTTTATGTTTTTGGATTTACTGAAAATGGAAAGATTAATATTTATACGAGTGTTTTAGGAATCAATGTGGGGGTAAATTAGGATTTTTGAGAAGTTTGGTAGCCCATAGCAATTTGGTGGAGTGGGGAGGGAAATTTGATAGGTCCAAATTAAGTGGAATAGGCCCCAATTTAGCCAAATACTCTGCGTCCATATCTCACACAAGCAGAGTTTCGACTTCACCAGTCGTACATTGTCCAACTTCTCCTCAGCTTCATCCTCCATAACCTATGTTGGACACAATAACTTATTCACAGATATAATTTCCTCCTTCTTTTATATTAATTAACCATATCCCGTGCAAAATTGCATGATTAATCATGTCCCTTGAAATTTTGCATGAATTAACCACCATGGCCTTAAGTTTTTTTGGTCGGCCTTGAAAGAAAAAGATTGTTGCTACTTCTGCATGATCAGTAACCAAATACTTATGCATGAATACCGGCTACAGTTGATTTTCACTTAATTTTTGCCGTCATAGTAACCAGATGCTCTCTCTTTTTCTCATGATAATTTTTGCCTTTATTGAAGTTTGTTTGGTTCCTTGAGTGAGTTTTTATGTACTATTAGTTGTGATCTTCCAACTAACTTAATAAAAAAAGAAAGGTAAATGAAGTTCTGAAAGAAAAAAAAAAATCTGAGTTGGATAGCTAGAGACGAAGGAACAAAAATTCTTCCACCCCAATGCTGGATTATTTCGAATTCAGGTCGACGATATCATTACCAAACAATAATTACTATTGTACCACAATGACACCTGCACGACGTGCCTAAATTTGGCTACTGCCCCGGTGAATTGGATGTTGCATTTTGGTTTTGAAATGGATGTTGTGCATAGGTCCAAATACTCAACCAAAGACTGTACCATTACATTACAGTGACAATGTTTAACAATAGTATTAAAGTTAACACAAAATTGGTTAAAAAGACCAAAATTAAAATTTCCTGGGTGAAAAGGACATTTCGATTTAGATACTTTTGTTTAAATGGACAAAAATTTAAAAATAGGCGGGATGTAACCGCCATCCTGTCCATTTTCAATTATTTTTTCTTTTTTTTATTTTACACAGGATGCATCCAGTTTCATCCTTGCTATTTTTTTTTGTCCATTTCACCCATAAATTTTTTTACTCGTCCATTTGAACCGTGTTTTAAATTTTTTTGGACAAATGACCCATTTTCCGTAAAGTTAATTGATTCCGGCTGAGCAGTCTTTTTATATTTAGGTATACAAAAACTTGAGAGATGGTGTTTTCTTTATATCGCCCTGCTTGGTGAACATTCTCAAGAGTTAAACACCAATCCTGGGAGTGAAAGCAACTAATAGTCATAACTAGTCAACCCGGAACGCGCGTGCACAACAAAGAAAAAAAAAAGACTCGATAGTTTAGTTCAACATCAAAACCTCATCATCGTCCTCACCAGCTTCTAACTTCTCCGCCCTTAAACTTGCACACTTCCGAAGCAAACTTCTAACAGAAGCAGTTGTATCTGCATTCAAGGGGATACCCACAGCCACAAATAGAGCGAATAACCAAGCACAATCATTCTTGCACAAACTGCTTTTTGTTTCAAAGGAGTTTATGCACCTTTTGAGCATAGAAACACGTGCAACATCATCCAATCCAAGAATTACAGATACTGTCGGATCGCGAGAACACCGTGAGTCATCATCTACATCAGCAACTGACATGGGTTGAAATGTCTTCGAACCCTCAAGATGTGGCAGAGCCTGAAATTCAGTAAAATACATCAATTACAAGTGCACAGAAGTTGCACCTATTGAGTCAGGAGAGTTAGGTATGGTTGTCGCTTTAAAATGAAAAGTGCAACTCCATTGAGTCACTTCAAATGACAAAAAACAATGACTGAATGGGTGTATCTTAGAAACAAAAAAATTAATCAATCAAACTGAACCTGCCGAGCCATAAAGCACCGATCACAATGCCTAGGTTAATTTCACAGTTGTGGATGAAGTGGCCTCGGTTGACTAAGAAAAAAAGGAACGGCGGTCTTGGGATTAAGAGTTTAAGGCATATGAATGATGCTTTGTTAGTGAAGTGGTTATGGATATTTGCGCTAGAGGATGACATGCTTTGGAGAAAGATCATAAGTGAAAAGTATGGCACAAGTCAGCAACCTTTTCTTTCTAATCAGCCAAAAGGTACTTATGGGATCTCAATTTGGAAAGGAGTTATGGCTAGAAAACCAATTTTCGAAGGTAATATTACTTTTAAAGTTAATAGAGGGTCCAAGGTTAGATTTTGGGAAGATTGTTGGCTGTTCGACAGAGATATGAAGTCTGAATTCCCTAATATCTACAACAAAGCTCGTTCTAAAGGAAAATTTATTTCTGCAGTTAGTAATGGGTCTGCTAGCTCTTCTAATTGGAATTTGGAAATTCCAAACAGGCTTGACGCAGTTTCGAGAGCTCAGTTAGAGATTATAAAGGCTAAGCTTAGTGTGGTGAATTTAGTTTGGTCTGATGAAGATGAAATTAGTTGGAAACTGATCGCTATCGTAGGCATCAAAAATAAATTACACTTTCTTACTACTCAAAATATATAATGAAGCAAGGGCAAGAAAGGATCGTTCCCACAGAGAGGTCTAGGTTGTCAAATTATTTCGGTATCTTATAAGTAACACGGGGAATTTTCTGATTGTGTAAATAAAAATAAACAAAAAGCAAAACAATAAAAAGTAAACACGCAAATCAAGGATGTGAAAAGTATTGGTCATGGATTTCGTTTTAATTCACAAACATGTTTTCTACACAATAACTAGAATTGATATTTTAATCTCAACTTTTATCAAAGGCCCTAGAATACCTTGATCGCAAGAATATCCCGCTAATCTCCTCTTGTCATCAACAAACACATTAAAAGATGCGAATATGAATTCTATCTAAAGGAACAACCTAACGTGTAAAAGCACTAATCAAGTTTAATTCCCTAGATGCGTTAAGTACTATGAAATCAGGCCAATCAAAGCAATCGAACGTGTAAAAGCACTAATCCGATTTAACAAAGGTTATGGTTCACATATGATCATAAGAATATATCACTACAAATTATAATCATATTTATGCTACTTGCAATCCGGAATTATCACTTTTGCGTATAATAACCCTAATCTAGCAATAAAGATGAAAGCAAACTCAATCGATTCGCGACTCGACTAAACACGCATTCAAATCATGTAACAATATTAATTGTGAATTATAAACGATAATATGAGAGAAAACTAATTTATTGCACAAAAATTCATGTTTGGAAATCCAACTAATCCATAACTAAAAGAAAACTCTAGCTCATATTCATGGAGTTCATAACAAGAAGAAAGAGAAAAGACTTCATGGTTCTAAACCCTAGAACAAAAGTAGATGCAAAAAGAATAGATAAAAGATCTCAAAAGATATCCTCAATTAGGTAAAAGTCCTCTCTTTTTATATGTTTCTCAATTTCCATAAAGGATACTCCTTCCAATATTAGGTCTTCTCAAAACCCATCTCCAAGTGGTCCACCAAGCCCATGTGTGAGAAATACCCATGTGAAATTATATCCAAAAATCGTCGCCGGAAAACTGGGATTATGGCCGGAAATTGGCCGGAAAAGTCGCCGGCAAACATCTCAGGCGACCGACAAAGTCTGCCCGGTCAACGGTCAACGGGTCAAATCGTCCAGGTCAACTCAGTCAGTGAGTCAACTCGGTCAGGCACCGAGTCAAACTCTAACTCAGCTGAGTTAGGTTGTGAGTCAGTCACTGCCTTGGCTGAGTGAGCTGACTAGTCTTGGCTCAGACCATTGCACAGGCCTACAATGTGCTGCACAATCATTGTGCATCACCAATTTCTATCCAGCCATGATGGCTCTGCTCTCTTCACAGCTGCAATTCAATTCTTCAGTTACAGATTCTTGTTCCTGGACCCCAACAGCACAATCATCACCACCAAAGCCAACATCTCAGCAGCATCTTAAGCCACTGCCATACTAACTCAGCTTTAGCTTCAATTCTCAACCAATGTTTGATGCCGCACTCTATTGCATGCAACCCATTCTACCAACACCATTCTCTTTCACTGTTGCTTATTACAACACCAGCTGCAGTTTCAACTTATCTCCGTCAATGCCTTTAATTCCATCTCAGACTCATCATCTCTGCAATAACAGCACCTGACCTGCAGTTGCAACTCCATTTGCAGCTCAGCTGCCATTCCCTACAGATCCTTCCATTCTCCATTCGAAACTGCAGAGCACCATTCAATCTCAGTACCACCATCGTTTCCATGTCAGCTTAATTGCAGAATCCACCAGGTACCCGCAATCTCACATCCTCCAGTTGCATACCTCAGCTCAGCTTCCACTGGTTCAACTGCTCCCATCTTGCAATGCCATCACCTGCAACCGCTACACCTGCAACTGTAGCTTCTCCATTCTCTGGCTATTTTCACGGGCTTGAATTCAGTCCAATGCTAAGATAGATCAATCTCCAATATCCTTCCTTATCTCAACTTAAAAATCAAGTCATAGACGCTGCCTAACAAACCCATGTATTCAACCATTGCCCATGGCTAGCAGCTAGCTCGAGTCGCACTGCAACTCAATATTTCTTATACTTTCCAGCTTCTAAATCACGCCCTAGTCTTCCACAATCACAAAGAAAAAATATAGTCCGCCACCGGATTATGTATCAACTTCTAAAACAAGTCTCTCGCCATTTTGGATCGACCCTCATTGAAACTGGTTAGCCATCAAGGAGATTGATCACACAACCGCTTCGATGCTCAAACATCAACCATAAACTCAACCCAAACCACCACGAGCTCAAGCCGCTTTTGCCTCTTCTCGGTCCAATACTCTGCAATACAACCAATGCACCCATGACAATCACCATTTCTATCTCAGTTTGACCTTTAATTCAATTTCCTACTGCATCAGTCTTCAGTCTTGCTTGCAGTCTCATTCTTTCACAGCATCAACAGAAACATCTTCTTGTTCTCTGTTGTAGCTCCTGCGACTCAATTAGCACCTGCAACTAAGCTAACTCCATGATACTACTTCACAGCACAGCCAACCAAACCCATTTTCTATGTCCTGTAACGAGCAATAGCTTCAACTCCTTTGTCTTCCAAACCCATTCCATTACCATTATGCCAGCAAAACCTCCACTGCACCTCAACAGAATCACAGCAACAACCTCCTTTTCAGCTCCACATAACAGCAGCTCAACCAGTCCACCATCTGTAGCTGCAACCACCAACAATCTTTTCCATCTGCACTTGAGCCCTCATCTCAGACCCATTTCAGCTTAATTCATCTCATAACAAGCCATTGCTTCAACTCCATCACAGTTTAGGCCATTCTGCAAACACATTGTGTGCATTTTGTTGTTGCTTCATAGATTAACTTACTGTTGATGTCGAGATCAAATTCTTTCTCCTTCCCTGCGAGCAATCAAATTCCATATAAAACCCATTCTCATACATCCATTTAGTAACTCAAATTCCGTTCTCAATCACCCACCATACATTCAAAAATAATGGCAACAACTTGGGTTTCTTCTGTGTTCGTGTGTAACTTCCAAATCCAGCTTGAACCCAATATTCATGATCCTTCTTGTACTCAAATTCCTGCCCAAACTCATCATACATACTCACGAAATTGATGGCAGCAACATCAACTTTGTCCCTGTATTATGGGGTAGCTTTAACCATTCAAATGAAAGCTCATAATCCTTCTCATATTGTAAATCATGTTCTTAAGCCATCAAGACAACCCACGGACTTATGGATAACACTCGTCAGATCCTTGGCTGAACGACGGTGACGTTGTCTTGTCTTGTTCGTGGAAAAGAAATTGAGAAGAACTTGAAATTGGTCTCGATCTGAACTTCGTTTCTTGATTATACACAAGTTGGTGGCATCCCTTAGCAAAGAACATTGTCTGCCTTTAGTGAATCTGTCAGCAGGCTGCCCCGTATCTTTGGCTGGGCTTCAAATAACACTTGCCTATGAAATGACAAATTTCTCCCTTTTGCTCAAACTGGGTGATTTCCGCTTCTTTTCCTCCGTGCGACTCCAGAGTACCTAATAACTCAAAAACACGCGTAAAGTACATAATTCACAAGAAAAATAGCAAAGAAAGCGTAACTACTAGATAGTAAATTAGGTGTTTTAGACACCTATCAGAAACACAACAAGCACAAGAAATTTTCTGTCAAATCTTGTTATGAACATATACATCAGGATATGTCTTTCCCAGATAGTCATATCTTCAAGAACATTTGGGGGCAGAAATATCCTCCTAAAATTGCTTTCTTCATGTGGTGAGTGTTTCAAAATAGAATTCCGACTAAAGATTTTCTTAGACGCAGAGGTATGGAAACTACTAGTGAGTGTGTGTTTTGTGGAGAAATAGAAACTACAGATCATTTGTTTATTCATTGTGGTTTTGCTCAAGGAATGTGGAATTATTTTAGAAATGAGATTCACTCTTCTTATGACCTTCCTTCCTCGATAAAGTCTCTGCTGGATACTTGGCGGGCTAAGGATTTTTCGAAGTCGCAGAAGAAGTTATGGGCAATGATACCTGGTATGATAGTTTGGTCCATTTGGTTGGAAAGAAATGCTAGAGTCTTCTCGGACAAGAAAATGGAGCTTCACGGGGTTATTGATAAAGATAAATACTTGTTTTTTTCATGGGCTTTATGCTTTGTTGAATTCCAGCAGGTTTCTTTTGATTCTGTTATCACCAACTGGGGATTGATGTATTTTCAACCTCCTTAGGTGTAACTGCCTTTTAGTTTGCTTTCTCTTCTTTCTTTTCTGCTTCTCTTCTCTTGTATTGTTTCTTTTCTTTTATTTTCTGGCTCTTTCGTGTATTCTTCTTGGGTAGTACAATTCTTTTGTACTCCCTTTTTTTGATCAATGGAAATTTTCGCTTTGCTGATCAAAAAAAAAATTCACAGTTGTGGTTCAACAAAATCACTCTTCTATACTATTTAATATATTCTAACTCTGCATAAATAGAAATTTGGAAAGCATAAGCATGTTGCTATTGACACAGAATCGACTCACATCAGAGAAATAAAAGGTCTACATAACTTCTGTGGAGTCAAATAGAATGAAAAAGCTACACTAGCAGCTCTTAGTTAATTGGCTAAATGGATAGGTCTCAAAGTGCATGCTCAAACATATAAAGTCGGTATGTGGAAGCAGGTTAAATGATTTCAAAAGCCAGACTAAATATCTTGACTGTAAATCATGTTCTTAAGCCATCAAGACAACCCACGGACTTATGGATAACACTCGTCAGATCCTTGGCTGAACGACGGTGACGTTGTCTTGTCTTGTTCGTGGAAAAGAAATTGAGAAGAACTTGAAATTGGTCTCGATCTGAACTTCGTTTCTTGATTATACACAAGTTGGTGGCACCCTTTAGCAAAGAACATTGTCTTCCTTTAGTGAATCTGTCAGCAGGCTGCCCCTTATCCTTGGCTGGGCTCCAAATAACACTTGCCTATGAAATGACCAATTTTTCCCTTTTGCTCAAACTGGGTGATTTCCGCTTCTTTTCCTCCGTGCGACTCCAGAGTACCTAATAACTCAAAAACACGCGTAAAGTACATAATTCACAAGAAAATAGCAAAGAAAGCGTAACTACTAGATAGTAAATTAGGTGTTTTAGACACCTATCAGATTCCCCCACACTTAGACTTTGCTAGTCCTCGAGCAAATCAAACAAAATAATTCTAAAGAATACATACAACTCCGTGTCGTCGAGGCTACGGTCACTTTTAGCATAAATAACAAGCCTTTAAACCCCTAGGTGTTCCTAGTGGACGAGTTATAGTCTCGTGAGGGTTTACTAGAGATATACCCACAAAACCTATTTTTCCAACTTAATAGTTCTCCGTAATGATAGCATCCAATGCGCTAAGAAGACATAGAGATTCTGCACAGTGCACACTTGCCATAAGAAGTTAGACACATAAATGAGCACAATCTCATTCTTAAAAGTTGAGAGAGAAATAACCATCCCTTCTCGAAAGAAATTCGGGTTCGGAGTGATCAAAAGTCTCGACTCTGCCTCACAAGAAAGGGTTTTATGATATTGCTCTCAATAATAAACAGCTTTTTATGGGTCACACATGTGTCCAGGTAGGAATGAAGAGAGAATCCTGCGACAAGTTGAATGGTAGGAAGGTAAAAACCCTCCGAATCGTTTTAAAAACCCACACATTTTATAATATTGAAAACCCATTTTTCTGACGATCTCTTCGAAAGTAAATCAACCCACCTCGTTATCCGTTCGGCGTGCAGCTAGCACCACTCTCACAGCATCCATAGAAACGTCTTCGGTCTTCTATCGGTGTCTTCATCTTCGTCTTCGGTCTTCAACTCTTGATGATAACTCTTGAACTTCGTAGAATCTTGACAATATAACTCTTTCCTCTAATTCCTTGTTGCTTGAAACTTCATTATAGATATTCCTTCTTTCCATTGGCTTTATTGAAAGAATACAAAACTAAACACGAACTATACAAACCCAAAATATGATACAATGAATTTTTCTTGTCTCTCTTTTTTTTTTTTTTTTGAGACAAGAGAAAAATAAAATACAAGTGGTATGTAAGTTAGCAATTCGATGTCACCATCATGGTTGATAAAAATAGCACTCAAGAGATCAAAATAGTGCTTCTATGGTGGGAGGTTGGGCAGCTCACCGTCTGCCCGGAATTTACGTACGGTGACACACACTCTAAAAGCACAAATTTAGACAGGTACAAAGAATTGAAGGTTGGTGCCTCACATTATGTAACATGGGTAGTCTCCACTATAGGGGACCACTACTCTAATACCGAATTCAGTCTGCACCTTATTTGCCACTGGCATGGTTAAATCCAACTTTAACTCCCATACAATTAAGAAACCCGATCATGTTCTCTGTCATCTCTAAGTTCAGTCACAATTATGAGATTCTCGATGTAATCTTAGCGACATGTATACTATGTGACTCTAAACTAACTACAAGTTGGAGTTTTTTATTCAAATATATACAAAAAAATTAAAAATTTTGACTCAAAAAGGCTAAAAACTCTATATGCAAAAGACTCCCCCACACTTAAACTTCACATTGTCCTCAATGTAAAACCGAAAATTCTGAATTCTGACGTAACAGCAGATAAAACGCAAAAACTGTACACATTGGTAAGGAATTTGGAAAAACTCCATTTCACAAAAGTTGTTCATCTACCTGTTTCATACAAAGTTTCAAAAGGGCACAGTGTTTCGATAAACGGTCTGACAGTTATGGTCTCTGGACTGAACTACGTTCAGTCTGCATTTTTCTGACGAAAAGGTATTCGTCATAATTCTCTTCTAAGATAGATTCCGGACTCAATGAAATTAAACATGGGGATGCAAATATGATATGAAAACTATAAAAATAAATAAATAAAAGGGTTTAAGATACAAAACCTATGGGTTGCCTCCCATTTAGCGCTTGGTTTAAAGTCGTCACCCGACTCTTTGTTATCGTCCATATACCAACAATCTGAAAAGTTGGGGATCCCTCCATAGAACCTGTTTTGCAAACACTAGCTTCACACAAATATTAGTAATATAAAACAAAAGTGAAGCTATGAACCGATAAAAGCTTCCCCCACACTTATTCTTGTCCACACTTGGGAGTGTATAAAGAATATAGATGTTGGGTACTTACACAGTTCTTATTCCAAAACCTGTATAGTATGAGAATCAAGTATCTCTAATGGAGGAAATCGAGAAACAAAGTCATTCAACAATACTCTCGGAGCACATACATTCAAACCAATAAGAGGTAAAGGAGAAGAAACAATAGGCAAAGGGTTAGATAAACCTTGCACAATCTCTTGTATTACGGAATCCTCTTCATCCTTGAAAAATTCAAGTGAATTAGTCACCTCTTGTATATCATGGTCCTCTATCAAACCTTGCAACCATTCTTCATCCGTCTGCCGTAACCAAAGTCTCGGCATAAACATCATCATTATAATCATTTGCAAGCTCAATTGGGTCTTCCACAATATTGGTTAAACCGGTCTCATTCTCAACATACTCCTCTTTGTTGTAAGGCACATACTCTTTTGCGGATCCAAATTTTATTATAAGAAACTTTTTTAGAACACTCGAAAATGCATCATCCTCAAGCTCCACCCTTTAAATAGGCTCTTGATCATTATTAAGATCAATGCTTGAGTAATCTACACAAGTGTCGACATATTCCTCTTCGTCTTCATATTGATCCCTAAAAGACTCCATTGTACACTCCTCGGGGATGTCACCATGAGTTGGTTCAAGCAATGTATCATAATCACCGTCACTATCATAGTCAACATAAGATTGGTCCTCGCTGAATTTAATGTGGCTAATCTCGAACTCATACTTTTGAATAGGTGAATGATCATTATTACGATCAAGAGTTGAGTTAACTACACAATTATCAACGAAAGTGCCCAAGGTTTGGCCTTTTCAACATTAGCATCAATCAAATATTCATCACAAACCATATGCACATTAGAATTATCCATATCTTCCTTGCATTGATCAATGCCTCTTCGCAAGCTAGCAATACCTTCACGAAGTTCTTGGAGTTGCTCGTTTGTAGTCTCTTTTGATTTTTGAAATTCCTCTTGTAAAAAGTTGGAAACTTGATCTATAAAGTTAGAGACTTTTTGTTCACGAACATAAGAATCCTCCCATCCTTGTGGTTGTTCACACACATACCCGCCATAAGGTTGTTGAGGAAAACCATAAGGTTCCATGGAGTATTGGTCATAACCAATAAATTGGTTTTGATTATACCCATGGAATTGGTAGTTGTCATATTGTTGAGGTTGTTGAAAACCGTATCCATTCATGTAATATGCTCCTTCCATGAGAAACAAGCACCTGAAATAAAATTCTCAAACCAAGGTTAAAACCCAGAAAATAAGAAAAATAAAACTAAAACTAAAAACAAAAATAAGAAACCAAAAACAAGTGACAACCGCGCCGCCTCCCCAACAACGCGCCAAAATTTGATCGCTGTCGTAGGCGTCAAAAATAAATTACACTTTCTTACTACCTAAAATATATAATGAAGCAAGGGCAAGAAAGGATCGTTCCCACACAGAGGTCTAGGTTGTCAAATTGTTTCGGTATCTTATAAGTAACACGGGGAATTTTCTGATTGTGTAAATAAAAATAAACAAAAAGCAAAACAATAAAAAGTAAACACGCAAATCAAGGATGTGAAAAGTATTGGTCATGGATTTCGTTTTCATTCACAAACATGTTTTCTACACAATAACTAGAATTGATATTTTAATCTCAACTTTTATCAAAGGCCCTAGAATACCTTGATCGCAAGAATATCCCGCTAATCTCCTCTTGTCATCAACAAACACATTAAAAGATGCGAATATGAATTCTATCTAAAGGAACAACCTAACGTGTAAAAGCACTAATCAAGTTTAATTCCCTAGATGCGTTAAGTACTATGAAATCAGGCCAATCAAAGCTAAGGGTGCACAGGAACCGAGCCGGACCGACGGACCGTCCCAGAACCGGTGGAACCGTACCTGTTTTTGTACCGAACCGAGGAAGGGGGTACGGGTACCGGTTCAAAAAATAGGAACCGAGGCTAGGGAGGTACAGGGACACGGTTCTGTCCAAGTCCCGTACCGTACCGGACCGAATGTACCGAGTAGTAATAGCCATTAGATTTAGGTGTAATAAACTAATAATAGCCATTAGATTATAGTTTGGTATATATACAAGAGATTACATACATACCGGTCAAAAAGGTCTGAGCATAACTCCTCAAATTTAGCCCTTGTAAGAGTGGTTCTGATTCGCTTGGGACAATCGGTTTCAAGTAATCAAACTAATATTAGCATGAGTCAAAAATGACAACTCTATCTTTGCTTTTTCAAAGAACCTCAGTGAGACTCTGAAGAGCTTGCTTATCCTTCAAAAGATCAGTAGTTCAGTACCTTCATCTCTCTTGAAGCTGCCAACAATCCAATCAACAATCTGCTGCTCATTGGAAAGACGTACATTAATTTTGTAAACATAACTAAATAAAAAATAGGCATACGTGAGAAAGACAACCTACACCAACCTTATCAAAGTTGTCACCACCCAAATGAGTATCTCCAAATATAGAAGATGCATTGTCCCATTCTCCAACTTCGTGAACTGTAACAGAGCCACAAAACAGTTCAATAATCATTAACACTAAAGCTCCAGAATGTTTTGGCTCTCTGCTCTCAAGCCTCCTAAACTATAGCCAAACAGGATCAAGACACTATACCAAAACCAATGTCAAGCAAAAATTGACCAGTATAAATTTCCCATCGTAACAACAGATTTGAGGAACCATATTTATCTGGAACCGAGACTGGTACCGGAACCGTACCTGGTACCGTACTGGTCCCGAATAGTACCGGAACCGAGGTACAGGGTACAGGTACCGGTCCAAAAAATAGGAACCGAAGTTAGGGAGGTACATGTACTCGGTCTCGGCAAGAACCGAGCCGAACCGTACCGTGTGCACCCTTAATCAAAGCAATCGAACGTGTAAAAGCACTAATCCGATTTAACAAAGGTTATGGTTCACATATGATCATAAGAATATATCACTACAAACTATAATCATATTTATGCTACTTGCAATCCGGAATTATCACTTTTGCGTATAATAACCCTAATCTAGCAATAAAGATGAAAGCAAACTCAATCGATTCGCGACTCGACTAAACACGCATTCAAATCATGTAACAATATTAATTGTGAATTATAAACGATAATATGAGAGAAAACTAATTTATTGCACAAAAATTCATGTTTGGAAATCCAACTAATCCATAACCAAAAGAAAACTCTAGCTCATATTCATGGAGTTCATAACAAGAAGAAAGAGAAAAGACTTCATGGTTCTAAACCCTAGAACAAAAGTAGAGGCAAAAAGAATAGATAAAAGATCTCAAAAGATATCCTCAATTAGGTAAAAGTCCTCTCTTTTTATATGTTTCTCAATTTCCATAAAGGATACTCCTTCCAATATTAGGTCTTCTCAAAACCCATCTCCAAGTGGTCCACCAAGCCCATGTGTGAGAAATACCCATGTGAAATTATATCCAAAAACCGTCGCCGGAAAACTGGGATTATGGCCGGAAATTGGCCGGAAAAGTCGCCGGCAAACATCTCAGGCGACCGACAAAGTCTGCCCGGTCAACGGTCAACGGGTCAAATCGTCCAGGTCAACTCAGTCAGTGAGTCAACTCGGTCAGGCACCGAGTCAAACTCTAACTCAGCTGAGTTAGGTTGTGAGTCAGTCACTGCCTTGGCTGAGTGAGCTGACTAGTCTTGGCTCAGACCATTGCACATGCCTACAATGTGCTGCACAATCATTGTGCATCACCAATTTCTATCCAGCCATGATGGCTCTGCTCTCTTCACAGCTGCAATTAAATTCTTCAGTTACAGATTCTTGTTCCTGGACCCCAACAGCACAATCATCACCACCAAAGCCAACATCTCAGCAGCATCTTAAGCCACTGCCATACTAACTCAGCTTTAGCTTCAATTCTCAACCAATTCTGTACAGTACCAGCTCTTGCATGCAACCCATTCTACCAACACCATTCTCTTTCACTGTTGCTTATTACAGCACCAGCTGCAGTTTCAACTCATCTCCGTCAATGCCTTTAATTCCATCTCAGACTCATCATCTCTGCAATAACAAGACACGACTGCGGCTTGCAACTCCATTTGCGGCTCAATTGCCATTCCCTACGAGATCCTTCCATTCTCCATTCGAAACCGCAGAGCACCATTCAATCTCGCACCACCATCGTTTCCATGTCGACTTAATTGCGAAATCCACCAGGTACCCGCAATCTCACATCCTCCAGCTTGCATACCTCGGCTCGCCTTCCACCGGTTCAATCAAGCTCCCATCTTGCAATGCCATCACCTGCAACCGCTACACCTGCAACTGTAGCTTCTCCATTCTCTGGCTGTTTTCACGGGCTTGAATTCAGTCCAATGCTAAGATAGATCAGTCTCCAATATCCTTCCTTATCTCAACTTAAAAATCAAGTCATAGACGTTGCCTAACAAACCCATGTATTCAACCATTTCCCATGGCTAGCAGCTGGCTCGAGTCGCACTGCAACTCAATATTTCTTATACTTTCCAGCTTCTAAATCACGCCCTGAGTCTTCCACAATCACAGCAGCAACAATATAGTCTGCCACTGGATTATGTATCAACTTCTAAAACAAGTCCTGGCCATTTTTGACTGACCCTCATTGAAACTGGTTAGCCATCAAGGAGACTGTTCAGTCACAGCTTCTTCGATGCTCGAAACATCAACCATAAACTCAACCCAAAACCACCACGAGCTCAAGCCGCTTTTGCCTCTTCTCGGTCCAATACTCTGCAATACAACCAATGCACCCATGACAATCACCATTTCTATCTCAGTTTGACCTTTAATTCAATTTCCTACTGCATTAGTCTTCAGTCTTGCTTGCAGTCTCATTCTTTCACAGCATCAACAGAAACATCTTCTTGTTCTCTGTTGTAGCTCCTGCGACTCAATTAGCACCTGCAACTAAGCTAACTCCATGATACTACTTCACAGCACAGCCAACCAAACCCATTTTCTATGTCCTGTAACGAGCAATAGCTTCAACTCCTTTGTCTTCCAAACCCATTCCATTACCATTATGCCAGCAAAACCTCCACTGCACCTCAACAGAATCACAGCAACAACCTCCTTTTCAGCTCCACATAACAGCAGCTCAACCAGTCCACCATCTGTAGCTGCAACCACCAACAATCTTTTCCATCTGCACTTGAGCCCTCATCTCAGACCCATTTCAGCTCAATTCATCTCATAACAAGCCATTGCTTCAACTCCATCACAGTTTAGGCCATTCTGCAAACACATTGTGTACATTTTGTTGTTGCTTCATAGATTAACTTACTGTTAATGTCGAGATCAAATTCTTTCTCCTTCCCTGCGAGCAATCAAATTCCATATAAAACCCATTCTCATACATCCATTTTAGTAACTCAAATTCCGTTCTCAATCACCCACCATACATTCAAAAATAATGGCAACAGCTTGGGTTTCTTCTGTGTTCGTGTGTAACTTCCAAATCCAGCTTGAACCCAATATTCCTGATCCTTCTTGTACTCAAATTCCTGCCCAAACTCATCATACATACTCACGAAATTGATGGCAGCAACATCAACTTTGTCCCTGTATTCTGGGGTAGCTTTAACCATTCAAATGAAAGCTCATAATCCTTCTCAGATTGTAAATCATGTTCTTAAGCCATCAAGACAACCCACGGACTTATGGATAACACTCGTCAGATCCTTGGCTGAACGACGGTGACGTTGTCTTGTCTTGTTCGTGGAAAAGAAATTGAGAAGAACTTGAAATTGGTCTCGATCTGAACTTCGTTTCTTGATTATACACAAGTTGGTGGCACCCCTTAGCAAAGAACATTGTCTGCCTTTAGTGAATCTGTCAGCAGGCTGCCCCTTATCTTTGGCTGGGCTTCAAATAACACTTGCCTATGAAATGACAAATTTCTCCCTTTTGCTCAAACTGGGTGATTTCCGCTTCTTTTCCTCCGTGCGACTCCAGAGTACCTAATAACTCAAAAACACGCGTAAAGTACATAATTCACAAGAAAAATAGCAAAGAAAGCGTAACTACTAGATAGTAAATTAGGTGTTTTAGACACCTATCAGAAACACAACAAGCACAAGAAATTTTCTGTCAAATCTTGTTATGAACATATACATTAGGATATGTCTTGCCCAGATAGTCATATCTTCAAGAACATTTGGGGGCAGAAATATCCTCCTAAAATTGCTTTCTTCATGTGGTGTGTGTTTCAAAATAGAATTCCGACTAAATATTTTCTTAGACGCAGAGGTATGGAAACTACTAGTGAGTGTGTGTTTTGTGGAGACATAGAAACTACAGATCATTTGTTTATTCATTGTGGTTTTGCTCAAGGAATGTAGAATTATTTTAGAAATGAGATTCACTCTTCTTATGACCTTCCTTCCTCGATAAAGTCTCTGCTGGATACTTGGCGGGCTAAGGATTTGTCGAAGTCGCGGAAGAAGTTATGGGCAATGATACCTGCTATGATAGTTTGGTCCATTTGGTTGGAAAGAAATGCTAGAGTCTTCTCGGAAAAGAAAATGGAGCTTCACGGGGTTATTGATAAAGATACTTGTTTTTTTCATGGGCTTTATGCTTTGTTGAATTCCAGCAGGTTTCTTTTGATTCTGTTATCAGCAACTGGGGATTGATGTATTTTCAACCTCCTTAGGTGTAACTGCCTTTTAGTTTGCTTTCTCTTCTTTCTTTACTGCTTCTCTTCTCTTGTATTGTTTCTTTTCTTTTCTTTTCTGGCTCTTTCGTGTATTCTTCTTGGGTAGTACAATTCTTTTGTACTCCCTTTTTTTGATCAATGGAAATTTTCGCTTTGCTGATCAAAAAAAAAATTCACAGTTGTGGTTCAACAAAATCACTCTTCTATACTATTTAATATATTCTAACTCTGCATAAATAGAAATTTGGAAAGCATAAGCATGTTGCTATTGACACAGAATCGACTCACATCAGAGAAATAAAAGGTCTACATAACTTCTGTGGAGTCAAATAGAATGAAAAAGCTACACTAGCAGCTCTTAGTTAATTGGCTAAATGGATAGGTCTCAAAGTGCATGCTCAAACATATAAAGTCGGTAGGTGGAAGCAGCTTAAATGATTTCAAAAGCCAGACTAAATATCTCGACTGTCAAATGTTTAAGTATCCCAAATTATGTTTAAAAGATCGATTGTCTTTATTAGCGCAGACACTAAAGTGGTGCAGGTTAAGCAAAGCTGCAGTGAATGATAAGTTTAAATCCTACACTCCCTCTTTAGTTCACTTGTGACTCAGTCACATGTTATCTTTCACACGTGTGTGAGTGTCGATTTGTTATAGTTTTTCGACATTGCTTTAAATACGAGACATGACATTGTAATCTGTCCCTGTAATGAAAATTATCTTTTCTGCAATGAAATGTTTTTAACATTTTAGATCAAGAACTCTGTTACTATGGTATCAGATAGGTTAGAGTTTCAACTCGTTTCTATGATCCTGTAATTCATCATCTTCATCCTCTAGATTGATTCTGCTCTGAAGATGATCTACAACTAGAGTTTCCTGATACTAGTTTTTTTTTCTGCAATTGAAAGGTAATTTTCTAAATCTTGATCTTGATTTCTTCTCTCAGATCTATATTTTATAGATTTGTATTCTACTCATTCATCTACTTCATTGAATTCTATATCTCAGTACTTCACTTTCTTTCCAAAGCCATCTCATCACCATTCTCAGATTAGATCTTATTCTTGATAATGGAAAATCCGACTTCAAATTCCTTCTCCAAAGTTCCTATAAATCATCTCACTCACTTTTTTAATCTCAAACTTAAAGAAGACAATTTCATCACATGGAAAAATTTACTGAATCCGATTATTCAAAGGTACAAGTTACTGAAATTTTTAGATGGATCTCATCCTTGTCCTGAACGATTTACCAATAGAAGAAATCAAGAGAATGGAATTGAGAATCCTGCTTACACTGACTGGAAAGATGAAGATGCTTCAATCATTATGTGGCTCAATTCAACAATTTCTGATTCTGTAATTGCCTATTTTTCAATATCTACAACTTCTCATGAGTTATGGCAGAATATTGAAGAAAGATTTTCAAGAGCATCTTCCACTCATTCAATACAGTTACGCACGAAACTACTATCTCTTACACAAGGTACAAAATCTATTCCTGAATTGATAAATGAGATCAAAAGCATTTCTGATCAACTTGCTGCTGCTGGTGAGTTCATCTCTGACAAAGAACTTGTAGTTGTAACTCTTAAAGCTCTTAATTCAGATTATATTCCATTTGCAATCTCTGTGCGCCATAGAAATCCTCCTATTACCTGTATTGAACTTCACAATAATCTTCTAAGTGAAGAAGCAGTTATTGGTGAAAGAATTCAACTTGTTAAGACTGAAACTGAGTTAAAAGCATTTATAGCAAGTTCTTCTAGAGGTAGAGGTTATGGAGGTAGAGGTTATGGAGGCTCTTTTAGGGGTAGAGGTTATGGAGGTCGATTTCCAAATCCAGCTATTTTTTCAAGAACTTCATCAGGAAGAGGAAATACTTCTGCTGCTATACAACCTTGTCAACTATGTCTAAGTGATACACATTTGGGTCCAAATTGTACTCAAAGATTGAACTTCTCTTATCAAGGAAGGAAACCACCAACAAACTTAAATGCAATGTTAGCTGCAGCAGATATATTTGATAATGAAGAATGGATAGCTGACAGTGGAGCTAACTCTCATATTACTTCTGATGCTGCTACTTTACAAGAGCTCACGCATTACGATGGTGCTGATGATGTCAAAACTGCTACTGGTGAAGGTATGTTCATTACCCACACAGGCTCCTCTAGTAAGCATATTCATGATCATTCTTTTCATCTAAAAGACATTATTGTGGTGCCAAAATCTTCTCATAACTTGCTATCCATTCATAAATTCACCTCTGATAACAATTGTTCCCTAACACTTGATTCCAATGGTTTTTATGTGAAGGATCTACCCTCTGGGAAGACTCTTTTCCAAGGACCACATAGGAATGGCCTATATCCCATCCACTTCAACTCAACAACATATGCTCTTTCAGCCACAATAAATGATTCAACAATTCTACGCAGAAGACTGGGTCATCCTTCATTTCAAACTTTTCAAAAGATATGTAGTAATCTCAACTTAAAGAATGTGTCTAATAAGCCTTTCACTTATATTGACTGCAAAGTTTGTAAGAGTCACAAACTTCCATTTCAGTTGTCCTGTAATAGTGCAAAACAACCTCTGGAGTTGTTGCACATGGATCTGTGGGGCCCTTGTCATGAACCTTCTGTTTCAGGCTCCTTATACTATGCTAATATAATGGATGACTTTACAAAATACTTTTGGGTTTTGCCTTTAACCTCCAAGTCTGATTTTAAACATGCTTTCTGTTCTTTTGTCAATAGAATAGAAAATCTTTTATCTCATTCTATCATCACCATTAGGACTGGAAATGGAGGAGAATTCTTAAATACTTTTCTAGCTAACTTTACTGCTCAAAAAGGCATTACACATGAGTTATGTTGTCCTCATACACCTGAAAAAAATGGTGTTGCTAAGACAAAGCATAAACATCTCTTAGTTGTAACAAGAACACTTCTTTATCAGTCTGGCTTACCATTTTCTTATTGGGTAGAAGCTCTTATCATAACAAATCATCTTATTAACAGACTTCCCACTAGAGCTATTCAGTTCTCCAACCCTTATGAGAAATTATTTCACAAATCACCAGATTATAATTTTCTCAAAGTCTTTGGTTGCTCATGTTTTCCCTGGTTAAAGCCATACACTTCTAATAAGCTAGAACCTAGAAGCAAACAATATGTGTTTCTAGGATATAGTCAATCACATAAAGGCTACAGATGTCTTGATCCTCTCACTGGCACAATTTATGTTTCAGGACATGTTTCATTTGATGAAACTCATTTTCCTTTCAAGATACCAGTCTCATCTGTTTCATGTGTAGATTCTGCACTATCTAATGTATCTCCACCATCTGTTTTAATTCCTCCTACTGCATCCACTTCCACAGTTTCAGTGCCTTTCACTACTTCCTCTTCTTCTGCTATTGTTCCATCTACTGTTACCTCTTCTACAGTTTCAGTGTATATTCCTAAGAATGATCATAATATGTTAACTAGGGGTAAGAATGGAATAAGGGTACCAAAATATTATTATGCTACAAAGCATAAAATGTCTCTTGCACTTCTCAGTCACAAGACTAGAATACCAACATGCATTTTAACTGCTCATAAAGAAGAGGTTTGGAGGTTTGCTTCAACAAGAGAATTTACAGCTTTAGCAAATGCTGGTACATGGTCTCTGGTAAAGCCTCATTCTTCTCAAAATCTTGTGGGATGTAAGTGGGTGTTTAGGATTAAATATAAAGTTGATGGGACAATTGATACTCACAGGGCTAGACTGGTGGCAAAGGGTTTTCATCAACAGCCTGGTATTGACTTTGAATAAAATTTTAGCCCAGTAGCAAAACCAACTACTATTAGAATTATTTTGTTGGTGGTGCAGTTTGGCTGGTCAATTCATCAATTAGATGTTAGTAATGCATTTCTGCATGGTGACTTGAAGGAAGAAGTTTACATGACACAGCCACCAAGCTTTGTTGATCCTTCTAGACCTGATCATGTATGCTTGCTACATAAAGCTATATATGGGCTAAAACAGGCGCCAAGGGCTTGGTATGACAAGCTAAGTACAGTTCTTTTGTCATTAAAGTTTGAGAATTCTGTTGCAGATCCATCATTATTTGTGCATAAATCTGGTCAGCAAATAACAATTGTACTCATCTATGTTGATGATATTTTACTCACTGGATCTTCCAAGACCTTTTTGGCTCAAGTTATTGCTCACCTACAAAGTCAGTTTCCCATAAAGGATTTGGGACAGCTCCATTATTTTCTGGGATTACAAGTTCAGAGGACTGATGATTGTATTTTTCTTTCTCAAACTAAGTATGATGTGGATCTGTTGCACAAACATCACATGGAAGGTGCTAAGCCTTGTCAGACTCCTATTTCGGCTTCAGAAAAGTTGAGTAAAGATGAAGGTGGACTTCTAGAGAATCCAACTGAATACAGGTCACTAGTTGGTGGACTCCACTATCTCACTTGGTCCAGGCCTGAGTTAGCTTTTGCAGTGAATTTGGTTTTCCAGTTTATGCAGAATCCTAGAGTTCCTCACCTAATAGCTGCCAAACGGATTTTGCGCTATGTCAAAGGCACATTAGACTATGGAATGCTATTTACAAAAGGTGTTTCTTTTCTTTTGGGATTCTCTGATGCTGATTGGGCAGGTAACATAGATGACAGAAAATCCACCGGTGGATATTGTGTTTTTCTGGGATCAAATGCTATTTCATGGTCTTCAAAGAAGCAAACCACGATTGCTAGATCAAAATCTTTGCCGAGTATAGAACATTAGCTCACAAAGTCTTTCTTTGAAATCATCTGGATCTGCTATGTGTTACAGGCTCTTCATTTTCCAGTGCAAGGCATACCCAGACTCGGTTGTGATAATATCAGCTCCATATATGTTGCTGCAAATCCTGTCTTGCATTCCAGAATGAAGCACGTACACTTGGATTATCATTTTGTCAGGGAGTTGGTTCAATCCAAAGCTTTGTATGTTTTTTATGTTAATACTCTTGACCAGATTGCAGATATTTTTACCAAGCCGCTTCATGGTCCACGATTTGCACACTACAAAAAACCTGAGCAATGGAAACCAGACTAGTTTAGTTGCCGAAAATGAGATTTTAGTTGCCAAACAGAAAGGCAACTAATGGTAGTTGCGGAGCCTAAGTTGCCGTATGGGGTGTTTCCAAATGTAAAGGCAACTACTATAAATACTTAGTTGCCATGTGTACTTTTGGCAACTTATGTTGTAGTAGCCAAATACGTGATTAGTTAAATGCAATAAATTAAACCCACTAATTTTAGAAGTTGTCATGGAGTTGCCAAACATTCTCACAACTAAATTTTTATAGTAGTCTAAGTACTTGCTATACCATATGGCAACTAAGTTAAAACCTTGTTGTGAATATATTTAGCAATTAATCTGATAATAGCCAAATATCTTGACGCATTTATTGCAATAAGTTAAGGAAACTAAGTTGCAGTTGACAGATAGTTACCGAATCCTACAACAGCTAAGTGTGTTAGATGCCATATGGTACCCAAATCATTCCACAACTACGATTGCAACCAACTTTCGTAGATGCCAGGCACTTGCAACGATGTAACAATTTAAATTTTTTAATAGATTGTAATTAAAATGGTAATCAATCTGATTACATTGTAATCAGTTATTGTATTTAATATGGCAATTAATTATAACTTCGTAATCAGTTATTGTAATTAATATCGTGATTAAATATGGTAATTGACTATTGTAATTATTAACAATTCTAATTGCTTACTCTGGATAATATCGTAATTAATTACCAATATCGTAATTAATGTTTTTAGATAATATCGTAATTAATGTTTTTATAGAAAAGACAAATTAATAAAATATGCATTTCATTTCCAAATCCAACCGTAAAAAGTCAATATGCCTTAATACACGATGCTTCAAAAAGAAATGTCATACTACATATAATCCTCCTCCTAAGTCCTACCATACATATATCTTGATACACAACGAAAGCAAACAAGCAAAAAAAATAAAAATAAAAATAAAAATAAATTCATCACTAGCTGGCCCTCTTCGCACTTTATCCATGTCAGTCTTTCAAAAGAAATAAAGAAAGTCAATCATCATCACTAGCACCCTCCACATTTCGGTGCTCCATGTCAGGATCATAGACGAAATTGTCATCGTAGTCATTATCATCATTTTTACCTTCCACATCAAGATCCTCATCTCGCCCAAAGAGCTCAACATCACCTTCCATTTCATCATATGATACATCTGGTATAACCATGGAGAGATAATGGAAAAAAGCTATTCATAACATCACTAAGCCGACGTGTTTGTCATCTGTGTAGCATGTTTTGTGTCTGTAGAGTTTCAATTCTTCCATTCAACAATTGAATTTGTTTTCCCCTTATATCAGCCAAACTCTTGTGAGTCTGACTAGCATTGTGACGACGTTTGTTAGCCGGAGATTTACTAAATTATCCTGGCAGTGTTGCTTCTTCCATGTCCTCCATTGTTTTCTACATATAAATTATAGATAACCATATACATGATCAGATATTGTTGCACAGATTAATTATGACACATAATATTGAAACTAATTTATATATCATGTCTTACTTTCATCTCCTGACATTTCGGTAGTAGGTATTTAGAACCATCGGTTTCTGAGAACAAAATCAACACTTCACAAGGCTTATTCTCCGCAATCTTTGAAGTAGCAATCACGCATACGAAAGAAGTTAGAACCATACCATATACACATCACAGATCTAAACTAACATTAGTAAACAAAGATTGAGATACAATATATACCACAATCCCTGTCTAATTTTTTCTGTCATTTAAACTTGACCATCTGTTAACTTGAGCAACTCTGAAGTGTATTCATAACTATAACATGACAATTCAAACTTCCATTAGTTTCCAAAAACAAAAATTTCTTTTTATATGCAAGAGTCCAACACTAGCTAAGCATTTTGGAAGCCCAAAGCGCAGCACTACTAATGCACCACATTAACCATAGATGAGCAGACTAGGATAGTATCATATATTATTAGGTAGTACATATGCAAACCCTTAACTAAAAAACACCTTGCTAATTAGAGACAATAAATTTTCAGAAAAGCAATGAAATGGGTATAAAGGGGTGAAAATAACTAAACTATATCAATATCACCATACGACCTAAAATTGCAGATGCCATCTCATTTTACGGTTAAATTGTATCAATAAACTCAAAATCTAACACATTAGCATTGAAATATTAACGAAAATATCACATGTAATAGAACCGATACACCTTGAACACATATTGAGGAATATAAACAAACATGTTGGGCTATCCCTCCTTATGGGTCCAACAAGTCTGGCTGCCCCTTAACAAATGGAAGGAGATATCTAGCAGTTGTCTTGTTATGTTTATAACAAGTGAAAACATCCAGGAGATGTTTTAATTAGAGCTCTTCTTGTTTTGAAGAAGAAAGAGAAAGAGAGAAAGAAGAAAAGAGAGTGAGTGAGGTAGAGATTAACCCACCAATTCTTGGTGAGATTGAAGCATCTTGAAGAGAAGGAGAAAGGGTTCTTAGCTAAGGATCTTTTGGTTGTTGTGGTGAAGAATTGATTGATCAATTTCCACATCTCTTCAAAGGGGGAAAAATCTAGGGTTTGTCAAACCCTAGTAGTAAGTATCTCAAATCACTTCTATTTCTCAAATTGATAGTAAATCTCATATTATATATGAATGAATTGTTGATCCATCCTTAGGGGTGAGTGTAATTAGGCAAATTGATATCCAAGTGCTATAGGCACCTTGAAGTTGTTGTTATCCCCAAATTGGGAGAATTGTGTGTAACCCATTATTGTCATAGTGGAAGATTTGCCCGTGGTTTTTTACCCTTCACCTTGGAGGGGTTTTTCCACGTAATTGCCGGTGTTGTGTGATTGCCTCTATATTGCGTAGTTGTGTTATTTCCGCATTTGTATATCATTGCTTGTGTAGGTTTCGTATTGCGCATAGCGGCTCGGATTTGGTAAGTCTCCCCCAACAAGTGGTATCAGAGCTTTTGGGTTGAGCTAATCCTGTGCAATGACGGAAGCTAGTACTAGTAATAGAATGGTCAATTTGACCGGGTGAGAACTTTGTGATATGGAAGGCGAAGATGGAAGACTGGTTATATTGTAAAGATCTCTATGATCCAATAGAGTGTAAGGGAGTGAAGCCTGAGAAGACAAGTGAAGAAGATTGGAAAGTTACTAATCGTAAAGCAGTTGGTTTCATTCGTCAGTGGATTGATGATAGTATTTTTTATCATGTGGCTAGTGAGACACTAGCATACTCTTTGTGGACCAAGTTAGAGCAGATATATGATCAGCAGTCTCCTTGTGCAAAAGCTCTTCTATTCAAAAGGCTTGGAAAGTCAAAACAAGGAAGGGAGTTCAATGGCGCAACATTTAAATGAAATGAAGGGTATTATGAATCAGCTTACATCTATGGAGTGATGATTCTGAAGAGATTCAAGCTTACTTGTTGCTAAATACTTTACTGAGATGGATTTGGGAGCCATTGAGGAATTGTCTCGGTTATTCTGCTCCGACAGGAAGTTGAACATGACTGTTGCTACAAACAGTTTGCTGAATGAAGAAGTTAGAAGAAGGTCATTAGAATCATCTCATTTAGAAGCTCTTGTTACAGAAAATCGGGGTAGAAGAAAAGACAGAAGACAAATTGGTCGTAGCAAGTCAAGGTGTAAATCAAAGTCCAGAAAGGACATTGAATGTTGGAACTGTCGTATGAGAGGTCATTATTCAAATGAATGTAAGAAGCCGAAGCAAGAACACAAGAAGGGGAAAGGAAATGATAAACAAGATAGTGATGTTGCAGCTGTTGCAACAGATGGTGATATCATTTTATTCTCAGATTGTAATGAAGTTTGTGTGAGTTACGCGTGTTCGATTGAGTGGATAGTTGATTCAGGTGCATCTTATCATGCTACTCCTTATGAATATGTATTTACCTCCTACAAGGCTGGTGACTTTGGGTCAGTCAGAATGGGAAACAGTGGTGCCTTTTACTTTGTTACTTTCATAGATGATGCTTCAAGGAAGGTTTGGTCATATGCAATCAAGACCAAAGACGATGTTGTTCCTGTGTTCAAGATGTTTCACAGCATGGTGGAAAGAGAAACAGGTAGAACCTTGAAGTGCCTTCGTTCGACAACGGGGAGAATACATTGGACCACTTGAAGTGTATTGCAAGATCATGGGTATACGTCATGAACAATCAGATGCAAAGACTCCACAACATAATGGTGTTGCAGAGAGGATGAACCGCACTATTCTTGAGAGAATCGGGTGCATGTTATCTCATTCCAAGTTGCGAAGCATTTGCGGGGTGAAGCAATGAATACTTTATTGTGTATTTGATCAATCGATCTCCTTCAAGACCGCTAGATGGAGAAGTAGCGAGAAAGGTATGGAGAGACAAAGAGCCTACTTATGATCACTTGAGAGTGTTTGGTTGCAGGGCTTTTGTTCATATCCCAAAAGATCAGAGATCAAAGCTTGATGACAAAGCAAAGCAGTGTGTGTTCCTAAGCTATGGGACAGAGAAGTTTGGTTACAGATTTTGGGATCCAGTTGACAAGAAGGTTATCAGAAGTAGGGATGCAGTATTCCTTGAAGACCAGACTATTGAAGACTTTGAGAAGATTGAGATGCCAAAGCTTCAAGATGATATGACCTTGGATCCAAATCCAGTTGTTCCTACTCTTGAACAACATGATGATGATGTTGATGGTAATGGTAATGAAGAAGAAGAACATAATCATGAAGATGTTCCAGTGGGTGATGTTGAGCAAGAAGTGCAACAACAACCAGAAGTTGAGTTGAGAAGATCCAAAGAGGACCAGTTACCTTCACAAAATATACACCATATGAGTATGTGATGCTCATAGATGCGGGTGAACCAGAATCTTATGAAGAAGCTCTTAGTGTTCCCGAAAGTCGGGAAGTGGTTGAAATCCATGAAAGAAGAGGTTGGTTCTTTAGATGAGAATGACACTTTTGATTTGGTTGACAAGCCGAGAAAACCGAAAATTCTCAAGAACAAGTGGGTGTATAGAATCAAGATCAAGATGGTAACTCACAACCAAGGTACAAAGCACGCTTAGTTGTGAAGGGTTATGAGCGAGAAAGGGTGTTGACTTTGACGAGATTTTCTCACCTGGTGAGATTTCCTTCTATTCGGGTTGTCTTGGCAATAGCCGCTAGTTTGGATCTTGAGATAGAACAACTAGATGTCAAGACAAACATTTCTTCACGGTGAGTTGGAGGAAGATGTGTATATGGCACAACCCGAGAGTTTTGAAGTCAAAGGCAAAGAGCACATGGTGTGCAAGCTAAAGAAGAGTCTATATGGTTTGAAGCAAGCTCCTAGAAGATGGTACAAGAAGTTTGAATCGTTCATGAAGGAACATGGGTACAAGAGAACAAACTTCGATCATTGTGTATTCATTCAAAAATTTGTTTGATGGTGATTTTCTTATTCTTTTGCTATATGTTGATGACATGCTTATTGTTGGCAAAGATAAGAATAAAATTGACAGTTGAAGTCAGATTTGAGCAAGTCTTTTGCTATGAAAGACTTGGGAGCAGACAAAGCGTATTCTTGGCATGGAAATCACTCGTGACGGAAAGCAAGGAAGCTATGGTTATCGCAAGAAAGCTACATTGAGAAGGTGTTGCAAAGATTTAACATGGACAAGGTCGAGTAGGTAAGTTGTCCACTTGCAAACCATTTTAAGTTAACTCGTGATCAATGTCCTGTGAATGATGTTGAGAAACGGAAGATGGAGAATATTCCTTATGCATCCATGATTGGTAGTTTGATGTATGCAATGGTGTGTACAAGGCCGGATATAGCTTATGCGGTTGGAGTGGTAAGCGATTTCTATCAAATCACAGGTCCTGAGCATTGGGAAAGCGTGAAATGGATACTACGGTATCTAAGGGGTACTTCTAATATGTGTTTGTGTTATGGAGGTGACAAGCGAGTTAGTTGGCTACACAGATTCACATTTGGCAGTGCTCAAGACAGTCTCAAGTCGATATCGGGTTACTTATTTACCTATGCGGGGGAGTCGTGTGTCTTGGCAATCCAAGTTACAAAAATGTGTGGCATTATCTACTACGGAGGCGGAGTACATTGCAGCTCTGAGAGAGTTGCAAGGAGATGATATGGATGAAGAGGTTTGTTAGAGAACTCGGTGTGAAGCAACAAAGGTTCATCGTTTCTTGTGACAGACCCAGTGCCATCCATCTCGGCAAGAATTCGAGTTTTCACTCGAGGTCCAAGCACATCAATATTAGGTATCAGTGGAAACAAGAAGTTCTCGACGAGAAGGTCTTGTATATTGAGAAGATCCATACAGATGACAACGGTTCTGATATGATGACAAAGTCGCTACCAAAGTACAAGCATGTGCATTTCTGCAAAGAGGCGAGATTGGTGGTGACGGGTACCTTGCCATAAGTCGTGAGGGGGAGATTGTTGGGCTATCCCTCCTTATGGGTCCAACAAGTCTGGCTGCCCCTTAAAAAATGGAAGGAGATATCTAGCAGTTGTCTTGTTATGTTTATAACAAGTGAAAACATCCAGGAGATGTTTTAATTAGAGCTCTTCTTGTTTTGAAGAAGAAAGAGAAAGAGAGAAAGAAGAAAAGAGAGTGAGTGAGGTAGAGAGATTAACCCACCAATTCTTGGTGAGATTGAAGCATCTTGAAGAGAAGGAGAAAGGGTTCTTAGCTAAGGATCTTTTGGTTGTTGTGGTGAAGAATTGATTGATCAATTTCCACATCTCTTCAAAGGGGGAAAAATCTAGGGTTTGTCAAACCCTAGTAGTAAGTATCTCAAATCACTTCTATTTCTCAAATTGATAGTGAATCTCATATTATATATGAATAAATTGTTGATCCATCCTTAGGGGTGAGTGTAATTAGGCAAATTGATATCCAAGTGCTATAGGCACCTTGAAGTTGTTGTTATCCCCAAATTGGGAGAATTGTGTGTAACCCATTATTGTCATAGTGGAAGATTTGCCCGTGGTTTTTTACCCTTCACCTTGGAGGGGTTTTTCCACGTAATTGCTTGGTGTTGTGTGATTGCCTCTATATTGCGTAGTTGTGTTATTTCCGCATTTGTATATCATTGCTTGTGTAGGTTTCGTATTGCGCATAGCGGCTCGGATTTGGTAAGTCTCCCCCAACAAAACATTTAAACTGCCATGATATATTACGGAAAAACGATGCCAAATATGAAATATCCATTTAAAATCTAATTAAAAAAAAAGGTTACCGTGGAATATGATGATGACCCATATTTTGTTGTTCGATTTCATTTTTGTTCTTCTTGATTGCTAACTTCAATTCCTACTGTAGCTGAATTAACACAAAGTATTGTTAACTGAAATTAATTACTAAAAAAAACAAATAATATTATTTGAAATAGATTCAGCCAAAAGAGGATTACCAGCAAGAGGTTTCACAACTTTTTGAATATCTGAACTGCCGACTTGGTTGAATAAGAAGTTGTTGCGAAATAAAAGTAGTAGCAATAGATGATGAAGAGTTTCTCTCTACGGTGTTCGGTGGTCCAAGAGTTATAGTGAATCCAAAAGCAACCTTAACTCCCAACCATCTTGGATATGTCGTGTCCCGGGATGATATATCCTTGGAGAAAAATTGAAGGTAATTTCGGAGAAAAATTGCAAAACAGTAAACGAGATAACGACGTATTAAGATCTGTTCAGCTTGTTACAAATTTTGAGATACATTTGATGAGTTAGATGGATAAAAAGAAGGTCGAGTTAGGGTTCTTAATTCTCATTTTTAGTTTTGTCTCAGTGATGGTAAGGGAGACGAAGGGATGGAGGCGGAGATAGAAACGATAGAAACTAGGTTAAGATTTTAGATTTCACTCTCTTTTTCGATTATATCGTAGTTGAGTCTCTCTGCTCGTGGAACTAAAGAAAAAGATGTGTGGTCAGGATTTGTGATTCGTGTATTTCCCACGTGCATATACCATAGTTATTGGTGTAGCGAGGTTAAACGATTTTTATGTCCAACACCTATTTTATTGGTATCCTAAGATCTAAGAGTCAGCTTAGCACCACGTGTCAAAAGCAAATATAATCTAATGTTTCTCATCCATTTTCATTTCTGCTTCTAATATCTAAACGCGTTATAAATTTACAATAACATACCCACCCCTTATGATTTATTCTCATTTTTTTAGGTTTTTTGAAAGAATTTGTTTACAAACTGATGAACGTACGTAGATCCAAAATATACCAAGTGAGCCCAAATGAATTCCAAAACCAAATAAAGAGAATGTACGTACTTTATAGAAGAATACAAGAATAAGAATGAATTACAATAAAGAAAATTGAAGGTCGAATTCTGATATTTACCATCAACCTTTAACGCGAAAGAACAAAATTTGAAGTTAAATGATGGGGTTAACTTATGTAAATCTACCAGTACGTCTAATGAGATTGAAAAAAATACTTAAGTCGAATAAATTTGAGTTGGAATCAACTTATGTCCTTTTTCGATCAAGAAATTTGTAAAGGTGTACAAGAATGAGAATGAATTATAAGAAAGAAAACCAAATATCTGATACATATTGTCGACCTTCAATACAAAAGAACGAAATTTAACAAAAACTAAAGTCAAATTAATTTTTTGGAAACTGACTTATGTAAATCATTAAGCATATTCGATAAGATCAAATGAATTCTATGCAACTGAACATTATGTAATACGGAAAATGGGTCATTTGTCCAAAAAAATTTAAAACATGGTTCAAATGGACGAGTAAAAATTATTATGGGTGAAATGGACACAAAAAAAATAGCAAGGATGAAACTGGATTCATCCTGGCTTAAACTTAAAAATAGCGAGGATGAAACTGGATGCATCCTGATGTAAATTAAAAATAAGAAAAAGAATTTGAAAATGGGTAGGATGAAACTGGTTACATCCTGGCTATTTTTATATTTTTGTCCATTAAAACAGTATCAAAATCTAAATGTCTTTTTCACCCAGGAATTATTGATTTTTGTCTATTTAACCAATTTTGTGTATGTAATAACGATATTGTCTCCGTCTTTCATCATCATTGACATTGAGGTGTGGAGTTTTAATTTAAAAGGCCTCGTAGGATTAATCTCATTTTCTTTCATCGAGCCAAATTACTACCAATCTCCACTTTTGGAGATATAGAACCATCTCACCAACTATCTTTGTAAGATCACCATTATGCAACATCTTGAGGTATACCTTACCCCTTCATGCTTACAACTTCATATTGACTGACACCATCCAGGTGTATTGTATGTCAACTCAATCTATTGTACACAATTAACATCTGTCTTCGAATTTGGTTATAGTCAATATGCACTCTTGAGTCATGGCATCTCGTTCAAGCTTGCTTCGTCTGAGTAAGATTTGGGTGCTAACTCCACCAACATTTTCCAAAAAAATAATATTTGAAGTTCGAATTATGATATTTACCATTAACCTTTAACGCAAAAGATCAAAATATAAAGTCAAATGATTTTTTGCACAACTTATTAAGCTCTAAAGTATTTTGACTCGCTCTGAGGGCCTACTCGGTCATGGAGCTTTGAGAAATGAGTTCAGGCCTGGAACTCGCCCAATACTCGGATGAACTTTTCAGAGGCTTAATCCCAATGATCATATATATTACTACTAACATGACTTATAATTTTTTTACGAAATCGTCTTTTGTAAATCTCTATGCGCATCTACTGAGATAAAACAGATTCTAGAGTCATATAATCTTGTACATTGGAATCGACTTATGTCAATCTCTAAGCATCTCCAATGAAATTAACGATTTCTTAACCCGAGTGTATATTTCAACAAAATCTAAATTCGCATTTCATAGGTTTCTCTGGACCACCAATTTCACTTAATGTCCATCGGCCACACTCATTTTACATGTTATCCATCAAGCTTACACAATATCGCTTGGCATTACTCATTTTTACCAGGATTCCATCCACTTCCTGGACTATCCATTAGTTTCACCAAATGTCTATCGATCTTACTTAATTTCACCGACTTCACCGGATTTCATCAATTTCTCTCGGTATTCATCAATATAACCCAATATCGCTCAGCTTTGCTCAATTTCACTCGGATTCTTCTAATTTTCCCTTAAATGCATCAAATTTTACCTAATATCAACTGACTTCAATTACTTCTCAAGGTTTTAATATGATCATTTGGATTGATTTCATTCCAAATCTTAGAAATCAAATCATTTGAATTCGAAATCAATCTTTAATCGGATGATCACAAAACACTAAAAAAATACATGGATATCAATGACTTGAGCTCGAAAAGTTTATTCATCGAGTAAAAAATAAGCAATACACTACAAAATAAAAAAACAAAAAAAGTCACTAATTTAGTATGGCATCGTATTTATGGACCGGAAATGATAGGTTTACCGCGGCATCTCTCGACAGTAAATCCCGCCTCAAACATGACAACGGGCTCCACTTTCACCCTTTACTAATCCGATGTTGAGAATGCTTCTAGAACCGTCCGATTATCCAATCGGAACTCACTGCAGGATTTAGCCGCAGTGAGTGTATCATCTCCCATTTATGGACACCTTAAAAATTATAGATTTAAGATTTTTTTTTTTTTTTTGGAACAATAGAAAACCAAGAATCTCTAACCCACCGATCGATGAAAACAAAAGTATTCACATGGATTGCCACCTTGTCCGATGGAGGGAAATTTTCTCCAAAAATTTTGTGTGGCGGCAAAAGGAAACAATCCGCGGGAACGTTCGCGCTCTTCTTTATCTGGGCCGCCCAAATATTTTGGGTTAAGATAAAAATGTTAAAACCCTAAACTCTCTACTACTCTCCCTGAAATTCTCCCCATCCTTCAAATCCCAACTCAATTTCAGAAATACTCTCTCTTTCTCTTCTGATTTGTTAGTAAAACAGCTCTTATCTTCTCTAATTGAAATCGAAGAAGGGGAGAAATTAGGGATTTATAAGGTTGGTTTCATTATGTTTGGATTATGCCTTTTAATTTCCATGTGAATGTTGATTTAATTGGGAAATTGAAGTTCTATGAAGTGGGTTTTGTATGAAATTTTATTTTCTTATAAAGGATTTAATATCCTGGTTGTTCGGTTTTGTTTTATAAGAGTTTGAAATTGGGGAAATCTTGAGAATCTCTTTGTAATAGGTTCTCTTTGATTTGTGTTTCTATTTTTTCCTCCGCCGAAAATCGTGGTTAGGTACCGATAATTTTGTTTTGGGGTTTGTCAATTTCGTTCACTCTCTTGGAAAAGAAATCCCCATTTTTTTCTCGGTTTGCTCCTTGAAACGAAAATTTTAAGGTTGATTTTGGGTAAATCGTAGTATATTACCGATCATTTGGTCGATTTTGAGTTAGTCTTTTATTTTTTGGTTCTCGATTTAAGAATTATATTGATTGAGCTTGATAAATTGGAGCTAAATCTGTTTTTTAGGTGCAATTGGATAGTTTTATCGATTGAGTTAGAGAATTTTGAGTTGAATCTGTTATAATGTAGGAAGTTACTGAATCTAGGGCAATGTTTTGTTAGGATTCAAGGAATCAAGGGTTTGAAACATGTAATCTTTGAAGAATGTTTTGGTTTTCATTTCTTGCAATTCATTTGAGTATAAGTTTTTAATTGACCTTTATGTGTTTGTCAAAATGCCTAACAACGAAAATTGTTACGATAATTCTTGTTTTTTCATTGATTAGGTTACTTTGAGTCTTTGATCGGCTGATTTGAGTCTATGAGAATATTTGATACAACTGTTGGTCGTGTTATCTGTAACTTCTCGCCTAATTATGTTCTATATATGATATCATTGTTTTTGTGTATGAATTAAACTGAGTTTCTAAATTTTTATTTGGTTGTAATGTAGGTGACCGGTTGTCAGCCGACACAAATATAATTACACTTTCTTACTACTCAAAATATAAATATAGCAAGGGCAAGAAAGGATCGATCCCACAGAGAGGTCTAGGTTGTCAAATTGTTTCGGTTCCCTATAAATAACACCGGTTATTTTGTGATTTTTATATAATAAACTAAATAAAAGCAAATAAAGAAAAGTAAACGAATCAAATTACGGATGAGAAAGTATTGGTCATGGATTTCGTTTTCAATCACAAACATGTTTTCAACACAATAACTAGAATTGATATTTTAATCTCAACTTTTATCAAAGACCCTAGAATACCTTGATCGCAAGTATATCCCGCAAATCTCCTCATGTCATCAACAAACACATTAAAATATGCAAATATGAATTCTATCTAAAGGAACAACCTAACGTGTAAAAGCACTAATCAAGTTTAATTCCCTAGATGCATTACGTTCTATGAAATCAGGCCAATCAAAGCAATCGAACGTGGAAAGCGCACTAATCCGATTTAACAAAGGTTATGACTCACATATGATCATAAGAATATATCACTACAAACTATAATAATATTTATGCTACTTGCAATCCGGAATTATCACTTTTGCGTATAATAACCCTAATCTAGCAATAAAGATGAAAGCAAACTCAATCGATTCGCGACGCGACTAAATAGCATTCAACTCATGTAACAATATTAATGGTGAATCATAAACGATAATATGGAGACAAAACTAATTTATTGAATTAAAACCCATGTTTGGAAATCCAACTTATTCCATAACCAATAATAAAACTCTAGCTCATATTCATGGAGTTCATAACAAGAAGAAAGAGAAGTTTCATGTTTCTAAACCCTAGAACACAAAGTAGAGGCAAAAAGAATAATAAAATATGATAAAAAGATATCCCCAAATTGTGCCTAGGCTTCTCTATATATAGAGTTTTATAACCTCCTCTTGAAGAAACTAGGAAACCTAGCAAAAATAGGAAAGAGCATCTCCTTAGGAATTGTGTCCCGTGCATCACCCCCTGTTCGAAATCCAAATGAAACTTCTGAAATAGCCGCGCCCTTAATCTGGTCGTGTAAGATATTGCGGCTCAATAGCCTATTGGGCTCAACTATCAAAATCCAGCCCATTATCACCTTTTCTCCTGTGTAAGTTCCGGCCATACCTCATCCATGATAACCTTCACTCGGACTCTCACTCGGACTCGAACCAACATCACTATGTCATCGTCACCACCACTACCAAACTCCTCCATTGCTTCCATAACTTCCATGACATGCAGACTCGAGTTTTGACATTCCTGCATCACCATAGGAAAGTCCATCTTTCTTCACTCTTCTCTTTATCTCCACCAGTTCATCACTGTCTTCATCGGTAATGGCATGTAATGGCAGAAACCAACTCGAGCCATGCTCAACTTCAATCTCTCGGGTTCACCGCCGATTTGATCATCAATCACCGATGGCAACATTTGCCATTGCCTGTCTTTGCTCTCTCACTTTTAAACTCCATCTCGAACAACCATTCCCTCATCACCATACGTTCCATCGTCACCGCCGTTGTCTATCTTCGGACTCGAGCTACGTAACCTCATTATTGACTTCCAGCTGGCAAAGAAGCCACAACCTTCTCCGTTCTCACCGCCATCTATGGTAGCGGATCCTTACTTCAAGCACCATCCTCTTCATCGCCATCAAGCCACAACTGAAATCAGCTCCATCAATCCACCACCACCACCGTCCATCACCGAAATATCAACAACATTTTATCTTCAACTCCAACATCAATGATAATAACCACAAATGGCCTTAACCATTTTCGCACCTCCGCAGACCATCGTTGCATAACTCCGTTAATCGCCATCAATCGCTTCTCTTCTTCATGTCGAGCTCGTCATCACCATGGATCTACCCCATCTTTTATCGTAATCTTATCCATCCATCACAGACTCAATCGAAACTCGACTCCATCACTCCCATGCCATTAATCGGCAAAATATCCCTTAAACTCGAGCCAAACTCATTCATAGCCACCACTCTTCATATTTCCATCGAGCCATCATCACAAAGAAACTTCAATCACCACCGCCGATAATGAATGGCAAAGACAGATGCAAAACACGACCAATAGCTTCATCGTCATACACTCATTTTCCTTCCCGTTCTCGTCATCTCACTGCCATCACAGCACTGTCCGGTTAGTAACGATCACTGATAGTATCCCTGCCATCACCGTTCATCATGGCTTCATATCGGCAACTCGAGATACCCATGCAGATGTCTGAAGAAATACGCGCGAGTTTGAATTTGAGGACGGTAGCCCCTTAGTAATTGACTTGACTGCCTTTATCAGCTCCTTTGAACTTGATCGCCCCTTAGTAAAATACTCGATTGCCCTTTAGTAGTTCCTTTGAAAATGGCAATCCCTTACCAAATTGGATGCCCCTTAACAAACGAGGGGATCCCAATAGCACTGCCCTTAAAATGACCAGTGAGCCCTTTTAGTCTTCCGAGTTCTTTCGCCCATAACTTCTTCATACGAGCTCTGAATGACTCCGTTCTTTCGCCATTGCCTTCGTCTTCTCGTCCTCTACAAAATGATGAGAATAAATACTGGATTTAAGCGAGTTCCGCTTCCTTTTTCTCCAATGACTCCAAACACCTAATAATACTCAAAAGCGAACATAAGATACATAATTTACAAGAAAACTCGCAAAGAAAGCATAAATACTAGATATAAAATTAGGTGTTTTAGACACCTATCAGATTCCCCCACACTTAGACTTTGCTAGTCCTCGAGCAAATCAAACAAAACAAAACTAAAACAAATACATACAACTCCGTGACGTCGAGGCTACGGTTAATTTTAGCATAAATAACAAGCCTTTAAACCCCTAGGTGTCCCTAGTGGACGAGTTATAGTCTCGTGAAGGTTTACAAGAGGTCTCGCCTACAAAACCTATATTCCAAACTCCGTCTATTTGTGACAAATCAATGAATGAATCCAAAATGACTACAGGAGGAGGTACCTTGCAAATTCAATTCATTGATTTGTAAATAAACTCTAATTAGATAGTCGAACAAGCCACAATACTCGGAAACTAACAAACCACAATCACAATGAAAAGATTAAGAAGATGGATATAGATGTAGATGTTGGCGAATATTCACAAGTGTTCGATGTTTCCCATATCTGTCTGAAGGTCATCGCTAAGATGAACCTAATCCTATTGGATTGAGCTACTTGGTCTTTGAATGCTACATCAAATCAATTGGCATATACAAGGGAACCAAGAGTGAATTTATTCAACACAATAATAATTTCTTCTCTTTTTTTTTTTTTTTTTTTTTTTTATATGATTGGATCAAACTGGATCCAATTTCTCTTTTTTTTTTAGACGGCATGATTAGATCTTTTGGATCCAAGCGCATGCTTCCTTGTCAACACGTATATGATAGTTGCCTTGGATCCTGCATTCCACGCTTGTTTAGGCGACGGAGACATGGACTACGTTTCACACATACTGCTATTCCCAAGTGTCTTTTTATTCCGTTTTGGTCTAATTGGTCGGTCTCTTTTTTTTTTTTTTTTTTTTTTTTTATTTTTCATATTTATTTATATTTTTTTCTTTTTCTAGTAACTCAATCACTCTATTTCATCCTAGCAGTAATAACACGTCGATGTTTAGTGACCCACCAAAGCACTTAGAGAACAATAGATAAATATGGAAAAATAAAAATAGAATGTGATATGGTGATATTCCAAGATATGGTAACAACTATCATGTTAATTTGTGATTTCTGAGCTATATTCTTCCCTTTTAGTTAATTGGTTCCTCAACTCCTGCATTCAAAATGGTTCCATCCACTAATGGTGTCATCCTAAAGGCATAAATTTCTAGATTTCGGAGTTCAAAAGGCACAAATTTTTTCTTGATTTTTTCTATTTTTTTTTTTTTTAAAAAGGAATAAAACAAACTAAAACAAACTATACAAACATATAAATGCTCCCCCACACTTAAACTTCACATTGTCCTCAATGTGTAAAACCGAAAGTTCTGAATTCTGACGTAACAGCAGATAAAACGCAAAAACTGTGCAAATTGGTAAGGAATTTGGAAAAACTCCATTTCACAAAAGTTGTTCACCTACGTGTTTTCTACACAGTGTCAAAATTTCACAGTGTTTTGATAAACGGTCTGACAGTTATGGTCTCTGGACTGAACTACGCGCAGTCTGAAATTTTCTAACGAAAAGGTATTCGTCATAATTCTCTTCTAAGATAGATTACGGACTCAATGAAATTAAACATTGGGATGCAAATATGATATGAAAACAGTAAAAAATAAATAAACGAAACAAAAATAAAATGCAAAAGGATAAGAGATACAAAACCGGTGGGTTGCCTCCCACTTAGCGCTTGTTTTAAAGTCGACGGCCCGACTTAGCCTCTTGTAAGATTCATTCCCCATACACCAATAATCGGAAAAGTTGGGGATCCACCCATAGCACCTGTTTTGCAAACACTAGCTTCACACAAATATTAGTAATATAACGCAAAAGTGAAGCTATGAATCGATAAAAGCTTCCCCCACACTTATTCTTGTCCACACTTGGAAGTGTATAAAGAATATAGAAGTTGGGTACTTCCACGATTTCTTGTTCCTTAACCTGCATAGTATGAGAATCAAGTATCTCTAATGGCGGAAAACGAGAAACAAAGTCATTCAACAATATTCTCGAAGCACATACATTCAAACCAATAAGAGGTAAAGGAGAAGAAACAATAGGCAAAGGGTTAGATAAACCTTGCACAATCTCTTGTATTACGGAATCCTCTTCATCCTTGAAAAATTCAAGTGAATTATTCACCTCTTTTATATCATGGTCCTCTATCAAACCTTGCAACCATTCTTCGTCCGTTTCTGCCTTAACCAAAGTTTCGACATAAACATCATCATTATAATCACTAGCAAGCTTAATTGGGTCTTCCACAATATTGGTTATAATGGTCTCATTCTCAACACACTCCTTTTTGTTGTAAGGCACATACTCTTTTGAGGATCCAAATTTTATTATAAGAAACTTTTTTAGAACACTCGAAAATGCATCATCCTCAAGCTCCACCCTTTGAATAGGCTCTTGATCATTATTAAGATCAATGCTTGAGTAATCTACAAAAGTGTCGTCATATTCCTCTTCGTCTTCATCTTGATCCCAAAAAGACTCCGTTGTACACTCCTCGGGGATGTCACCATGAGTTGTTTCAAGCAATGTATTATAATCACCGTCACTATCATAGTCAACATAAGATTGGTCCTCGCTGAATTTAGTGTTGCTAATCTCGAACTCATCCTTTCGAATAGGTGAATGATCATTATTACGATCAAGAGTTAAGTTAACTACACAATTATCAATGAAAGTGCCCAAGGTTTGGCCTTTTTCAACATTAGCATCAATCAAATATTCATCACAAACCATATGCACATTAGAATTATCCATATCTTCCTTGCATTGATCAATGCCTCTTCGCAAGCTAGCAATACCTTCACGAAGTTCTTGGAGTTGCTCGTTTGTAGTCTCTTTAGCTTTTTGAAATTCCTCTTGTAAAAAGGTGGAAACTTTGTCTATAAAGTTAGAGGCTTTTTGTTCACGAGCATAAGAATCCTCCCATACTTGTGGTTGTTCCCCACCATAAGGTTGTTGAGGAAAACCATAAGGTTCCATGGAATATTGGTCATAACCAATGAATTGGTTTTGATTATACCCATGGAATTGGTAGTTGTCATATTGTTGAGGTTGAAACCCGTATTGATTGCTCCAATATGCTCCTTCCATAGAAATAAGCACCTGAAATAATTCTCAAACCAAGGTTAAAATCCAGAAAATAAGAAAAATAAAATAAAACAAAAACTAAATACAAAAATAAGAAACCAAAAACAATTAACAACCGCTCCCCGTGCAGCGCGCCAAAATTTGACCGGTTGTCAGCCGACACAAATATAATTACACTTTCTTACTACTCAAAATATAAATATAGCAAGGGCAAGAAAGGATCGATCCCACAGAGAGGTCTAGGTTGTCAAATTGTTTCGGTTCCCTATAAATAACACCGGTTGTTTTGTGATTTTTATATAATAAACTAAATAAAAGCAAATAAAGAAAAGTAAACGAATCAAATTACGGATGAGAAAGTATTGGTCATGGATTTCGTTTTCAATCACAAACATGTTTTCAATACAATAACTAGAATTGATATTTTAATCTCAACTTTTATCAAAGACCCTAGAATACCTTGATCGCAAGTATATCCCGCAAATCTCCTCATGTCATCAACAAACACATTAAAATATGCGAATATGAATTCTATCTAAAGGAACAACCTAACGTGTAAAAGCACTAATCAAGTTTAATTCCCTAGATGCATTACGTTCTATGAAATCAGGCCAATCAAAGCAATCGAACGTGGAAAGCGCACTAATCCGATTTAACAAAGGTTATGACTCACATATGATCATAAGAATATATCACTACAAACTATAATCATATTTATGCTACTTGCAATCCGGAATTATCACTTTTGCGTATAATAACCCTAATCTAGCAATAAAGATGAAAGCAAACTCAATCGATTCGCGACGCGACTAAATAGCATTCAACTCATGTAACAATATTAATGGTGAATCATAAACGATAATATGGAGACAAAACTAATTTCTTGAATTAAAACCCATGTTTGGAAATCCAACTTATTCCATAACCAATAATAAAACTCTTGCTCATATTCATGGAGTTCATAACAAGAAGAAAGAGAAGTTTCATGTTTCTAAACCCTAGAACACAAAGTAGAGGCAAAAAGAATAATAAAATATGATAAAAAGATATCCCCAAATTGTGCCTAGGCTTCTCTATATATAGAGTTTTATAACCTCCTCTTGAAGAAACTAGGAAACCTAGCAAAAATAGGAAAGAGCATCTCCTTAGGAATTGTGTCCCGTGCATCACCCCCGTTCGAAATCCTGCCGAAACTTCTGAAATAGCTGCGCCCTTAATCTGGTCGTGTAAGATATTGCGGCTCAATAGCCTATTGGGCTCAACTATCAAAATCCATCCCATTATCACCTTTTCTCCCGTGTAAGTTCCGCCATACCTCATCCATGATAACCTTCCCTCGACTCTCACTCGGACTCGAACCAACATCACTATGTCAAGCCGTCACCACCACTGCCAAACTCCTCCATTGCTTCCATAACTTCCATGACATGCAGACTCGAGTTTTGACATTCCTGCATCACCACAGGAAAGTCCATCTTTCTTCCCTCTTCCCTTTATCTCCACCAGTTCATCACTGTCTTCATCGGTAATGGCATGTAATGGCAGAAACCAACTCGAGCCATGCTCAACTTCAATCTCTCAGGTTCACTGCCAGTTGATCATCAATCACTGATGGCAACATTTGCCATTGCCTGTCTTTGCTCTCTCACTTTTAAACTCCATATCGAACAACCATTCCCTCATCACCATACGTTCCATCGTCACCGCTGTCGTCTATCTTCGCACTCGAGCTACACGTAACCTCATTATTGACTTCCTCTTGGCATCAAGCCACAACCTTCTCTCGTTCTCACCGCCATCTATGGTAGCAAAGATCCTTACTTCAAGCACCATCCTCTTTATCGCCATCAAACCACAAAATGAAATCAGCTCCATCAATCCACCACAAGTCACCCGTCCATCACCGAGAATATCAACAACATTTTATCTTCAACTCCAACATCACTGATAATAACCACATCCGGCCTCAACCATTTTCAGTACCTCCGGCAGACCATCGTTGCATAACTCCGTTAACTCGCCATCAATCAGCTCTCTTCTTCATGTCGAGCTCGTCATCACCATGGAACTACCCCGTCTTTACTTGTAATCTTATCCGTCCATCACAAACTCAATCGAAACTCGACTCCATCACTCCCATGCCATTAATCGGCAAATGATCCCTTAAACTCGAGCCAAACTCATTCATATCCACCACTCTTCATATTTCCATCGAGCCATCATCACAAAGAAACTTCAATCACCACCGCCGATAATGAATGGCAGCAGATGCAAAACACGACCAATAGCTTCATCGTCATACACTCATTTTCCTTCCCGTTCGTCATCTCACCGCCATCACAAGACCTTTGTCCTAGTTAGTAACGATCACCGATAGTATCCCCGCCATCACCGTTCATCATGGCTTCATATCGGCAACTCGAGATACCCATGCGGATGTCTCAAGAAATACGCGCGAGTTTGAATTTGAGGACGGCAGCCCCTTAGTAATTGACTTGACCGCCTTTATCACCTCCTTTGAACTTGATGCCCTTTAGTAAAATAATGATTGCCCTTTAGCAGCTCCTTTGAAAATGGCAATCCCTTACCAAATTGGATGCCCCTTAACAAACGAGGGGATCCCAATAGCACTGCCCTTTAAAATGACCAGTGAGCCCTTTTAGTCTTCCGAGTTCTTTCGCCCATAACTTCTTCATACGAGCTCTGAATGACTCCGTTCTTTCGCCATTGCCTTCGTCTTCTCGTCCTCTACAAAATGATGAGAAGAAATACTGGATTTAAGCGAGTTCCGCTTCCTTTTTCTCCAATGACTCCAAACACCTAATAATACTCAAAAGCGAACATAAGATACATAATTTACAAGAAAACTCGCAAAGAAAGCATAAATACTAGATATAAAATTAGGTGTTTTAGACACCTATCAAATTCCCCCACACTTAGACTTTGCTAGTCCTCGAGCAAATCAAACAAAACAAAACTAAAACAAATACATACAACTCCGTGACGTCGAGGCTACGGTTAATTTTAGCATAAATAACAAGCCTTTAAACCCCTAGGTGTCCCTAGTGGACGAGTTATAGTCTCGTGAAGGTTTACAAGAGGTCTGCATACAAAACCTATATTCCAAACTCCGTCTATTTGTGACAAATCAATGAATGAATCCAAAATGACTACAGGAGGAGGTACCTTGCAAATTCAATTCATATATTAGTAAATAAACTCTAATTAGATAGTCGAACAAGCCACAATACTCTAAACTAACAAACCACAATCACAATGAAAAGATTAAGAAGATGGATATAGATGTAGATGTTGGCGAATATTCACAAGTGTTCGATGTTTCCCATATCTCGTCTCAAGGTCACTGCTAAGATGAACCTAATCCTATTGGATTGAGCTACTTGGTGCTTAATGCTACATCAAATCAATTGGCATATACAAGGGAACCAAGAGTGAATTTATTCAACACAATAATAATTTCTTCTCTTTTTTTTTTTTTTTTTTTTTATATGATTGGATCAAACTGGATCCAATTTCTCTTTTTTTTAGACGGCATGATTAGATCTTTTGGATCCAAGCGCATGCTTCCTTGTCAACACGTATATGATAGTTGCCTTGGATCCCGCATTCCACGCTTGTTTAGGCGACGGAGACAGGGGACTACGTTTCACACATACCGCTATTCCCAAGTGTCTTTTTATTCCGTTTTGGTCTAATTGGTCGGTCTCTTTTTTTTTTTTTTTTTTTTTTTTCTTTTTCATATTTATTTATATTTTTTTCTTTTTCTAGTAACTCAATCACTCTATTTCATCCTAGCAGTAATAACACGTCGATGTTTAGTGACCCACCAAAGCACTTAGAGAACAATAGATAAATATGGAAAAATAAAAATAGAATGTGATATGATGATATTCCGAGATATGGTAACAACTATCATGTTAATTTGTGATTTCTGAGCTATATTCTTCCCTTTTAGTTAATTGGTTCCTCAACTCCTGCATTCAAAATGGTTCCATCCACTAATGGTGTCATCCTAAAGGCATAAATTTCTAGATTTCGGAGTTCAAAAGGCACAAATTTTTTCTTGGTTTTTTCTATTTTTTTTTTTTTTTTTTTGTAGGCATAAAACAAACTAAAACAAACTATACAAACATATAAATGCTCCCCCACACTTAAACTTCACATTGTCCTCAATGTGTAAAACCGAAAGTTCTGAATTCTGACGTAACAGCAGATAAAACGCAAAAACTGTGCAAATTGGTAAGGAATTTGGAAAAACTCCATTTCACAAAAGTTGTTCACCTACGTGTTTTCTACACAGTATCAAAATTTCACATTGTTTTGATAAACGGTCTGACAGTTATGGTCTCTGGACTGAACTACGCGCAGTCTGAAATTTTCTGACGAAAAGGTATTCGTCATAATTCTCTTCTAAGATAGATTACGGACTCAATGAAATTAAACATGGGGATGCAAATATGATATGAAAACAGTAAAAAATAAATAAACGAAACAAAAATAAAATGCAAAATGATAAGAGATACAAAACCGGTGGGTTGCCTCCCACTTAGCGCTTGTTTTAAAGTCGACGGCCCGACTTAGCCTCTTGTAAGATTCATTCCCCATACACCAATAATCGGAAAAGTTGGGGATCCACCCATAGCACCTGTTTTGCAAACACTAGCTTCACACAAATATTAGTAATATAACGCAAAAGTGAAGCTATGAATCGATAAAAGCTTCCCCCACACTTATTCTTGTCCACACTTGGAAGTGTATAAAGAATATAGAAGTTGGGTACTTCCACGATTTCTTGTTCCTTAACCTGCATAGTATGAGAATAAAGTATCTCTAATGGCGGAAAACGAGAAACAAAGTCATTCAACAATATTCTCGAAGCACATACATTCAAACCAATAAGAGGTAAAGGAGAAGAAACAATAGGCAAAGGGTTAGATAAACCTTGCACAATCTCTTGTATTACGGAATCCTCTTCATCCTTGAAAAATTCAAGTGAATTATTCACCTCTTTTATATCATGGTCCTCTATCAAACCTTGCAACCATTCTTCGTCCGTTTCTGCCTTAACCAAAGTTTCGACATAAACATCATCATTATAATCACTAGCAAGCTTAATTGGGTCTTCCACAATATTGGTTATAACGGTCTCATTCTCAACACACTCCTTTTTGTTGTAAGGCACACACTCTTTTGAGGATCCAAATTTTATTATAAGAAACTTTTTTTTAGAACACTCGAAATGCATCATCCTCAAGCTCCACCCTTTGAATAGGCTCTTGATCATTATTAAGATCAATGCTTGAGTAATCTACAAAAGTGTCGTCATATTCCTCTTCGTCTTCATCTTGATCCCAAAAAGACTCCGTTGTACACTCCTCGGGGATGTCACCATGAGTTGTTTCAAGCAATGTATTATAATCACCGTCACTATCATAGTCAACATAAGATTGGTCCTCGCTGAATTTAGTGTTGCTAATCTCGAACTCATCCTTTTGAATAGGTGAATGATCATTATTACGATCAAGAGTTAAGTTAACTACACAATTATCAATGAAAGTGCCCAAGGTTTGGCCTTTTTCAACATTAGCATCAATCAAATATTCATCACAAACCATATGCACATTAGAATTATCCATATCTTCCTTGCATTGATCAATGCCTCTTCGCAAGCTAGCAATACCTTCACGAAGTTCTTGGAGTTGCTCGTTTGTAGTCTCTTTAGCTTTTTGAAATTCCTCTTGTAAAAAGGTGGAAACTTTGTCTATAAAGTTAGAGGCTTTTTGTTCACGAGCATAAGAATCCTCCCATACTTGTGGTTGTTCCCCGCCATAAGGTTGTTGAGGAAAACCATAAGGTTCCATGGAATATTGGTCATAACCAATGAATTGGTTTTGATTATACCCATGGAATTGGTAGTTGTCATATTGTTGAGGTTGAAACCCGTATTGATTGCTCCAATATGCTCCTTCCATAGAAATAAGCACCTGAAATAATTCTCAAACCAAGGTTAAAATCCAGAAAATAAGAAAAATAAAATAAAACAAAAACTAAATACAAAAATAAGAAACCAAAAACAATTAACAACCGTCGCCTCCCTAAGCAATGCGCTAAAATTTGACCGGTTGTCACCGACACAAATATAATTACACTTTCTTACTACTCAAAATATAAATATAGCAAGGGCAAGAAAGGATCGATCCCACAGAGAGGTCTAGGTTGTCAAATTGTTTCTGTTCCCTATAAATAACACCGGTTGTTTTGTGATTTTTATATAATAAACTAAATAAAAGCAAATAAAGAAAAGTAAACGAATCAAATTACGGATGAGAAAGTATTGGTCATGGATTTCGTTTTCAATCACAAACATGTTTTCAATACAATAACTAGAATTGATATTTTAATCTCAACTTTTATCAAAGACCCTAGAATACCTTGATCGCAAGTATATCCCGCAAATCTCCTCATGTCATCAACAAACACATTAAAATATGCGAATATGAATTCTATCTAAAGGAACAACCTAACGTGTAAAAGCACTAATCAAGTTTAATTCCCTAGATGCATTACGTTCTATGAAATCAAAGCCAATCAAAGCAATCGAACGTGGAAAGCGCACTAATCCGATTTAACAAAGGTTATGACTCACATATGATCATAAGAATATATCACTACAAACTATAATCATATTTATGCTACTTGCAATCCGGAATTATCACTTTTGCGTATAATAACCCTAATCTAGCAATAAAGATGAAAGCAAACTCAATCGATTCGCGACGCGACTAAATAGCATTCAACTCATGTAACAATATTAATGGTGAATCATAAACGATAATATGGAGACAAAACTAATTTATTGAATTAAAACCCATGTTTGGAAATCCAACTTATTCCATAACCAATAATAAAACTCTAGCTCATATTCATGGAGTTCATAACAAGAAGAAAGAGAAGTTTCATGTTTCTAAACCCTAGAACACAAAGTAGAGGCAAAAAGAATAATAAAATATGATAAAAAGATATCCCTAAATTGTGCCTAGGCTTTTCTATATATAGAGTTTTATAACCTCCTCTTGAAGAAACTAGGAAACCTAGCAAAAATAGGAAAGAGCATCTCCTTAGGAATTGTGTCCCGTGCATCACCCCCGTTCGAAATCCTGCCGAAACTTCAAATAGCTGCGCCTTAACTGTCGTAAGATATTGCGGCTCAATAGCCTATTGGGCTCAACTATCAAAATCCAGCCCATTATCACCTTTTCTCCCTGTAAGTTCCGCCATACCTCATCCATGATAACCTTCACTCGGACTCTCACTCGGACTCGAACCAACATCACTATGATGTCGTCACCAGCCACTACCAAACTCCTCCATTGCTTCCATAACTTCCATGACATGCAGACTCGAGTTTTGACATTCCTGCATCACCACAGGAAAGTCCATCTTTCTTCCCTCTTCTCTTTATCTCCACCCGCTTCATCACTGTCTTCATCTGGTAATGGCATGTAATGGCGAAACCAACTCGAGCCATGCTCAACTTCAATCTCTCGTGTTCACCGCGCTTGATCATCAATCACCGATGGCAACATTTGCCATTGCCTGCTCTTTGCTCTCTCACTTTTAAACTCCATATCGAACAACCATTCCCTCATCACCATACGTTCCATCGTCACCGCCGGTGTCTATCTTCGCACTCGAGCTACACTGTAACCTCATTATTGACTTCCTCCGGTCTGGCAAGCAAGCCACAACCTTCTCCGTTCTCACCGCCATCTATGGTAGCAAAGATCCTTACTTCAAGCACCATCCTCTTCACCGCCATCAAACCACAAACAAATCGGCTCCATCAATCCACCACCAAATCACCCTGTCCATCACCGAGAATATCAACAACATTTTATCTTCAACTCCAACATCACCGATAATAACCACAAATGGCCTCAACCATTTTCAGTACCTCCTGAGACCATCGTTGCATAACTCCGTTAACCGCCATCAATCGCTTCTCTTCTTCATGTCGAGCACGTCATCACCATGGAACTACCCCGTCTTTATCAGTAATCTTATCTCATCCATCACGTACTAAATCGAAACTCGACTCCATCACTCCCATGCCATTAATCTAAGCAATGATCCCCTTAAACTCGAGCCAAACTCATTCATAGCCAGCCACTCTTCATATTTCCATCGAGCCATCATCACAAAGAAACTTCAATCACCACCGCCGATAATGAATGGCAAAGCAGATGCAAAACACGACCAATAGCTTAATCGTCATACACTCATTTTCCTTCCTGTTCGCTATCTCACCGCCATCACAAGATCTTTCTCTATTAGTAACGATCATCGATAGTATCCCCGCCATCACCGTTCATCATGGCTTCATATCGGCAACTCGAGATACCCATGCGGATGTCTCAAGAAATACGCGCGAGTTTGAATTTGAGGACTAGCAGCCCCTTAGTAATTGACTTGACCGCCTTTTATCACCTCCTTTGAACTTGACTGCCCCTTAGTAAAATACTTTGATTGCCCTTTAGCAGTTCCTTTGAAAATGGCAATCCCTTAACAAATTGGATGCCCCTTAACAAACGAGGGATCCCAATAGCATCGCCCTTTAAAATGACCAAGTGAGCCCTTTTAGTCTTCCGAGTTCTTTTCGCCATAACTTCTTCATACGAGCTCGAATGACTCCATTCTTTCGCCATTGCCTTCGCTCTTCTCGTCCTCTACAAAATGATGAGAAGAAATACTGGATTTAAGCGAGTTCCGCTTCCTTTTTCTCCAATGACTCCAAACACCTAATAATACTCAAAAGCGAACATAAGATACATAATTTACAAGAAAACTCGCAAAGAAAGCATAAATACTAGATATAAAATTAGGTGTTTTAGACACCTATCAGTAGGATTTAAAGAAAAAGGAGGAGCTGCAGGCTAAGGAGTAAAGGAGGCCAAACTGAATAAAAGCGAACAGGTAATTTTTTGTACTACTGATGAAACAAGCACATGCATATGTTCGACTCTGATTTAGGGTATAGTTTTGACTTTTTTTTTTTCACTAAAATTCTAATTAATGTACCATTCATCATTTTTGGTTCCTTGTATATTGGGTAAATAGCAGCAGTGGATTTTTCGTTGAAACGTTTATGCTTTTTATTTTTAAGATTAATTTAATCTGACGTGCTACCTGGTTATCTTTTTGAGATAACACGGTTTACTTGAGTATTAACATAACATGGTTTGGTTTTACAGACGTCAGTTGAAGCCAATTTTCCTAGGGACTGTTGACCTTAACACTTACTTGAGTAAGCTCAACGTGCTTGTAATACTCAAAAAGGTGCCGGCGCGAAGCATAATGATCTGGATAATGTTGGCAAAGATACTTGCTATCATACATTTTTTGAGATGCTTGGTAGCTGGTCCTTTGGAGATTAATTCAGAAGTAGCTATTTTATGGGCATGGGAGCTTCTCACGCAGGTTTGTTGTTGAGTATTTCAACTTTTTCCCATCTCATTATATTACTTGTTAGAAATGGTATTCTGATTGAATGTTGGGATTCGAATTTCGTGCATGTTTGTCATGGATTAGAATTTCGTGCATGTTTGCTCAGTAGATTGAATTGTATTATGTAGTAGCTACACTGCTGGTTAGAATGCATATCCTCCATCATGCTGTGGTGGTGAACAAGGTGGTATAGGAGGTTCATATGGAGGCTCCAAGGATAAAGGCCGTGGTGGTCAAGGAGGTTCTTATAATGGTTCTAGTGATACAAGAGGAAGTTGTAGAGGAGGTTCACAAGGTGGATATGATGGTGGTTATGGTGTGAGTTCTGGTGCTGGAAACTCTGGATTTGGTTATAATGGTGGATCTGCTGACCTGAAGCAGAAGTAAAGCAGTTTGAAGAAGGGAAATATGGCGAGAATTGTGATAATTCAAGTATCTACATATTTTCCTTCGGATGTGACTACTAATGAGCTAAGAGAGCTTTTTCCAGGGATAGGTCAGGTGTGTAAAATATCTTCTTAACTGATCTTGGAGTATATTGCACTATCCCATGATTTTTATCTGAAAATCAATCATATTCATGTTCTCGTATGCTGCAGAATTCTCCGTTTACCATGTCTTAGTAGTTTAGGTAGTTCCAAAATGCAATCCATTATGTTCTCATTTGCGAATTGTTTGACACGGAAAGATCTAATACCCATTACCAGAAATACTAGGTAATATGCTGCCTTTCTTAATTTTAAACATCACTTGTTCTTGCAAATATATTGAAGAAGGAATTAGGACAATGACCAGCTTCCTGATAGTTTTTATGAGTTAGCTATTCTGCTCCTGACACTGTTGTAATTTCTGTCGAAGTCATGGGTCATCCAGTGGTGATACTATCACTATGTATGTATTATCAGTAAACCAATATTCTTGTTTCTTTTGTGTCCATCGAATCTCTTTCGATGGTTAAGTAAGTGCATTGTTGATTGCTGTACCTGTATCCCAGCATTGAGAATTAGATTATGGCACACACTAGGCTACTCCTAGGTAATGTAAATTTCTTAAATGTTGATGTTGCTCCCACTGTGTAGATTGCAAGGATAAAACAAAACAAATAGGATACAAGGATCAATTGCCCTGGAATATTAAGCTTTCCACCGATGATTCTGGAAAACACAAAGGAGATGGAGTTCTGTCATATGAAGATCCATCTGCTGCACATGCAACTGGAGGGTTTTCAACAGTGAGTTTCTTAAGGGAAATATCTGAATTGATTTTCAGATTAGTATTGACACATGCTTTCTCTTGTTTATCAGATTACAGTTTGCTGGGTTATGAAATCAGTGATACAATGCTAGCTAGATCTGCACCTAGAGCTGCACTTGCTTTTGGACAGGGGTACATTTCCCTTTTTCACTCTATTTATAAACCTTGTATTCGAAGTCGTTTAAATTATGAACCATGTTGTTTGATCATTTATGAATTAGCATGCCAAATTATTTTAGAAAGTTGTTTTAAATGTATACATAGTTAAGGGGTTTCTTTGTGAATTTTTGTGTTTTTTCTTGGTATTTTACGTTCACCAGCACTAATTGCTAACCCTCTTGAATCTGCAGCACCAATTGCAAACCCTCTCACCAGAACCAGCTCCAATTACTTTGGCTTCCTCTTTGCTTAATATGGGAGAAAAGGAATGAAGTGGACGTTACTTCATGAGGTTGGTTATACCTGTTAATCTTTGTGTTTGCCTACAATAGGGTGTGTTCTGAAGTTTGTTATGTGTTGTTTTTTCAATTTATTTAGCTTGGACCTCAAGGTAGTAACTGATTTCTACCACTTCATTTTGCAGAAGAAAAAACTTCAAGATGAAATTCAGGAGCTTAACCTGTTGATTGCAAATTCAGGACTTTACTGTCTTCCATAATACAATCTACTTGGCAGAAGCATTCCAGGTTCATTTTAGAAGCTAATTTCCCGAACATATTGAGGAATGTCAGGTAATAGATTTACCGGTAATATACCATCTTGGTAAGATTCCACTCCAAGAGTTACTAATTCATGACATGTTAATGGGAAATTTACCTGTCACTCTGTCAGTATGGGAGATCTCACAAGTCTTAAGAGGTTTGCACTTGGGAAAAACTGGGTAAAACTCCTTTAAAGTTTTCGAAATCTTGTGAATCTTTTTGAAGCTGATCTCTCTAGAAACGCTTTGTCTGGTCCCAGTCCTGCTCAACTAGTTAAGTTAACCTCAATGTTAGTACACCTAAAATGTGGTCAGATAATATACCAAAATCTTGGTTATTAAAAATGAACCAATTTTTCACTTACATTTAGCTGGAACAGGGTTAGCAGGGGAAAATCTTTAAGTCAATATCCATTTCTGGCAAGGGTAGTGAAAAATCTTTAAGTCAATATCAATTAAGATTATTATGATTGTATCCCACTGATCAATTGACACTAGTCTTAACTTAAATGATCAGGTGAAGAACTTGTAAGTGATAAATGATCAAGTTTTCAGATGTTGTTCATTTGATACAAATCAGATGTTCTTCTCTTGTTTTTCTTTTCAACATCCTGGCCTTAAAATATAGGATAAAGTTGTTCCATTTCTCAAATGGCAAAGTTTCTAATTTAAATTTTTTTCTCATCGATACTCTTTTTACTAAGAGTTGACACTGATAATATTTGACTTAAAACGAGAACTGTCGTGAAACAACAATCATAAAAGTTTTTCTTCTTCCTGTAGTGGTGGATTGAAGTCGTTTCAATGATGAATAAAGATTAGGTTCTTTGGCCAAGGTTAATATATTGTTCCCCATGGACTTTACATTCTTCAGTTAGGCTTGCTATTATGTTTATAATATTTTTATTTTTTCTTCTAATGTTCATATATCTTACATGTACAGGGACTCCTGAATACCGGGATGCATTTACGAATTTCATAGATATGGACCATATGGTCAATGGGAAACTTGGAAATCCTGAAATTATTAGTTGTCCTTGTATTGATTGTGAGAATCTTGTTGTGTGAATTCTTGGGAACAAAGAGTTTTGTCACTTGCAACTGATGGATCCTACTTGCATCTAATGGATATTTTATGGGGTGGCTGCTAGCTGCTAGCACTTCTAATTATGTTCACCAAGAGAGAGCAACACCTAATTATCTTCACCAAGAGAGAGCAGCACCTAGTGTATATCAGGTGGATATTTCATGTTGAAGATATGCTCTTACTGATCAGGTTCATGAAATTAGAGACTCTCGATGGAGGGGTTGACAAAGCTGGTGGAAGATACTGACACCCTGTTATTCCTAGGTTGTATAGTGCACGCAGTTGACTATCACTATCTCGATGGAGGGCTTTAGCTTGCGTCTGTCTTCCATAAAATCTTTTGATGAACTTCTTTCTAAGGCAAATTGTTGGATGTTAACTTTCTCTTAGGTCTGGCATTTGTTAATTTGAAGTCGTGTTATTTATAACACCCTTTTTACATCTGTATGAACTCATTGTTAAGGTACTTTATTATATTATTCAAGTTAGCACTAGTTGAGCTTCTTTTATAATTGATTTTATTGTTAAGTATTCATTTTAATTGTGCATTTGTGATAGCAATTTGAACTACTTCTTCCATGTTAAGGTCATGAAAAAGTGATCTGATATTGTTAGAAAGACTGCACAAAGCTTACAAATGTGAAATATGGAACATTATTGAGGATAGTTGATGACTTAGACTTACACCTACACCCGCAATGCTGGAGTTAAAGTCACCACATAATCTACTTGGTTTTGTGTTTAGAAACTAATGGAAATAGTAGTTGCGATTAAACTGTTGCCGGAATATTTGGGAACTAGCAGTTCTAGTAGTTGTGTTTGCTTAGTTGCGAAAGCATTAGACTACAAGCGTATTTTATGTAGTTGGCCTACATTTGTTGCTAAATTTTTTGGAAACTAACGAAAACTGGAGTTGCCATTAACATGTTGTCGAAGCATACAGGAACTAGCAGTTGCCTTTGCCTAGTTCCGGAAGCATTAAGCTACTAGCGTATCTCATGTTGTTGGAATATATTTGTTTCTAAAGAGTTCAGAAACTAATAAAAACAGTAGTTGCGATCAACTTGTTGCCGAAGTGTATAGGAACTACTAGTTGCCTTTGACTAATTACGAAAGCCTTTGGCAACTAATTTTTTGAGGTAGTTGCCAGATTTTAGTGGCCTTTTCTCAGGTTTTTTGTAGTGGCAACTCTTCGATCCAAGCTCACAGTGATGCAACCACCCATGAGCTTGCGGGGGTATTAGCGCAGACACTAAAGTGGTGCAGGTTAAGCAAAGCTGCAGTGAAGGATAAGTTTAAATCCTACACTCCCTCTTTAGTTCACTTGTGACTCAGTCACATGTTATCTTTCACACGTGTGTGAGCTGTCAGTTTGTTATAGTTTTTCTGACATTGCTTTAAATACAGACAGCATTGTAATCTGTCCCTGTAATGAAAATTATCTTTTCCGCAATGAAATGTTTTAACATTTTAGATCAAGAACTCTGTTACTAGTCTTGCCATTCAAAAGACAAACTAAATATCCTGTTTTATTTTGGCTTAAGAAAGAGTTAGTTGTGATCTCTGCTGAAGATACATCTAACCAACAGTGTATGTTTTTGGCGATCAGGTCTTGGTTCAAGATCTTTTATTGTAAACTGATTCAAGATTTATGAAGCATATCATTCATGTCCCGTAAGGGTTTTTTTCTTTTGTTTTAGAGGTGTGCCATTTTTTCTCATTTCTCTGATGATTACCTTTATTATTTTAGAATCAAGATATTTCTCGCGTCTTCAGGGTGGGTAAATCTGGTTGTCGGACATGGTTTTTACTGCCCATGATGGGTTTTGAAAACCCGCCTATTCGTACTGCAGTTTCCTAATTACCATCGTACTATAGGTTTCCTAGCTAGTTACCTAGTACTACCTTGTGGCGCTTCCACGTTATAACTAGGGTTCTAGCTGCTTCACACAGACGCAAGCTAAAGCCCGATACCAATAGGCTTAGAGAGAAAAGATAAGATGAAGAATACCATGACAATGATGATACCGATGGTGATGATGCTGGTGTTCTTGTTACCTGCTGAGGTAACATCCAGATTTGTGGTATATTCAGGACCTGCTCAAGAATTTATGACGTGTAATCGTTTTAGGGTCGAGTATATAAACAGTCAGACGTGCTGGGCAATACTCCATCACAACGCACAAGTTCAGTCAAATACCACTTATATTCCTTACTTTGTCGATGACTCTTGTGACATACAAAACATAGACTGCTTTGATTTTACTAATAACCAAGACCTAATTGACATCGAGCGATACTGTTGTCACAGCATATTCAAAGCTACTTATCAATGTTTGCTTACCATGTCTACACAACTAAGTTCACCTTTCCTTCTCAAGGAACATTGTCTTCGCAGTGGACAACAACCTTTCCATTACAGGAATCATGAAGAGTTGTAGAATTCCTATTATCGTTGTTTTTTCGCATTTGTCTTTGATTAGGTTTCCAGTTGTGCAATTCTTTTCTTATTTTGCAATGAAAAATTATTTTAGAATCAATTATTCTCGACTTCTTTATTTTATTCGAATGTTGTGTGCCAGAAATACTAGTTTTTTTTTTGTTTGGTTTTGTGTTTGGTACACAGAACTACTATAGTCTCGTGCAATTAACCAGGAGAATCATCACATTCACTGTAATAGCTTGGATATAACTCAACCAACCCCAACCTCATTTCTCATCAGATTAAGAAATTTTCGGTTGCTTCTCAATCTTATCTGAATCCTAAACCCAAAAACTCGATCACTTATTACTCTTATTTCTTTCTCCCAAAATCGGATACTCACAGCAAAGAAACCCAAACTTATAAACCTCACAATCACCCTCCCCTCAACTCCAAACCTTTCTACTTCTATAATTCTGATACCTCCTGGCTGTTCATAACAACCCTTTCAACAACCACAACGTCCACAGATTGTAGCTACCATGTTCAATATATGACTTATGAGTTTAGTCCAACTGCCCAAAGAACCTACCACAGATTGTAGCTACCATGTTCAACATCACAACCTCGTCATCGTCCTCACCAGCTTCTAACTTCCCCGCCCTTGAACTTGCACACTTTCGAAGCAAACTTCTTACAGAAGCAGTTGTGTCTGCATTCAAGGGGATACCCACAGCCACAAATAGAGCGAATAACCAAGCACAATCATTCCTGCACAAACTGCTTTTTGTTTCGAAGGAGTTTATGCACCTTTTGAGCATAGAAACACGTGCAACATCATCCAATCCAAGAATTACAGATACTGTCGGATCGCGAGAACACCGTGAGGGCAACTGACATTGGTTGAAAGGTCTTCGAACCCTCAAGATGTGGCAGAGCCTGAAATTCAGTATAAACATTAATTACAAGTGCACAGAGGTTGCACATATTGAGTTATGAGAGTTAGGTATGTTTGTCGCTTTAAAATGAAAAGTGCGACTCCATTGAGTCACTTCAAATGACAAAAAACAATGACTGAATGGGTGTCTCTTAGAAACAAAAAAATGAATGAACAATGACATGAAGCAAGAAGCAAGTAATCCATTTGAATTTCAATGCTTCTATCAACTCTTCCTACATGTAACATATATACTACGTAGTTCAGGCAATCTCATAACGAAAACTACTAGGGTATAAGTGAAGGAACTCCTTACCACTATATGACCAACACTATAAGTAAAATGTTTCATCGCTATCCGTATTTGTTCTTTTTCTCTTGGCTGGTAGTCTTTTATTGCAGCCAAAATACTTTTGGAACTCTTGTTTTTTCTGTTTATGGTATTGGAAGAATGAGTTTTAGCAAACATATCACGTAGCTGCTCTTTTCGTTTTCACTTTAATTTCTAGTACTAGTTTTATGACTCTGAAAACACTATTTTGCAATGGAGAATGAGTGGGGTTTATATAGGTTAGAAGTTACTGTTGGTGAAATCCTTTCATGAAAAGTCACATCCCTTAGTGGAGAGTCACATCCAGACACTACTATCGATTTCCAGATGTAAGACAAAGAAATTGCGTTACAGAAGAAGAAGCGGAATTATTGACAATGACACATAGAGTTTGTGCATCAGTATAAGAGAGACAGAACCAGTTCTTTACGATATCTACCAGAACGGATCCTGGATAGAACCAAATGTCAGAGTCGATACTTCTATTATAACTAAAAATTCTAATGCAGGCTTTGGTCTAGTTATTCGTAATTCTTCTACAGGATCTTTCGTAGGGGCAATGGGCTACTTACCACCCAAGCAAGGGATGTGGATGGAGTTGAAGGGATGGTAGGGTTTTTTAGCTTTAAGTGGGAGGACAAGAATGGGTGTCAATCTTTAGAATCTTGTCTTGTTTCTTTTCAACAAAAATAAAACATAAAAAATCCTTTGATCATGTGTCTTTGATTAGGTTTCGATTTGTGTAATTCTTTAAAGTTAATTAATTCGACTTGGCGTTTTTTTATTATGTGATTGTAACTTGGCTATACTAATTCTCAGGTGTGGGCGAGTCTTTGAACAAATGATATGAACATCTTCGTTGTATAATTCAATTAACTAGTTTTAGGATGTGTTATAAAATGAAATTCAGGTGTTGTTGGTGATAACTATGAAATTGATGACATAGAGTGCTTAGATTATACTAATAAACAGGTCTAATCACCGACGCAAACATGCAAAGATGTTATTCCAAAATATTCGAAGCTACTGAGTATTGTTGGTGTTAGTCATATATCACTGACATATATGTAAGTTGAACAAATCAAATGCGGAAGCGGGTTATTAATTCGTACCTTTTAATCGCTCCAAATGAGGATGTCGTCAAACAAAATGAGGATGACATCAAACTAAGGATCACTTGCGTTTCACGTTCTTGAACCTTCAAACTCGGCGGTGAGTAGGTGCCACAAAAATGAGCACAAACTATATTTCCACAAACTAAATACCGTATAGAACGTCAACCTCTTCTCCAAAGGATACTAAGGGATTTTGGTGATTCTACAACTAATGTTTGAATACTAGAAGATTTTGCTAGCCAACTAGAAAGCTCACTTAGAACTCTCTAGCTTATTCTCCATACTTGGTTTATCTCTTGCTAAACTCACTACTATTGAGTTGTTGTGTTTTCTTCTACTTCTTATTATTATGTTTCAACAAATGAAACTAGAAGCCTATTTATACTCAAACTTCAAGTATCCTCTTGGCAAGTGTCAAGGAAGAACTAAACACTTGGAGCAAGTTCTAACACTGGAGATAAACATACGGAGTAAGTGATTAAACACTTGTTAGCATCATGCAAACACATGGTGGCAAGAAACAAGACACATGTTTCACCATGGCTTGGTTAGTTAGAGAAGGATTTTTCTTTTGACAAAGTCAAGCACATGATTTTATATAACCACCCAAGATGGATTTTGGGCATGCACACACACATGGGTGCCCATATTTCTAACATCTCCCACTCACACGTAGTGTGTTAACGTCAGCATGCTTCCCAGTCAAAGTCCTAAGAGAAAAATGTTCATATTAGTAAATAGTTTGTGCGACCGCCGAGATACCTTGATTTTGGGAGCTCCATACTAGAACCTCATTACGAGTAAGCATGGAGTCATAAACCCTTCACAAAGAATGTTCGTATCTCATTACCTCAGATAATTTGACTACACCTGACACAATACTCTTAATCCTTCTAGCAAGCAGGATTTCACCCATGTAGATTTTATCAATTGTATTCATGATTTTTGACAGACGAAAAAATGTTGGCCAGCTATGAGTCACAATTCATGGTGTATCATCAAATTTTCTTCCAAGAAATTCATATCGTTCCAATTCAACTTAACATCTTTCCTAGACATGTATCATCATACGAGAAGTTGCATCGTATTAGAGAACATGCTAAAGTAGCATCATTAAGTATCCTCTTCATGACATAAACTCAAGTCAAAGGGGTAAATGAATTGGATATTAATCAAGTGGCTCACACAGCAATGAAGCAGGGAATCATTCATCGCTCTCACAATCGGTCGACTTAGCACATGCATTACAAAGTGTATGTTATGATGTTTCTCCCACTCAAATGGGCATGTCCAAGATAAAAAGCATACGTCATACGGATCTTAGTCTAGTCGCCATTTAGGCGCCTAACTTGATTTTCTCTGCCCAACAGTCATTCACATAGTAAATCGTTCAAAAATCACATCCGGCTTTATAATGTGCTTCATTAAATGGTGGTCACATTTAATGATTGATCTCTCTATGAAATCTCATCTTAGACATATTAAGGCGACTTATACTTGTATAGAAAAGCCTCACTACAAAAGCACATGATTTTCAAAAAACATATTTTCTGAAAATTGTCTTTTCTTTTGTCTCATCTTGCTCGCTATACTAAGCTCCAAGGCGAATCACCTGTGTGAGTAGGTCGATTCTTGCCTGCCGACAAATTAAATATCCGTGTACACATCAAAAGTATATGATTTCTACAAAAACATATTCATTTATGAAAGCATTAATACTTATAATAATAATGTTATTATCACATGTTCTACATATCACATCCTATTTAATCCCATGTTCTCTATGTGAGATTGAAAAGCAGTTTTCGGAATTGGCTTAGTCAAAGGGTCAGCCAACATCTTATTTGTGGAGATATGTCTAAGAACAACCTTTCTTCGTGCAACCATATCGCGTATAAAGTGGAATCTCCTACCAATGTGTTTGGTTTTTCCATGGTATTTGGGATCTTTCACATATGCTAGAGTTGATGTGCTATCACTGTGAAGCAACACCGCTTATTTTGCGTGTTCCAAGAAACCGAGTCTCTTAAGAAATCTCCTCAACCAGATTAAATTTTCTTGGACGGCCGCCGCAAGTGCAACATACTTTGCTTCAATGTAGACAGAGCAATACACTTTTGTTTCTGACTACACCAAGTGATTGCACCACCTCCAAGTTTAAAAACGTATCCTGAAGTGGATTTAAACTCACCTCTATCGTTGCTCCAATCGGCATCGCTAAATCCTCTAAGTCTAATGTCTTCACCATGGTAACAAAGAGGGAGATTAGCAGTCCTTTAAGATAACGAAATATCCTTTTAATCGTTTCCAATGATCCGGCCCAGGGTTACTTTAGTAACGACTTACTATCCTTACTGCAAAACTGATGTCAGGTCTAGTACACAACATAGCGTACATAAGATTCCCAACCGCAGATGCATATGGTACATTGGACATGAATTTTTTTTCTTCCTCATTCTTAGGGCATTGATCGTTACTTAGGACACATGCTTTGTCCATAGGAGTGTCAATGGGTTTACAATTATGCATTCGAAAGCGCTCAAGTATCTTTTTTATGTAAGTCTCTTGAGACAAACTAAGAGTCTTTCTTGAGCGGTCTCGCGTAATCTTAACACCTAATACATGATAGGTGTAGAATACACCGTATTTACTATATAGAGTTTATGCTTTCTTTGCTATTTTTCTTGTGAATTATGTATTTTATGTTTGCTTTTGAGTTATCAGGTATGCTGGAGTCGCATGGGGAAAAAGAAGGAGAAATTACCAAATTTGAGCAAAAATGGCAAAATTGTCATTTCATGGGCGAACACTATCCGGAGCCCGGTCTAGGTTAAATGCAGTCAGTCACCGTGGTTAAGGGGTGACCACATGTTATGGGGCATCTACCGGGGTATCCCTTATCCGATGCAGAGGGGTGTCATTATCCAACCCCAGTTCATGACCTAAATCGAGAGAGGATGTCTCTTTCATTTGTTCATTCATTGTTTTCACCTGAAACTGAGAGATGAAATGAAGGCGGCCATGGATCGTCGTGTTGAGAGAAATTTAGGGAGAGATTGAGGAGGTGATGTTGATGGCTGGAAGAGAAGTACTGGTGGTTGATTAATGGCAGGGTCTTGTTCAATTGAATCCAGGGAAGAACATGAATCCGGTATTGAAGCTGGTGAAGATGTGTGATTCAGATGGTCACTGTAACATAGGAATTAGAAATGTATAGCTGCCGAGAGCAAGATTTGAATGAGGAGATTGATGAAGCTCAGGGAGAAGATGGATCGGGAAACAGAGAAGTTGAAGCTCGGTTAGGGTTTACTAGATGTTTCAGTGGTGGTTATAACCAAACGATAATGAGTTTGTTTCTCGGAGCAAAGCAATGATGAAAAAGAAGATGGGTTTTTATGTGAAATTCGTGGAAGAGATGAGATTGATTATGGGTCATTCACGAGAATCGTCACAAGTTTGCTAATGAAGAATCTGATGAAGCTGGGATTTGAGAGAATGAATGTTGTGATTATGCCGTTGAAATTGGGGTTTTGCTGGTGGCTAAGGGCAATTTGGTGAAGCTACAAGCAATGAGCTGAGGTGCAGCTGCAATAGGATGCAGGTGATGCAAGCTGGTGATGTGTGTGGCTAGAAGATGAGGCTTATGTCTTGAAGGTTCATAGTGGTTTATGTGCTCAAAGTTCGAACTCAGTTGGAAGATGGATCTGTTGGTCTTATGTGAAGCCTAGATTCAGAGGTTGCAATGGCCAGGGTGCTAACATGGCTCTGATGCATAAGGTGGTCTTACCTAGTGATGATCTGTGTTGAGAAGCTCTACAGAATTACAGGGCATTGCAGAGTTGTTACTGAGATGGTGTTAGCTGTGTAGTTGTGGTGAGACAGAATTGGCTGTGCAAGGACAAGATGAGATTGCTAGATGGTGGTGAGATGCTGCTGATTCACAGTATGCTTGTGTGAACTGCAATGAAGAACAGGAGATGATGTTGGTGATTATCTGAATCATGTGAAACTGGCAGAGATGGTGTTGGCTGCAATGAGCAGCTGGGGTTTGAGCAATTGCAGGTGCAAGTGCAATAGGGGTTGCAAATCAGACAGTGCGATGGCTAAGAGTTGTGGAGAAGCCGGGGAGGAGACAAGTGTTGCTGGTGTTGTGCAAATGGAATGACTTAAGTGGCCCGGTTTGTCTTTGCGAGGTTGTGGAGCTGGTGCCATTTTTGTTTATAATGAAGCCATGGATTGCAGGCTAGAACTGAGTTGATGAATTGTGATTGCCTGTGGAGGTGGACTGAGTTGGAGCAGTGAAGCTGGTGCTGTGAGCTTGGTGAGGTTAGAGCCAGAAGTGATATGGAGTTGAAGTTGCATCACAGCAGGGATGTGGCTGAAGCTGAGATGTAGAGAATGATTTGTCAGGTGGATTGATGCCGCAACGAGTATCGAAACCTGACGAAACTGAGTTGAGTCTCAATTCAAGTGAAGGGATGATATTGAAGAGATGGTGAGCTGGTATGGCAATGATTATGGAGCTAATGGGTAATTGAGGTGTTTGTGATGATGACTGGAGTGTAGCTGCAGTTCACAAAGGCAAAGGAGAAGAGTTGCAGGTAGAGTTCTAAATTGAGAAGATGAAGGGCAGTTTTGTGATGTTGCAGTACACGGCTATGGATATAATGAGAAGTGTGATCATTGTGCATCACAAGGGTTTGGCTGTGCAAGATGGCTCAGGCTGTGCAACAGCTCTGGCCTAGAGATAACCTGACTCACACTGACTCTCCCTGACTCGGCCTGACTGGTTCTGACCCGATCCGATTCAGAGTTGATCCGACCCGTTGACCCGATCCGACCCGTTGACCGGTGACCGGGCGGACTTTGCCGGTCACCTGGGATATTTTCCGGCGAATTTTCCGGCCGATTTTCGGCCACAATACCAGACTTCCGACGACCGTTTTTGGGGCGTATTTTCTACACTCAAGTTTCTCCTTCTTATGGGCTTGGTGGATTTTCATCTAATGGACTTTGAAGACTAGACCTAATTTTAGAAGTTGGAGAAAAGCTATAAAGGGAAGGTCTTCTACAACATATATCTGATCTTTCTCTTGGAATTTTTAGAGAGCCGTGTTTGTTTACGCTTCTAGGGTTTGGTTTTGTTCTTCTTCTTCACTATTATTTTATTGAATATTGATTATGATGAACTCCATAGCTATGAGTATCTAAACATATTATTGGTTATGGGATAAAAGTTGATTTCTCAACATGCTTTTGATTCAATGAATTAGTTTTGTCTCGCAATTATTGTTTGTGATTCACAATTAATAGTGTTATAAGATTTGAAAACTTGTTAGGTTGAGTCCTAATCAATCCGATTTGTGTTCATCTCTAGAGCTATATTAGGGTTTTCAATACGAAAAACGTTGTTTATCCCCGATTCTAAGTAGCATAATTGTGGTTAGTGCTTGTAGTGATATATCCTACTAGTCACAAGTGAATCATAACTTTTGTTAAAACGTTTAGTGCTTTTACACATTCGTTTGCATTGATGAGTCTTATTCCATAAAACTTAATGCTTTTAGGGAGTTAAACTTAATTGTGCTTTTACACTTTAGGTTGCTTTCTACGAAGAATTCACATATGCATCTTTTAATGTGGTTGTGATGAAAACAGTGGAATTAACGGTTATACTTGCGATCAAGATATCCTAGGACTTTTAATAAATACGAGATTAAATACCAATTCTAATCATTGATGAAAATACATGTTTGTGAATGAAACTATCCCTTGACCAATATCTTCTCCTTATTGATTTCTCAATTATTTACTTTGCTTTCAATTACTTTTATTTCTCAAACAACAAACATCCCCCTTGGTTACTTTAGAAATGAAAATTACTTAACAACAATTGCCTCTCTCGTGGATACGAACTCTTCCTTACCTTGTGATTCATTTAAATTTAGTGCGTAAGAAAGTGAAATTATTTTTGACGGATTGACAACCGATCACTTTTTGGCGCTGTTTTAGGAGGCATACGGCTTGTTATTGAGTTTTTAGTTTCTTTTTACAATTTCTCGCTTTTATCTTTGCTTTTCGGTTCTCGTCTTGTTTCTCACTTGTTTTGCGAGAATTGTTTGCAGTACCTAATCTCCGGCTTCTAAGGATTGGAATTATCCAAGGTGCGGATAGCTACTCGACGCGCACAATACTCCAACCAAGTCAAGACACAACGGACGAGCACGAGTTGGAAGTAGGAGAAGAGATTTTCCGACAACAAGAAGAAGGAAAAGAGGTTCCAATCGTAGACTAACCACACGTTGAGGAAGAATTAACAATGGGTGATGCAAATCGTTCACTCAAGGACTTGGCTTCTCATAGGCTTGATACACAACAGGTGTATTCAAACGAACTCTACTTTTGAGATAAAGCCGGTTGCTTAGAGAATTACCAAAATTCCATGGCATGGTGAATGAAGACCCAAACAAACATCTTTTGGACTTCCACACCATTGTCACGCCTATGCTTCCAAATGAATGTTGAGGCGGATGGTGCAATGTTGAAAGTTTTCGGTTTCTCTTTAATGGATAGTGCTAAGGATTGGTTGTACTATTTACCTCCCGGAAGTGTCACGACATGGAATGGGTTGAAGAAACTCTTTTGGAGAGATATTTTCCTCGCATCCAAGGCTACTCAAATTCAGTTTTGCAAATTCCCGATCACAGTTGGTAACACACTGACTTATAACAAACGCTTACCTGTTGGATTTGGCGCGCATCCCAGTTAATATGTATACTGCGTCCCAGTCATATAATTACTAGCAGTCTCCGTCCTCTCAAAGGCCTGAAGTTGTGTTACAGGTGGCAGATCAAGCTCAATGTCTCCTAGCCCAATGGGTAGCCTTTGAGATGTTCTTGTGCAGAGGTTGATCGCTTCGTATTTCCAGCGGACTTTTGTGTGTTAGAGATGGGTCGAAGGTTCGCGGATGCGTCTCTTGTGACATTTACTAACTTGACCGTCCTTTCATGAAAAGCCAGCGAAAACCATAATTGATAGCGGATAAAGAGGCACTATTTACTGGAGTTCGATGGGGAAATAATACGTTTCAACATTTTCGAGACGATACGGGCTATCCTGGCGATGCTCCACTGCATTTACATCCCATTTGATACCAGTAGATGCATTGCGTTGGCACAATGAATGTTGAATTAAGCGGTGATGATGCTTTGGAAGCAGGTGGTAGCTGCATCCATGGATAATGGTGTAGAGAGTGTGGTAATGAAGTCCCAGGAAGCTCTTGGTGATCTTAATTCACTACAGAATGCTAGAAAACTCATAATATCTCTTTTATTTCTTCACCATGCGGTGATGAAAGCATGCCTTCCCAATTATTAAATCTCGATTTTAGGTGGAAACCTCTTCCAAGACCGCCTTAAGTACTGCTGGGTGATAATGAAAGGATTCTGGTGATTATTTCCATAAGCTTAGTGATTCACGGAGCAAAAGCTTAAGGTGCTAAGGAAGTACGAAGCTGGCCATAGGATGAACCAGTGCAGATATCGAGGTATTAGCCACTGCCAGTTTGTATCATGAAAGTGCGTTTGGAGGATGATCCATAGGCTACAGGGGCCAGACATGACGTCGTTTGAATCCTCCATGATGGAGATTGAAAAAAGGAGAATGCTCAAGGCTTTTGGGTAGCAGGTGTTCATCTACCCCATGATCAAATAGCAGAGTAGGTAAGCCTGGTACAAGTAGTACCGAAAGAAGTCAGGGTGTGCGGTGGTGGGGAATGGTAAAATGAGACTTGTCCCGCCTCGTAGTGCAGGCCGTTTGAAGTTTGTATTGGTTGCGGTGATGCCACGCCTGAGAAAGATCACTTTCCCACCTTTTACTGATGAAATGTATGAGCGTTTACTGGACGCCTCTTATGTGTGCTTTCTTGATGCTATTCGGGTTATAATCAGATTGTAATCGCATGCGGAGGACCAAGAAAACCCACTCCTTGTCTTTCAGTGCTTTTGCTTATAGAAGGATGCCTTTGGCTTATACAATGCTCAGGCTACCTAAAGTGTAGGTAAGTATCTTTTCGAATATGTTGAAAACATAATCGAAGTATTCATGGATGACTTTAGTGTCTTTAAGTGATTCTTCTTGACCTTTGCCGAGCAATTTGTCTCTAATCACTTGAAGCGTGATATTGAAACAAATCTTGTGCTAAATTGGGAGAAGTGCCATTTCATGCTAACTGCTCATGCGCATCGATTTTAGGCCATATAATATCTCTAAAGGCTTGGAGGTCGATAAATCTAAGATAGACCTTATTCGTGCTCCTGTCCTCCTCCTGCGGTAGGGAGAATTCGATACTTCACCTGCTCAGTGTGAGTTTTGCATCATGTAGAGTTCATCGAGGACTTTTCCAAGATAGCATCACCAGCTTTGCCGCATGCACCAGATGTGGTTTTTGACTTTGATAGAAATGTCGCGGCGTTAATCGTTTGAAAGAACTTTAATTTGACCCTTATCGTTCTGGAAACCCACGGAGTTGGGCCATGCATTTGAACTCCTTGTGTGATGCTGAGTGATTGCCTCACGGTTGAGTGCGGTGCTTGGGCAGCGTGTGTGGGAAGCTTCCACATGCTATTTATTATGCTTCTAAGACGTTAGATGGAGCTCGACAAGACTACAGCCACTCTGAAAAGAGTTATTAGCCATTGTTTTGCTTTAGAAAAGTTTAGCTCTTATCTAATTGTGTACAAAGTTATTTATCTTTTAGATCATACGGCACTTAGATGCTTGCTTACAAAGAAAGAGGCGACAAGGGCTCGTGCGATGGATATTACTCTTTAAGAGTTTGATATTGAAATCAGACAAGAAAGGAATTGCAGAATCTACGATTCTACGGATCAACTTAGCTGACTACGTGAGACAAGGAGACTATCCCGTTGCGTGAAGTTTCCTAGGATGACCAACTTCTCTCAATTGCTTTCGGAGAACCATGGTGTATCAGAATGTTGTCAATTACTTAGTTTTCTAAACAAATCCCCAGAAGAACTTGTCTTCTTTGAGAGGGACAAACTTAAGAGGTTAGGGAACTGATACATATGGGATGATCCATACTTATAGAAGCATGTAGTGACCAAGTAATCACGAAGGGTGCGTGCGAATGCTGAATTTAACTCTATCTTGTCTTTTATCACTCTTGCTTGCGGAGGACATTTTGGGAGTGAGAGAGAACATGCGCTAGGTGCCTGAAGTGGTTTTTATTGTGCAACTTTGTTTAAGGATGCATATATCTCGCTTGTACAACGTCATGATAGGTGCCAAGAACTGGCGCAATCTAGGTGCTCGAAATCAAATACCTAGAAACTTATGTTGATTTATTGAGAGTTTTTGATGTGTAAATTGTTGATTTTATGGGACCTTTGTCGCAGACTCCATGGGAATTTTTATATCTTACTTACGGTTGATTATGCCGATAGAATTGGAGCTAAAGCCACCCCTACTAATGCAGTCTAAAATGGTTTAGTTTTGTGCAAGCTAATATTTTGCAAGGTTTGGAATTCCAGAAGTACAATTGGCGATGGGGTTCTCGGCTTCCCAGCTTGAATTTCTAAACTTGTTGCTGAGCAAATGTAATGGCATAAGGTTGACCTACTTATCATCCCAAACCAATGGACAAGGCGAGGTGTCTAATAGTAGGTGAAATCAATTCTAGAAAGAGCGGTGAACTTCAAACAAAAGGGAAGGGATTGGAGCATGCGACTTGATGATACTTTGTGGGCGTATAGAACCGCGCTATAAAACACATTTATTGGAATGTCTCCTTTTAGGCTTGTGTATGGTAAACCTTGTCCTTGCCCGTGGAAATTAGAGCATAAGGCGTTTTGGGCTATTAAACAATGCAACATGGAGATGGATGGGGTTTGGAAAGCAAGGAAGTTACAACTCCAAGAGAAATAGAGGAGCTTCGCGATGATGCATTTGAAAGTTGCAGTTTACAAAAGAAAAGGCGAAAGCATTCCAGCAGTAACATGATTTCTAGAAATAATTTTGCATTGGGCGAGAAAGGGTACTTTGTTTAATTCTTTCTGGTATTCCAGGGTAAACTAAGGTCGATGGATCGGACCTTTTATTACTAATGTGTTTTCTCATGGTGTGGTGGAAATTCGTAGCATAGCTACGGGAAAGAACTTAAAGTTAATGGGCCTTAGGTTGAAACCATATTATGAAATTTCACTTAGGAAGTGGTGGAAGGAGTTAACTGTGGATGTGCTCCCTCTGGAGGAGTCATAAAGCGAGGGAGATAGTCGGGTGTTGACTTTAAACCAAAGCGCTAATTAGGAAACAGCAGAAAGGATGAGTATTTCTTGTCTTGTATTTATTTCTTTTCTTGTTTTTAGTTTTTCTTGTTTTATTTTTACTTTATTTTTGCTGATTTCTTGTTAGGATTTCCCACCTTGACTTACTTTGGATGATTCAATTTCATTGAGGACAATGTAAGTTTAGGGTGTGGGGGAGTGGGTTATGTTTATGTTGTAAATTTTTTGCAATTTTTCAACTTTTTGTGAACTAGTGAATAAGGAAACTCCAACTTGTAGTTATTTAGAGTCATAGTATACATGTCGCTAAGATTACATCGAGAATCTCCACGATAGTATTTGAACTTAGAGATGAAACCAGAGAACATGATCGGGTTTTAGTGTATGAGAGTTAAAGTTGGATTTAACCATGCCGGTGGCAAATAAGGTCTGTTGAATCGGTATTAGAGCGGTGATCCCCATGTGGAGACTACCCATGTTACATAATGTGAGGCACCAACACTTGATTCTTTAGACTGTCTAAATTTGTGCCTTTAGAGTGTGTGTGGCACATGCGTAAATTAGGCGAGAATGGTGAAACTGTGTCAATTTCCCACCATAGCACTATTTTGATCTCTTGAGTTCTATTTTTTATCAACCATGTTGGTGACATCGAATGCTAACTTACATACCACTTGTGATCTTGTTCGCAGTTAGCACCATCCACCTTATCTCTCTGCAGCCAACGGTCCATAGAAACACCATCATCATCAACAAGGGAGCATCACAAATTCGAAGGAAAGTTGAATGCGTTCGAATTTACAAACAACGGTACGGAAATGGGCAGATTTCAAATTCAAGTAAAGCAAAAAGGGGGCAAAATTTTCATAAAGTTGAAGACTATAATACAAGATGGAAATTCTCAAGGATGAAAGTTAAGAGTTTTATGTGTAAGAGCTATATATAGTTGAGAAGATTCAAAGCGGTAAAAGAAATTTACCTATAGCATTGTATTTTATTTTATTTTATTTGTATTTTTACTTTCTCTTGTCTCGAAAAAAAAAAAAAAAAAAAAAAAAAAAAAAAAGGCAAGAGGAATTTTTAGGTTTATCAATAGTTTTTATTTTTGTTTTATTTCTTATTTTGTATTTTGTTTCTCAAAAAAAAAAAAAAAAAAAAAAAAAAATCAAAATAAATAAAATAAATAAAATAAATTTGGGTTTGTATAGTTTGTTTTTATTTTTGTATTCTTTCATTAAAACTATGGAAAGAAGGAATATACTATAATGAAGTTTCAAGCGACAAGAAATTTGAGGAAAGAATCATATTGTCAAGATTCTACGAAGTTCGAGTTATCATCAAGAGTTGAAGGCCGAAGACGAAGATGAAGACACAGATGAAGACCGAAGACGTTTCTATGGATCTTTGTGAGTGGTGTAAATTTTGTTAGAGGCAGTTCATTCACATAGTAAGCATATTCCCACCTTCGTTAAATGGTTGATTTCCTTTCGAAGAGATCGTCGAGGAAAAATGGGCTTTCAAAATATATAAAAGATGTGGGTTTTCAAAATACTTCGGAGGGTTTTTACCTTCCTACCATTCAACGTGTCCTTGATTCTCTCTCTTCATTCCAACTTTGGACACATGTGTGACCCATAAAAAACATTTGTGTGAGAGCAATATCATAAACCCTTTCTTGTGGCGGAGTGAGACTTTTGATCACTCAGAACCAATTTTAGTCGAAGGGATGGTTATCTCTCTCTCAACTTTTAAGAATGAGATTATGTTCATTTATGTGTGTCTAACTTCTTATGACTAGTGTGGAGAATCTCTATGTCTTCTTAGCGCGTTGGATATCTATCATTACGGAGAACTAGTAAGTTGGAAATATAGGTTTTTGTGGGTAAATCTCTAGTAAACCCTCACGAGACTATAGCACTCGTCCACTAAGGACACCTAGGGGTTTAAGGCTTGTTGTTTATCTAAAAGTGAGTAGTAGCCTCGACGACACGGAGTTGTATATATTTATTGTTTTGTTTAGCAAAGTCTAAGTGTGGGGGAATCGATAGGTTTAGAATGTATAGTATTTTACTATATAGAGTTTATCTTTCTTTGCTATATTTTCTTGTGAATTATGTATTTTATGTTTGCTTTTGAGTTATCGAATACTTTTTGAGTCGCATGGGGAAAAAGAAGGAGAAATTGCAAATTTGAGCAAAAATGGCAAAATTGTGATTTGTGGCGAACACTATCAGGCCCGGTCTAGGAGTTAAATGCGGTCAGTTTAGTGGTTAAGGGTGACCACATGTTATGGGGCATCCAGGGGTATCCCTTATCTGATCGAGAGGGTGTGTCATTATCAACCCAGGTTCATGGCTAAATCGAGAGGATGTCTCTTTCATTTGTTAAAGTTCATTGTTTTCTATGGCGTGAGAGATGAAATGAAGGCGGCCATGGATCGTCGTGTTGAGAGGAAATTCGGGGAGATTGAGAGGTGATGTTGACGGAGTGGAGAGAGAAATGCGAGGTGGTTGATTAATGGCGGGGTCTTGTTCAATTGAATCCCGGGAAGAACATGAATCCGGTATTGAAGGTGTTGAAGATGTGATTCGGATAGTCCAACGTAACATAGGAATTAGAAATGTATAGGCTGAGAGCAAGATTTGAATGAGGAGATTGATGGAGAAAGAATGAAGATGGGTTTCTCGAGATGATGAAACCGATGGTTGAGAAGCGAGAATCGGACGGCGAGCTGGCTTAAGATTGATGAAGCTCGGGGAGAAGATGGATCGTGAATCGAGAGAGTTGAAGCTCGGTTAGGGTTTACTAGATGTTTCGAGTGGTGGTTACGCTCGGATCGATGATGAGTTTGTTTTGCAGGAGAAGTTAATGATGAAAAGAAGATGGGTTTTTATGTGAAGTCGGAAGAGATGTTGAGTATGGGTCATTCTGAGAATCTTTGTCAAGTTTGTTGAAGAATATCGTGTTTGGGATTTGAGAGCATGAATGTTGTGATTATGTTGAAATTGGGGTTTCTTTGGTGGCTCTGACAATTTGGTGAAGCTCGGAATGGTAGTGCTCGATTGGAAGGATGGATGCAAGCGGGTGATGTGTGTGGCTAGCGAGATATGGCTTGAATTCATAGTGGTTTATGTGCTCAAAGTTCGAACTCGGTTGGAAGATGGATTGTTGGTCTTATGTGAATCCTGGATGAGTTGCAATGGCCGGGCGCTAACATGGCTCTGATGCATAAGGTGGTCTTACCTAGTGATGATGTTTGTGTTGAGAAGCTCCTACGAGTGGGGCATTTGCGGAGTTATTCTTGAGATGGTGTTAGGCTGTGTAGTTGTGGTGAGACGAGGGTTGCAAATTGCAAGGACAAGATGAGATTGCTAGATGGTGGTAAAAGATCTTGCTTGATTCACGGTATGCTTATGTGGCCCCAATGAAAGAACGAGGGAGATGATGTTGGTGATTATGCGAATCATGTGAGCGCGAGAGATGGTGTTGGCTTGATGAGCAGTGGGGTTTGAGCAATTACGACGGAGTGCGGTCTGCAATAGGTTCAAGGCTGTTCTTGCTTGTGGCTAAGAGTTGTGGAGAAGCCCCCGGGAGAGCGGTGTTGCTTTGGTGTTGTGCAACAATGGAATGACTTAAGTGGCTTTGGCTGTCTTTATTCCCTGCGGGTTGTGGAGAAGTCTGGTGCCATTTTGTATATAATGAAGCCATGGATTGCGAGGCTGGGCCGAGTTGATGAATGTGATTGCTGTGGAGGTGGGTGAGTTGGGCTTGTGAAAGGCCCGGTCTTTGTGAGCTTGGTGAGGTTAGAGCCCGAAGTGATGGAGTTGAAGTTGCATCACCGGCGGGGATGTGGTTTGAAGGCCGAGATGTAAAGAATGATTTGTCGGGTGGATTGATGCGCGGCAGTATGAAAGCTTGAGGCGGATTAGTCTCAATTCAAGTGAAGGGATGATATTGAAGAGATGGTGGTGGTATGGCAATGATTATGGAGCTAATGGGTAATTGAGGTGTTTGTGATGATGGTGGAGTGTAGCTGCGGTTCTAAGAGCAAAGGAGAAGAGTTGCGGGTAGAGTTCTAAATTGAGAAGATGAAGGGCGGTTTTGTGATGTTGCGGTTCATGGCTATGGATAGAATGAGAAGTGTGATCATTGTGCATCCTAAAGGGTTTGGTTTGTCTTGAGATGGCTCATGCAGCGGACTGCGGCCAGAATAACGACTCACAGCGACTCTCCCACGACTCGGCTTTGACGTAGTTACGGCCGTCCGATTGAGTTGATCAGGCCACGTTGACCGTCCAGGCAGATTGGCCAAGGCCCGGACTTTCTTACACAGGATGTTTTTAGTGACTTTTAAGGCGATTTCCCGACCACAATACCAGACTTAAGCGGCCGTTTTTGGGCGTATTTTCGGCCTGGGTTCTCCTTCTTATGGGCTTGGTGGATTTTCATCTAATGGACTTTGAAGACTAGACCTAATTTTAGAAGTTGGAGAAAAGCTATAAAAGGGAAGGTCTTCTGAACATATATCATATCTTTTTCTTGGAATTTTTGGGAGGGTTTGGTTTTGTTATTCTTCTTCCTTGTTTTATTATTGAATATTGATGATGATGAATTCCATAGCTATGAGTAGCTAAACATCTTATTGGTTATGGGATAAAAGTTGATTTCTCAACATGCTTTTGATTCAATGAATTAGTTTTGTCTCATTAATTATTGTTTGTGATTCACAATTAATATTGTTTATAAGATTTGAAAACTTGTTAGGTTAGTCAGGAATCAATCAGGTTGTGTTCATCTCTAGAGCTATATTAGGGTTTTCAATACGAAAGCGTTGTTTATCCACGATTAAGTAGCATAATTGTGGTTAGTGCTTGTAGTGATATATCCTACTAGTCACAAGTGAATCATAACTTTTGTTAAAGCGTTTAGTGCTTTTACATTCGTTTGCATTGATGAGTCTTATTCATAAATCTTAATGCTTTTAGGGAGTTAAACTTAATTGTGCTTTTACACTTTAGGTTGCTTTCTCACGAAGAATGCACATATGCATCTTTTAATGTGGTTGTGATGAAAACGAGTGCTGGGTTATACTTGCGATCAAGATATCCTAGGACTTTTATGCATCTGAGATTAAATACCAATTCTAATCATTGATGAAAATACATGTTTGTGAATGAATCTTATCCGTGACCAATATCTTCTCCTTATTGATAATTCCCAATTACTTATTTTGCTTTTAATTACTTTTATTTGCTTAAATACAACAAAAATACCTTGGGTTACTTAAAGCTGAAAATTTATAACAACAAAACGCCTCTCTGTGGATCACAGACTCTTTCTTATCGAATACTATATTTATATCTAGTTGATTGAGAAAGTGAAATTATATTTGACGGATTGACAATGAGCCAATATGCTCATAATAAGTGTGTATGATAGAGTGAGCTAAGCATAATAGATAGGGAGATCTTAAAATAAAAAAATAAAGGGGGATAAGATATTGTACCAATGATCCAGGAGGAGGAGCTTTCCAAGGTACCATCGGCCCGTTAAGAGGAGTATTTCCCATAGCTCATTTTATCTTCGGTCAAGTCTTTGAATCTCTTGGTGTTGGCCAACTCGGAAGCATTGTGAAGTTGATTATTTTCATTGGGGAGAGGTTTCTTCCTTTTGGGATCACGATAAACAATGTTTGAAGGGGGATTCACTTAGGTTTTCAAAGCTATGGCTTTTTCTTGGCTTTCCGGGCTTCCTTCTTCTTCTTGTGATTTCAATATCCATATTGGCTTTGGTTTGGGCCGGGAGTGTGAAGGGTATTGAAAGGAAAAATTTTGGTATATATGAAGTAGGAAATGTGTTCGGCGGCGACAACTTATTATCAACTGCTGAGAGTTGTTAATATGATTATCTCTTGCAACAACTTTCATTTTTGGAAGTTTTTTCTTGTATGAACCCACAAATTTTTTTGCCAGTTCCAATCTTCTGTTTTTGATTTGACATGCCAGCACATCAGGGTGAGGAGAGCTTGACAGATCAAAAGGAGAAGTCTGATATCCAAAGATGATGGGACTGTTAGAGGGTGAAGCAATGTTTGCTATGGCTTTTTCAAGTTCCAGTCTTTTAGCAGCCTTCATTTTTGCTTCAAATTCTGCAGCTGCATCAGCATCAGAGTAATGTTTATGAATGATATATTTACCAGCTTGAATAATTTTTTGTTGAGGGGTCTTGGGTGATCAAGAATCATGTAGACTTTACAGAACTTTATGCCATTAAGAGCATAAACAACTTCCAACCAGTGTGAAATATTATGAGTTTCAAAAGCTTCAATACCAAACTTGAGAGACTTTGTGACATTGATTGTAAGTTTTACCTTTAATTTTTCAAATCTATCCCTACCATATGATTTTTAGCATCTTGATATACACCAATTGTTTTAACTATATTTTACGATGTAGGGATGATATGGGTTGGAATTCTATTGACAAGAAGCCAAATCATGACTTGAGGAAAATAATTTTCATCAATCACCTCGGGACCATTGACATGAACACCTGCTTAAGACCATAAGTTTCTCAAAAACTCCTCACAGTACCTCCTTTTCTTAAAGTTGTATAGTCTTCTTTATGAGTGGTTATGAGGATGTAGATATTTCTTCTCTTGTTCCATACATCAGCTTCAATTCTACTCTGCATTTCCCAATTCGTATTAATGAAGTTACTAACTGTGGATGTTTGAAAGAAAATGTTGCTGCAAAGTTTACCAATAAAACATCCTTTCCAGTCTTGAGGTTGTTTGGTTTTGATATTATCAGGGTTGATGAAGACTTTTGGAAACAAATCCTCTGGAATGTTTAGAGTTGAGTTCATTTTATGGACTAGGTTATCAATGGTGTTAGGATTGGAGTTTGAGGAGGAGGCCATGAGGCTAAGAAGGTGAGACAGGAGAAAGGAGAGAGTGAAAAGGTTATGTTCACTTGGTATAATATAGATAAAGGTTAATTTTCCAAAGGGTGGGGGGGAGTTGACATGCTTTAATTTGAATTTTATTCACGGGTGTATGCTGATGCTTGTCGTAATTCGGATGATTATCTAGAGATCTGATATTATGGGTCAAATAATCGAGTGAACTAATAATAATGTACTTGTGTATAGAACAGACTCCAATGACTTTGTTGCGTTGGTCTTGAGCTACTATGGCTAACGGTACCTTGGATAGTGACCTGTCATGAAAAGCCAAACTATATTCTATGTTGTTAGCAGCTTTGAAACTAAAAATAAGAGTAGTCAATGTTACCAGCTTGCTGTACTTTTTAACCTTGGTTTATTTTGGTATAGGATAACAATGTAAAAATTGTTGACTGAGACCTTGTTTTGGTTTGAGTGTGGTTCGATATCAGAGGCCCATACCCAGATTCGAGTATGTAAAGCGTGTTAATAGCACATGCATTGATCAGTCATCCCGGTGGCCAGAAATATTTTTCCGCCAAGAAGTGTATTGTGGTTTAGAGAATGATTGCCATCGTCAAAAGAAGAAATATTAGTAGCGATTATATGGGCTAATTGAGGGGAAATTGAAAAGACAGTGCAAGAAGGAAGAGGTTGAGCGAAAGGAGTGGTTTCTCTTCGGGAAACGCTGTCATTTAATATTGAGTCGACCCACGACCAATTCGAGAAATCCTTTAAACGGAGCCAATTAACCGTCAGGGAGGGTTTCATATCCACAATTTCTTGTTTGTTTTCCTCCCTTTCTCGAGACATATTTCGATTTATTGAATCTTCAACATCATGTCTTGTAATCACATTAACGTTGATCGAAAAGGCAAGAAATATACGGGAAGTTGATATTGAGCCTCGTATTCATTGGTACCCCCTTGAGAGTCTTGTGTGGCTTTGTTTCCCTTGTGGGATTTCATTTCCTCAAAGGATGCGAATCTCCTGATTTTGAAGAGAGCTTTTCTTGGTATTTGGAATATGATCTGCAACACAATGTAAATATGAAGGTGGAGGAGTGCTTCCAGCGGGATGGACCTCCTGGTGTACGGTTCATGAGTTGTTGGTTGATTCCCCTGTAGAGAGATTGAGGCAGTTCTTCAAGCAACCAAAACCCGCTATTATTAATTAGGATACCACTAATCCTTTTGAGGCTCAGATCAACAAAAGGTTCCGAGAGAAGCGGCAAGCATCGAGATGGAAGCGTTGAGGTTGAGGTGCGTGAAGATGAAATTGGGCCTCATTCTCCTCCCTCTTGATACAAAGCCTCGATGGGTTGGTTCTTATGATGATTCTTGGGTGTTGTATGCTTATCACCAAAAGTATGGGCCTTTTCAAGTGCATGAAGGTGTTGCTGTTGTTGCAGATCGGTTTCTTGTGTCTGGTTTGAGTAGAGTTGGATTTCAGTCCATCACTCTTGATGCTGAGGAAAGGTGATGAATGCACTTTGCCCTTCAACTGGATTGATTCGAAAAGCAATCTTTTTTGGTGTAATGCAATCCTCCACCCGTCCGATCCCGATCCAAACTATCCATCTACTGTTCTTGACGAGAATGAGCCAAAGACCCCTGCTCCAGAGCCGTATAGTGATGAGGATGAAATTGAGGTTGATCATGCATCAGCTGTTGGTTCTTCCTACCAGTCTAAGCCGAAGCAGCGAGTTGCAGAGATTTCTGTTCGCATGACTCGTAGCCGAACCCGGAGTGTCAGCCAGGAGACTCGGAGCAAAGTTGGACGGCAACAAAAGTAAGTACTCAGTGGAGCCATCTATTTCTAGCATCTGCAAAGTAATGCCATCTTTTCTTGAATTTGATAGGATGCTAGTATTGAGTGGGGAAAGGTTTAAACTTTGGTTTATGGTTTGGTTGAACAATTTATTTCTGTCTAGTATTGGTCTATCAGAGCAAATTCTTTTAAATTTGTAATGGCGGACAAGCTTTTTTGGTGGTGTTTTATTGATTATATTTGGTTTGTTATGAAATTAATAGTATGATGGATTTGTGGGTTGGTACTGGGTGAAATTTGGGTTTGGTTAAGTATGCTTTAGGAAAAATAGTAAGGAACCATGGTGAAACTGTAACTTGAGTTCAGATCGTGATAGATTGCATCTGAGTTGAGAGATTTCATCCTTGAGTTTATTGCTTTCATCCAGATAGTTTAGAGTGTTACTATTACATGTGACATGAGAGTTTGTAGTTGATGTTGTGAATGCACTATCAGGGACTATAGTTGATGTTGTGAATGCACTATCATGGACTGTAGTTGAAACTGTGATTCCTGAACTTCCTGCAGTGCTTGTGGTGTTTGTGATTCTAGAGATTTCTATTTGTCTAGTGAATTTTGTGATTGCTCTGAGATGTTTACTTCCTGTGTTATCAGTGATTGCTTTGAAATTCATATTTCATGTTATTTGGGTAGGATTGAAATTGAGGCAATTGCAAGAACAATGGTGATTTGGTCTAGTATTCTCCATTAAAATGAGTGATTGAGAAGCCAACAATAGAAACTAGAAACATGAATTAAGAATCTCAGGATGTAGACATAGAGATTGAAAATCTGGCAAGAAAATCCGACGAAAAAATCCGGTATAACGTAGCCGTTAGCTCAGATGAAGATAAACATAACGGCTAGAAAGAGCCGGAGAGACGAGACCAGAGGAAGAGAGAGCAGGAATTCAGGATGAGAAATTCTTAGAGGAGAGAGAAGAGGAATTCCTCCACCATGTCACTTTCGTTTAGCTTGGATGGCATTGAATTACGAGCACCACAACAGTTGGTTAAGATAAGAAACTTAAAAAAAAAAAGGGATATTTTGACTTTGGGTCACATAAAAGTGACCAGAATTGCGTTTGAGTCACCAAAATATTTTAATTAGAGTTTGGGTCACGGACCGTTATTGACTGTCTTGACCGTTATCTAAATAAAATTTATTTTAATTAATTTTATATGTATTTAATCTCATAGTGAATATTTCCCCTCTCTTGGAGGATTTTTATCAAACAGTAGATGTGCTTTCTGGGATCTTATTAAAATGCAGTGATGCATTTCTTCCTTTAACCTTGGTAAGCGTTTAGATGGGCCGCATCCTTTTTGTTTCAACTGGTGTAATTTCGAGACAAATGCTAAGCCAATATCACGATTTGTAAACTCAGTCACCTGTAATCCACTAGGCCACCTCATGTGAAAGTAATGCTTCTTCCATCTTCTTGTTTCCAAGTTGAACTAACAGTACCAGTAGCTCAATTCGCTTTACATACCAAAAACATTTCTCCTATATCTAATGTTTTCTATCTACCTGTTTTTTGGATGTATACTGTAATGTAAAGGTTCAAGTTGTTACGTGTTGTGTAATTGTTGTTGTTGCCCTGAAATCCCCTTTTATGGCTGACGTCTTCAAATTCACAACAAGAGAGATTAAGAGAAGGATACAGCATATAATAGTCCTAAATTGTCGATCTTGCTATTAGCCATGACTATTTTCAGAAGAAAGAAGATCAAGAGAAGGACGGTAGAGTGGTAGAGTTCGTAAATATATTGATCCCTAGGTTTTATTTGGTAATTTTAGTGTTTAACTAACTTCCCTAACAGTCAACTTGGTCAATGATGGTCTTGTGACCCAAACTCTAATTAAAATATTTTGGTGACCCAAACGCAATTCTGGTCACTTTTATGTGGCCCAAAGTCAAAATATCCCAAAAAAAAAAAAAAGAAAAAAAAACGGATTCCACGAGCACCTTGCAGCTAAACAGTAACACGAAATTTCCAATACAAGATACATCCTGTGTACCCCTGGCTGGAGCATTTTCTACCCCCTGGCATAAGCATAAATTCATTTCATGGACCAACTCAAAAAGAGTAGTGAAAAAAATGGGTGGGTGTCGTGCGGGGAGGATTTGCCACATCAAAAGTCAGTCCTCTAGTAAATTACGAGGTGGTGTGTAGTAATTGTGTCAGATTGTAGGGCTAACGTGTCACACAGGTTAAAAAGGCAAAGAGATTTTGAGATAAATTCTCAAACCTAAAATGCGCCTCCTCACTCCTTAGTTTCACCGCCTCACAGAAGCTTCAGATTAGATACACAGAAAAAAGAGATGAAAAGCACTTCCTAAGATCAGGCCTTGCAATTTCTGTAAGCTTACTAGAGAAATCAGTGTTTGCAAGTATTGGTAATTAGGTGCTGCTGAGATGTGTAAATTAGATGCTGCTGCTGCTGCTGCTGAGATGGAATGCAATTTCAGATGCTTAGAGTGTGATGTTGAACTGTTTAGTCACTGTAATACTGTGATTCACTTATGGTTTTATGGTAGTTTTGATTTTGGGGGTTGTATGTGTTTTTAACCCTTCCACTGAAGAATACAAAAATTGAATGCTGGGATGAGATTCAAAATGTGCTTGCAAGCGTAAATCTCAGGACGTCGCTTATGATGCTGAGATTTCGAACCTAATGGGACTCAATCTCAAGATGGCTCAAGAAATCAATGATCTCAACCAGATTGGGCATTCAAAAAGCTAAGAAATAGGTGGTTTCAACCTGATAAGGTGCGATCTTCCGTTTCAAAAGTTAAAGAAAATAAGACATAAGTTAAAGAAAATAAGACATCAGAATGAAATGTGATACCACATTCACTAAAGAATACAAAAACAAGGATGCCTGCATTGCTTAAGATGGCACACCCCTTTTACATACAGGAAGTCAAGCAGCCTTCCTTTGGTTGGGCAAACTCTGTCTTTTATGCTTTCTGCATTTGATTTTGATTTTTTGTTTGATAGATTTAGATGTTCAAATTGAAGTATAATTATCTAAGTTAATAAATTTATGTTTCAATTTATAGTTGTAAAGGGGACTCTGGAATAATGAAACGAATGTGCATTTTTTCTCATGTCTGTCATCTGAGAACTGGGTGTTGTGTATTTGAGGTTTTACTCAATATTTGATCCCAGGAGGATGAACTAGCAATGTTTAAAAAGAGCCACTTATAGTTAGGTATAAGTGAAAGTTCTATATAATGAAAGTGGTACATGATGCTGGTCTTCAATTTGGTGTAGTCCCAAACCCATGTATGGTTGTGAAGAAACCATGGGACAGAAATACATGCATCAGGCTCAGAGAATCAAATAGAAATGTTCAAGAAACTGAAAACTCTAGTAATGCAATTGAAATCAAATCTTGTCCAATCTCAAAGTTCATTTGAATTCAGCATTATTTTTTTTCAACACAAATTGGATGAACACAAAGCCAACTGCAATAAATGATGCAACACAGGGAGGAAACTGAATATCCATGACCCGGAAAGAGTACTCTCTGGGAGGAGAACTGTCTCCAGAAGAGATGAGATCTTTGATGTTGAAAGCCAGTATCTCGAGGCCTTTGTGCCATTCAAAACTTGAGCCACCAGAGTCAGTGTAGGAAATAAATAACCCCAAATGATTGCGTGAAGCTTTCAAATTTCCATTGAGAAACTAAAATCAAGCTTCTTCGACGGAAATTGTTGCCTGCACCAGCATCACCCAGTTTGAGGTAAGCAATCCAGATTTTGTTTGTGAAAGAAGAATGACGAATGGACATGGTTTCCTGCGCATTTGATCTCCAAATTCCATAGGATACACAGCAAGGGTAGCAGAATACCTCTTCTGCAGATGTTGACTGTTGTACCAAGCAACTTAACATGCTTTTGCCAAAGAGTAAAGCTAATTCTTGATTAAGCCCAAGTGCTACCAGGAAATGAATCTTGATCACCCAAAAGCTTATCTTTAAGAAGACACAAGCTAACATCCTTCACAAACATAATGCCATCGCTCTGGGAAGACAAACTAACTGAAACTGAATCATTGGAGAAGATGGTGTATAACTGAATCAATTTACAAAAGTGCATAATGTAGCGCATTCCTGAAAACAGAAATACATAGTCAATTTTGAGGTCCAAATATTTATCAAACATATTCCAGGAAGTGATACAAGTTACAAAACCTTTGATACAATTTCAGACAGAAATACAATTAGTTCTTGAAAACAAAAACAAAATAGTTTATATAAGAAATACGAGGAAAAAATTCAGAAATTTACAGGTTATAGTTTTTCTATTAGAGCATCCACAGTCGTGGAGTATAACCAAATTTTTTGGTAAAAAACAGACGCAGTGGAGACGGAGTAAAGACCAAAGACCGGACTATAACCAAAACCCGGACCATATTTAGTCTTTGAGTAAAGTCTTTAGTCGGGCGTAAGTGGAGTTGCGCAGTGGGCGTAACTCAAAGTTGCGCCCAACAATTAAAAAAAAAAAAAAAAAAAATGGGCGCAATTTGGAATTGCGCCCAATGAAAGCGCAACTTTGATTCGCCCAACAATAAAAAAAAAAAAAAAAATTTGGGCGCAACTTTGAGTTGCTTCTAACAATAATCAAAAAAAAAAACAAATTGGGCGCAACTTTGAGTTGCGCTAACAATAATAAAAAAAAAAAAAAAAAAAAAAAAAAAGGGAGCGAGATTTGGAGTTGCTTTGATTGGGGCGTAACTCCAAGTGCGCTGACAAATTTTAGTCTCCCTCCCAGCTGCGTTTACAACACGGACTAAACCCAAATTTTAGTTTTTTTTTTTTTTTTGCTCTTTGTTCTTTGGTTATGGTCGCACCACTGCAGTTGCTCTTAGATAACGCATCAAGACTATAAGTTTTAAGTTTTGAATATATCAAAATAGGCAGGTTACCCAACCATCATTAACTCTGGAACATGTAAAAAATAAGCAGACCATTTAAACAGTTACAAAATTCAGGTGGATCAGACATTAAACAAATTAAATTTATTGTAATGGTACCTGAAACTGGGTAGATGGTGCCATCTTCAGAGAGTCTTTGTGGTAGGCACAGTTCGACCAACATCAATGAGTGATAGAGGTAGGCATCAAGTAGTGCTTCTTGCTGATCTATAATTCAAGTTTCTTCCCATTATAAATAGTCAACTTTGATCTTCTCAGAAAGCTTCCATTATCACAAACACACAGGCATTCTGATCTAGTAGCGAATACAACCTTCTGCTTCTTCTTTTTTACCTTTTGTCTTAAATTTTCATTGTTTCAACTTGCATCTTAAATCCTTGGAGAGTACCAGCCATGTTTTTCGCTGCACTATCAACTCTGTTACCACAATTTACAGAACAAAACACACCTTGGTAACATCTGTAACAAAAACAACAATTAAAACCATATGTTTGACGAAAACCCTTAAACCCAAGTTGTGTTAGCAAGAACAGGCTTCAAGTGACAATTTAGCGAAAATGTTCAAGAAATCAAAGCAGGGTATATCAAATCAGGGTAAGATATCATACAAAGTATATTCAGAGTCAAATAAACTCTAGTGAATCTCCAAAAACTCAAAAAACTATTTGATAAAACAAGTAAGAGAAAAATTACAAAAACACGAATTAAACAAAACCCGCAAAAATTAAGGAAAGAAAATTATTAAAGAATCACCTGAACGCATTTAGCTTTTAGCATAAGGAGAATCACCACTAGGAACTCTACACAGGGAGAACGATAAAGCAGTAGGTTGTAGAAGAATCACCCTGAACCTTCAACCTCACCAGCATAACTACCACCTCCAACCTGACCAAAATAAGCTTCAGTTATTTGACCACAACCAGCAAGACCAACAGCATCCTCCTTAGGTTCAGCCAAGGAAAACAATTGAGAGCTTTATGCACAACCAACCATTAGAAGCTGATCTTCGAACATACATTCAATCCAAGCTCCAAAAAGCTTTTCAGCACGAACTGATGGAGAGAAAAGTACCAAATTCAAAATGCACATGCATCCAGCTTGGGTAAGTGTAAGCTGTTTATCTTTGTTTTTCAATTCCAGGTTAGGCAGAGCATTTATTTTGTATTCTTTAGTGGATGGTTTTCTAACATAAAACCATAGCCAAACCAAACCATGTCCAAACAACTGCACATAATAATCCATTTCAACATTATCAATACAACTTCACACATCTCTGATAGAGTAAATCAAGGCGCAATCTAAGAAATCAAGTCTTCAAAATGAGGGCAATCGAAATCTTGCAAGCACACTTACATATAGAGCAGTTTAGGTTTCCAGAACAGAACTCCTACTATTTCTTTACTTTATGACATTTTATAGTTGGTCCTGAGAAGCCCAGTTAAGGGCTCGGGTTTTGGTTGACGAATAACACATGGACAAGTACCTTTTAAGGATAACCCCTGGCCTGGGGAGTACCAGCCACGTCTTTCAATGCACTATCAACTCTATCACCACAATTTATCACAGGTCAAAATAGCGATCCTGCCTTGCATGGATTCCTTTCGAACATCTATATGAAAACAACAATTAAAACCCTTTATTTGCAAGAAAACCCTTAGTTAGCAAGAACATGCTTCAAGTGACAATTCAGCATGTTCAAGAAATCAAAACAGGGTTTATCAAATTATCGTAGAAATTATATTCAAAATCGAATGAACTCTATCCAATCTCCAAAAACTTAAAAAAATTATTTAATAAATAAAATTACAAAATAAAGAATCAAACATAACCCAAGGATATTAAAGAATCACCTGAAGACGTTTAGCTTTAGCATACTAGGAGAATCAACACTGGGAACTCAACAGGAGAATGATAAATCAGTAGGTTGTAGAAGGTCCTTGCAAAATACATCTACTCCAGCCAATTCCTCAATCGCCGTAATTCTCTTGGTGACTCTTTGGAAAAAATGTCCCAATAGCACAATTAACACCAACAAAATCTATCAAATTAATAACCAGCCTGCTGAGTTAAGCGATGGGAGCCAATTGCCATTGTTACTGGGAGCATATGGGAATCCCTCCAATCAAAAAGAACCAGAAGGGAGCCAATTGCCATTGTCACTGGGAGCATATGGGAATCCCTCCAATCAGAAAGAACCAGAAGATTGTCAATTCCGACCCCTAATTATAGGGAGGAGACGGTGTACTCTAAAAATGACCTTGAGTTGGAGAATGACTGAACTGCATGTATTACAATGATCTCTAATATACTCCCAGCAACAACTGCACATATGCAGAATCGACCAATTGCGGTCATAACCTGAGCAGTAGTTAACCAACATCAAATTAAACATGCACCTGCATCCAACTGCTTGGGTAAGTGTTAATTCTTCTTCTCTAGTCAATAACTCCAGGTTAGGCAGCGAATTTACTTTTGTATTCTTTAGTGTATGGGTTTCGATAACTAAGAAACCAGCTGTTGTAAAACCACAGCCAAACCAAACCATAACCATAACCAAACAACGAATAATATGAAAAATCCATTTCAACAGCATCGAATATCAACTTCTAATGAATCACATCTGATCTGATAGGAGTAAATCCAGTTGCAATTTAACACTTCAAAATTAAGGCAATCTAAATCTTGCAAACACAATTACATATAGAGCTGTTGATTTCAGTGATACCTTTTGAATAAGATGCCTTCTCCTCTTCTTCTTCTTCTTCAGCTGGAGTGAGGCGCAGAAAGAAAATTAGGTTTTACAACATGAACTGTTCCAATTTCTCTACACATTTTATTGTTGGTCCTGAGATGGATGATGGGCTGTATGAGATACAAGTCCAGTTATGGGCTTGGGTTTTGTTTGACGAATGAGTCAAACAAGATTGAGCTTGTGGCCAAAATTATTTGGGAAAAATACGGTTTAGTCCAAAACCCCATCCAAATATACTAGTTAGTCTTGACCCATTCAACTAGGTACAAATCAGTCCTTTTTCATTGAAAGTACACAAATAACCTTCCTGATTTACAATTTACCCAAATATTTACAGTTTAGTCCAAAGTGACTCACAATGATGTCAGTAATTTTAAATAATATAAAAAAAAATTAAAAACAATTTATCATTCCAACCGTTTGTCCAAAATTCACAAACTTTATATATTTAGAAAGCTCTTTCCAAGAGCTACAAAAAGAGTACCCATATGCCTATATAATTTTCATTTAAAAAAATCTTAGTTTATATTGGCGTACAAACATGTACATGTCTACAAAAATCCAAAAAATCAAAAAGACAAAACAAGGTGCACCCGTTTGTACACCAACATAACAAAAGTAGATCGCAAATTTGAATCTCATACGATAACAAGTTAGCTAGGTGATCCATTCCCAAGGGTTTACCGAACGCTCTTCTCATACCAGTTTGAAGCCTGTCAGCTCCGGCACATGAAAGCATCTTGTTGATACGCAAGACATGGAAATGATATATTTATGCTGTGCATCTATACATACAATGACGAAGAGGAAAAAGTGGTCAGCACAGAGATCAAACTATTATTTCATGAAGTTTTTAACTGACAAGGAATCTAATAAAACAACAAAATAATTATACAGTGGGAGCTAGATGTTGGTGACTCGTAAGCTAAAATACCGCTATAGCACCAGTTTCTAACTTATTTTTCACCTAGGCCTATATAATTGAGTAATCACTGATAGCATGAATACTGGGTAACACATTGATAAACCATCCAGTTCTTACGGGCTAAAGCTCAGAAAAAATGATTATACTAACTTACAAGTATGAGCTTAAATCTATTCATCTGTCTGCAGAGATTATTTTAATAAAACTGTTCGAAAATATAACTGAAGCTGCAACAAATATCCTAGAATGTACATTATCTTTGCCTAAGAGATGTTACAAGGATCTAAATTTCTAATGAGAGGACAACTTTTGATGGTATAAGAAAGAGATGCATTAACTTTTGATGTTTTGTGGTATAAAAATCCAACATTTATACCATAAAAATGCACATATTACTGAGATAACACAATAGTGTACAACTTCGTACACATCTATAGAAAATCCAACACCTATACAATTAGTGTTTTCCGTAATTTTTGGTTTGTATACATAAATATAGTCCTACAAGTGTACAACTATTTACACCTAAATAATCAACATTTGGACTACTATGCACACCTAAATAACATAATGTGTGTACATGCACTACTTTGTACACACCTACGAAAAAAATATGCATGAAATCGATCATTCATAAACCCAAACAAACCTACCTTTTCATGATAATTATACATTAGTGCACCAATATGTTCACCCATGCGAAACATGCCTAAAATCGATCCTCCATAACCATACAAAAACCTACTTTTATATAGAAAATACACTGGTGCACCAATGTGTACGCCCTTGCAAAACATCCATAAAACTGACCATTTATAACCACATAAAAGCATACTTCATACAGACTATCTTAGTGAGTAAAATTACAAAGCTAGAGACACTTACATCTGTTTTTCCTTAGTGCGTTTTCCTTGTCGCCACTCCACCATTTACTTTTGCTCACTCCCGCTTGCTAACTCTCCTCTTCCTAACGAATGAGCTTCATCCTCTTCAAACCAACAACCTCTTGATATGCTACTTCAACTATATTACTGTAAAATGAAATAAAAGAGTGGGTTGATAACAATATCCCTATTACACCAAAGGTACATAACGATTGACAAGTGTATAACTATGTACACATTGAAAATCAACATGTGTAAAATTATGTACACATTAAGAATCAAGATGTGTACAACTATGTACACATGTTATACCTAAATGATCATATCTTTCCATGTTTCCCCTTAATCAACAAGCAACCGGAATATAATATCACAATAACGAATAATACCAACCACCGGGTAAACCTTATTCCAAGTTCTCTATGCCGCTAGACCAGCAAGTGATAACATATTATCTTTCAAACCCATAAGTTTCAAAATTATCTTAATTGGAATGAAATAAGTCATATACAAGAGCACAAATATTTATAAATAAATAGGCCACATAAAATGAATTGGCCACTCAAAATTTTGATTAACTACTCAAACTTACCCGTTGATAATTGAGTATAATTTTCCATATGTGTACCAATTTTTACACCCTTTCTATTTACCCAAGCATAAACTTATAGTCATTTTATCCACATGTGTACCATTTTGTACACCCAAGTTTTAAGCAAGCATAAACATAAAGTCAATTTTTTACATGTTTAATAACCAATTTGTACACCATAGTTATGTATGCAACATAAGCTTATGGAGCCATTTCTTTTCACACTTACACCCTAGTTATTGATGCATGCATAATATTATGGAGTCAATTCTCTACAAGTGTACCAGTTTGTACACCCCATTTATCTACCCAAGGATAAACTAATATTCATTTTTTCCATATGTGTACTAGTGTTTACACCCTAATTTTATGCAAGCATAATCTTATGGTGTCAATTTTTCACATGTGTACCAGTTTGTACACCCTAGTTCCAAACTGAAACCCACATCTCTATGGTTTTGAGCTAAGCTATTGGAGTTGATTATCTAAAAATTGAAACCGTATAATAGATGATATATTCTGAATAATATTAACTGCTCTACGAGATAAAAACTACCGATCGACCATCATGTGAATCAACTAACAAACAATTGAAACAAGGTCAGTGGACGATATAAAATTAAATGTCCGTACAATAGGAAAAATGCAAGGACCCATTGTCAACATGAAGTGTCTCTCTGCAATGGTTAAGCGGGGATATGGCCTAAGGTAGTTATGCTTGTAAAATGTGGATACATTAATAATATCTCTAAAGAAGCTAAAAAAGAAGAAGCAAGAAGATCGGAAATGGTTAATGTGTACAACTATGTATATATTAACAATAAACATGTGTACAACTATGTACATATTAATATTCAGCATGTGTACAACTATGTACACATTGACAATCAACATGTGTATAATGGTGTATACATTAATATTCAGCATTTCCATGCTATATAAGGATTCTAACAGTTTAACCAACAAACATGAACAAATACCATTTGTACCTTAGCTGGACCAAGATTTGTACACCAAGAGGCTTGCCCTTAATTAGCGGTATTTCATACCTTGACTGCTGCTGCTGCATTAGGATCAACATGTGTAAAATTATGTACATATTGAGAACCAAGATATGTACAACATGAAGAAAGGGTATGAATTAGCTATGGGCCTACAATTAGGTATTGGTTTGCATATCTGTCTACTTGTGTTAAGGAAAAGAAAATAGTTGAACATACAATACCCAATACCACCACTATAATATCTAGTTTCACTCGGCCATAAGCATACATCAGTAAGTCACCAAATGCAAACAACCCCCAATCCTCATTTTACAAGACAAGTCTCATAATTATTGGTGCCTCGGAGTAACATGGAATACACCTTACTTAAATTACTCCTAAACTTAAACCAAATTTTAGAATACCCCTCATATTATTGATTATTGCGGAATATAATAGTTCTCTAATTTTTTTAGTATTTCGCAAGTATTTTTCTTTAAAAGTGCTCCATGATTTGAGTTCTAATCCAAATTAACTATTTGAAGTCGGGATAATCTACACTAACTAATGGGAGTCTAATGATGTGGTGAAACCTCCGTTCATTTCCGTGTAAATTCTTAATAAATCAATTCTTGAGTAGTAGGTTGTCGGCACATCCCTTCACCAAGATTAAAAAAAATTGAATCAGATGCGTTTTCTACATGATCAATAGGTGTACAATTATGTACACATAATGATCAAAATGTGTACAACTATGTACACATTAACAATCAACATGTGTACAAGTATTTACACAAATATTTTGTAGATGATCTTTACACATAAAAAAGAATACAAACCATGCGCAATTGAGTACGAATTCATGGATGAAAATGTGTGTAATATAAAACACCCTTAAGGATCATTATATGTAAGAAATTTTAACGAGTCCTAAAAAGACTAGAATAATACCTCATAAATTTTCCCCGCACTTATTAAGACCACAAACATCTATTATAGAGTGCCAAGCGTACATATTAGGACCATATATGCAATCAAAGCACAGACCAAATACCTTTTCTTCCCGAATTCCAGAATGGCCAGAGTGAATAATATCTAAGCCTGTGGGAGAAGGCATGCATACCTGCAACGTAACATTTTGGAAACACAAGTACTTACATAAAATACAGAACTACTAACAAATGATCTAGGCAAGCCCAGTCTTACTTTCCGTAAAATGATCAACAAAATGTTTACATCAGAATGCATAAAAACATAGGAAAGTCTTTCTCACCCTTCTACAAAAATGACCAAGTTACACTGAGAGCTCTTGGCTTACAATACAACCATGTACTGACATCATTCTCCTCTCGCCATTACGTCTTCCATGTCCGTGGAAGCAAGGAATGCCTGAAAAAACCAAACAAATGACAAATCAACATATATATTCAAAATTTTAACCTACCTCTTAATCAATTTCCCATACCAATAGTGTAATTTATAATGTTTTACAAACAAGTGTCTAGAATTCAAAAATAGTTGCACATTTAGCTAACCTTACTATCAACTATAAGTATATGGATTTTATACAAAATCAAATCACATACCTTTTAAGATGCAATTCAAATTTCTAGTAATACTAGTCTTCCTTTTAAAAAAAAAAAAAAAAAAAAAATACTGAAAAACTAATGAGGCACAAATTAAGCAACCAATCGCCTCTATACTACAAGAGACGAACACATCCAGGAGTAGGACTAGTCTCAATGTTACTTTTAATTAAGGTTTTCAATTCATTTTTAATAATATCCTTTGTAAACTAGTCTCAATTGTACTTTGAACTCAAAATCATACTTCAAGCTAAGCATCGAGGTGATATTCTCAAAACCATGGTTCTCAAGGACCTAAACCTGGGGATTAACCTTGTTAGCATCACACCATAGATTGGGCATGATTTTGTACATAACATAGCTAAGAAAAATGATAAAGAACAAAATGACACAAAACGTATGCCTTGTACTCTACTAGGTGCATTTATGACCAATAAAATCACCTGTATATGGGAATGTATGTTAATCAAACCAAATATCTAATCTAAAAAGTTTTAAAATTTAAATTTACTAACATCAAACAGAAAATCATTACCACCTATATGTATTCATGCTAGGAGTATAATTCATGATAAACAGTAAACTTAGGAGATCCAGTTATTAATCTATCTTCTAGTCGGAAAGTTACTAAACTATTTTTACTGAAGCATATCAATGATTTGCGGAAATGTTTGGCCATTCTATGCGCTTAAGCGGCTATGTTGCAAGTACCGCAAAAGTTGCATTTCCTATATTGGATTATTAACTAATCATATATGAAAACTTCTGTGAGATGTATTTTTGCAATTAGTTTGCAGATGAAAATTTCCTCTCTCGCCAAAACGCCGACAATAATATGAATGAAGAGCTTTCTCAGTTTCCCATTCATGATTTATCTTCATTCGACTTCCTAATCTTCTTGGCGAGTTTTAACCTAATATGTATGAAGTTCAAGATTCTAAACGGGAAAACATTATCGGATCTATGAAAAATACACAAAAAATGATCGAATTAAATGAAGCAAATTACCGCCAAATCGCCATATTGATGAGGAATCGAATCAATCAACCTTGAATGATGAATATCAAATCAACCGATCTAAAATTGATTCCAATTTTTTTAGAACCCCCAAATTGATGAAACTAAGTCTAAACTGAATATTTACAATATGCAAAATTGTGAAAAAAGGAAGTCGGTGAATCAAGTGAGATGAAATTAATCGAATGAAAAAATGAAAGGAAATGAAACTAGTAACATTGGATTCAACAAAGGTGGTTGGTGTTCTTTTCCTAGTGTTGCAAATGAAGAAATGAAATCGAATACGAAGAAATCATACGACCGATGGGTATTTTTGTCACTAAAAAAATCGTTTTGACTAAATCGTTCACAACTGGACTAACTCGTTTCATATTTGGTAATTCTGGACCTTCTTGTATCAGGCTTGAGAGGGATGGACTAGACTGTCTAAAGCCCAACAAGTTTGGGATTAAACGTTAATTTCTACAAATTATTTGCCACAGCGTAGTCGAATGTGCATTTTCTTTCTAATGTTTGTCATCTGCGAACTTCTGACAAACTCATTTCGGCATTTGAGGTTTTACTCAACATTTGATCCCAGATGCACTGGCGGTGTGAAAAAGAGCCACTTTTAGCAATTTTTCGGTGTGACGTGTCGGCACAAGAGGTTGTTGTGATTCGTGAGTTTTGTCTTCTGGTTATGATTGGAACTCAGTTCTATAAAGCAATTTTTCGCGTTCGGATCTATGGAAGTTTACTAGAATCAAATAAGAAAGTTATTCAACAAGAAACTGAAAACTCTGGTAATGCAATTGAAAACAAATCTCTTCAAATATCAAGTCTCTTTGAATCCAGCATTTTCTCTTAACTACACATTGCTCCTTCATCAAGTACTTTGTGGTCTCGAAAATGGATGAACACAAAGCCACCGAAGAACGAAAAACCGAAAAGAAAATAACGAGATATAAAAATTACAAGAAAACATACGATAGCACTAGGCCAAATAGGAAATCATGAACACATCAAGGAGGATGCCAAATGCAAAGTCCCAACTGAATATACATGAGCTGAAAAGAGTATCCATTTATGAGGAAAACTTTTGACTGCAGAAGAGATGAGAGCTTTGATGTTGAAAGCCAGTATATCGAGGCATCTGTGCTATTAAAAACTACTGCCACCAGATTCAGTGCAGGAAGAAAATGACTCCGAAGCTTTCAGATTTCCAACGAGAAACTAATATCAAGCTGCTTCGACAGAAATGGTTGTCTAGACCAACACCACCCAGTTTGAGGAGGTAACTCAATCCAGATTTTGTTCGTGAAAGAACACTGACGAACAGACAAGGTTTTCTGCACATTCGATCTCCAAACTTCATAGGCTGCAGTGCAAGGGCACCACAATACCTCTTGTACCAAGCAACATAACATGCTTTTGCCAAAGAGCAAAGCTAATTCTCCTATAGCCTAGTGCTTCCAATTACCAAGACCAGAAGTATGTTGATCATTCAAAAGCTTATCTTTAAGAAGCCATGCGATAACATCCTTCACAAACATAATGCCACCACTCTAGGAAGACAAACTGACTGAAACTGAATCATTGGAAGAGATGGAGTACAACTGAATCAAATTGAAAAAGAGGATAGTTCAGAACATTCCTAAAAGCAGAAACAGTCAATTAATAAGAGTTGATGTTCAATGTTATACAAGTTACAAAACCTATTCAAATAAAGTTTCAGCCCAAAAGACAATGAATCACAAAATGCTGAAAACAAAATCATTTGTATAAAAAAATGAGGAAAAAGTTGGGATATTTTTAGGTTGCATTCTTTAATCATTTTTCATACATAACACAGTGAGACTATTATCTACAATGATAGTGAACTAAACTAATCAGGGGAAACTTTTTTTCTAAAAGACAAAGATAGACGAATTTTCATTAAATGTAAGTTTTAGGTTGCATTGAATAAAAAGATAGACATGCTCCCCAAACATCAGTAACTTTGTAACAAGTACCATACCTGAAACTGAGTAGAATTTGCCATCTTCAGAGAGTCCTTGTGATACGCACAGTTCAACCAAGATTGATGAGAGCTAGAGGTAGGTAGAGACATTCTTTCATGACTTTTTTGAAGCATCAGATATCCAGCAGTGCTTCTTGCTGAACTAGACTCCAAGTTTCTTCCCAATCTAAATAGCCTACTTTGATCTTCTTATAAAGCTTCCAGCATCACAAACACACACACATTCCGATCTAGTAATGAATACAACCTTCTTCTTTTTTTACCTCTTGTCTTAACCTATAACTTATAAGAAACAAAAGTTTACACTCTCTTTATACTTCAACAAAGAAACCACAGCATGAGTCTCTTTAACCTATTAACTTTACTTTAAAGAGCACTAGCAAAGACGCATGTGCGATGCACCTGCCACGCCGTTCTGCAAGCACATGCCATAAACGAAAAATATACGAAAGAAAAAAGCAACTTCACATCGATATTGTTTTTGCAATTCAAGATCTGCTTCTCTTTCACACATATGCCTGCTGTTCCACTCCTAAACCTGTAAAATATATCATTCATTGATTATCTCTTGAATTCAAACTTGTTGTGGAATTATAGGACTTCCACTGAGTTCTGGATCTCTATTCTGCTCCAATGATGCTTCTATCAACTTTAGAGCTTGCTCTATGCTTCTAGGGATATGACGGAGAATGAAGACTTCATTGTCTTCGATTGCTAGAATGACTTCTATGCTTCTGCCGCTTGAAGACTTCATTGTCTTCCATTGCTATAAAGACTCCTATGCTCCTCTCGCTTGTTAAAAGTGATTTGACATTCCAAAAGGGTCCTATAAAGCACAGTAGGAAATACACATTAGTTTTTATATACATACATGACTTCTTTACGAACCAAAGCAACCAAAGCAAAATAAACATTCATACCCAACATATCCCTTCCAAATCTCTAGATCAATTATTAAACGTCTGTCAATATATGAGAGGCGAAATATCAACTAATGAACTTTTGTTTGTTACCTTTGGTCGCTCAATCTATTCAGTGAGCTATTGGCGGCGACTAACGTTGCTACCCCTGTTAGGGCCTGTAGCTTGGCTGATTGACGATTGATTCAAGCAATATGTAAACATGTATTTCCATCTTAAAAATAAATGACTCGTAAAGAATGATATGGCAATATATGCGTGATTCAGCTAGAATGTTGATATTTGAATATTTTCTTCTTCAATAAACAAATTAAACTATAGTCCTCGCAGAATGTTAACATATATTCCATCCTCATCGAACTATTCCAGCATATGCTTTCCTTGACGGTATCCCTACTCACCTGGTATATGTAATTTGACGGTGGGTTCTTTTGTATCCCCTGGTAAAGGTTCTCAAGGAAAGAAGCAAAGCAATTCAAAGTGTCTTTGACACTTGTCCCACTAACATTAAATGGAAAAGAATCAGTCGTATTGCTGCTATTGTTACAGCGAGTTAGTATCTATACACTTAACCACACATTCTTCTAAAGCAGCAAAAATTAGGTGTAAAAATACTAACACATTTTGGGCATCGCCTGTGCAACACCAATTTCCTTCTTGTATTTCTTAAGCAGCATATATACTCACATGGCATCCGACTAATACGAAGTTGAATAATGGCTTAAAAGTGCAAAAAGGATTCAAACGGTAAAAAATGTATTGATGTTAATGGATTCAGTTAGGAGTACTATTAGTGGATTCAGTTGCAATAATATTAATGGATTCGGTTGCTTGTGTACTTACCAATAACGAAGCTGGAATCTTCTGAAAGAAATTGGTCCTTCCCAAAATGCATTGCGCTGAAATTGTGGAATCAATTTTAGATTAGGCACGAAATTGAAGAACAACAAAGTTTCGAATTAGGGGAAAATAAAGCAGCAATCATGCTACGATTTCACCTATTCAAGCTAACAAACCACTGACGAAAGAGAGAACATGGGATTTCTTATGGGTATGATAGTGTTTGGTTTTGAATTGAAACCAAACAAAGATGTGCTGGTGATCTGAAAACTTCAATTGATGAAATCAAACAAATCTGTGACGGTAATCTGTTCAATTGAACGTGAAAAAAACTCTAATGAGGTTGTCGATCGATGTGGAGTGTTTGATTTAACTGATTGTGTTCAATTGATGCTGTTGAATTAAGATTCTTCTCTTAAAAATGAACTTTAAAGATGTTTCTTCTCTTAGAAAAATGAAAAAAACAGCTGTAGTTCACAAATTATGAACATTCTCTTAGTCGACAGTCTAATCAATGATTTAACTTAGCTTACCGATTGATCTTACTAATTGAAACGGATAAAAGCCCATTCAAACCATTCATAAAGTAAATTTAAACTAACTTGTGCCTCCGCTTCTGTCATCTGATTTTTTGAGAGGTTCGTCAAAGTTTCGTCGAGTTATCTTCTTCATCCGATTCCATCAGATCCCACCGGCGGATAAATCCAAATTCCCAAATTCGAGAGAAAGCAAAAGAAGATAATTAAAGATCAAAAACCCCCAATTGTTTGTTTTGTTTTGCTTTACTTTTGTTTCGGGGAGTAATTAGTCGAGAAAAACGAAGAGTGAGAATTGGTTTTGGAGGAGGGTGGTGGTGATGGTGGTGGTGGTGCCAGAAAGAAGTGGTGGAGGGCGGTGGTGACAGAAGGAGGCGGAGGTTGTTATCGAAGGAGATTTTGTTTTGAGCAAACGGATAGAAGAAAAGAAATGAGAGAAAACACGGAGGAAAGGAATTTTGATGTTTAATGAGAACATTTTTGTAATTTCGTGAAAGGCTTCACCAAAAACTGTGACGGTTGAAAAGGGGGCCTTTTCTTTATTATAGTAAGATAAAGAAAATGCACTGAACATTTCATTGTTTCAACTTGCAGCTTAAATCCTTGGAGAGTACCAGCCATGTCTTTCACTGCACTAACAACTCTGTCGCCACAATTTATCGCAGACCAAAATAGTTATCCCGCCTTGCTTGGATTCCTTTCTAACATCTGTAACCAAAACAACAATCAAAAGTTCAAAACCCTTTATTTGCAAGAAACCCCCCAAACCGGAAAACCCTTTATTTGCAAAAAAAAAAAACCTTAACCGGAAAATCCTCTTCTTGTGTTAGCAAGAAGAGGCTTCAAGTGACCATTCAACGAAAATGTTCAAGAAATGAAAAGCAGGGTTTTTTGAATCAAGGGTAAGATATCATAGAAATTACTCTCTTATATTTGATAAAATACGTAAGAGAAAAATAACAAAATCAAGAATTGAACAAAAACCCACAAATACTAAAGAAATAAAATTATTAAAAGAATCACCTGGACGCATTTAGCAGCGAGTTGTAGAAAAATCACCTGAACCTTCAACCTCACCAGAATAACACTTTAGGTCTCCAGAATTCACTTACTCTTCATTGTAATTACTGCCGCCTTATTCGCAAGTGTTTTTCATGTTCTTCCTTGCTCTTCGAGTAGCCGGGAACATCAATAATGAAAACAACTACAAACTGATTTAGAAACAGTCGAACATACATTCTCGGAACTAAGCTAATTAAGCTTTATCCACAACTGAAAACCAGCAAAAACCTCATAAGGCAGTGGGGAAAGCATTTTTCGTATTCTTTAGTGATGGTAACGGTGCTACCGGCTTCTTGAATTCGTCACCAGAATGAAGAAACTGTATGAATCATCATCTCCGTGTGTAAGATCACCCACAGCAAGCTCTATGGACTATGGCAGTAGTTTTAAAGTCTCGTGTTCCTAATGTGGCACCAAGACATCCACAGAGTTAAGCATTACCATTGGAATTTAGTTGACGACCTGTCAGACCTCAATAAATTCCCCTGGGGTGAATCAGTTGAAGAACACTTTCCTGGTTACCAATCCCTACCAATCTGAACTTAGGACTTACTTAGGCTCAGAAAAAAATGCAAAAACATTAAAACATCACTCCCATATTCTATTTTTGTATTCTACAGTGGATGGGTTTCAGCTTTCAACAACAAAGAAACCACATTATGACAACTACTACCAAACCAACCGGAAAGATGACCAAACAATTGAACAGAATAATCTACAGATTTGGATGAATAATCCATTTCACCAGCATCAATATCGACTTCATAACCCATTACTGATATTTATTATGATGGTAGTGAATCAAATCTCTGAAAAGAGAGTAAATGAAGGTGCAATTTAAGAAATCAAGGCTTGAAAATGTAGGGGAAACAAAATCTTGAAAACACAGACTTACACACAGGGTGGGTGTTGTTGATTTCGAATTGTAGTTCAGATTCTTATGAAATCCTCCATTCTGCTTCTCTTCTTCTTCAGCTTAGAATTTGCTGTGGAGTGAGACGAAAAACTAGGGTTTAGAAAGAAATGGGGGCTAAAAAGAGGTCCGCGGTATTTAAGTTTATGGATCCGGTTATACGATGACCCGAATAGATTTACGGATCTGGACTAAAAAAAGTCCGCTATCTAACCTGTGAATCAGAGGAGTCGGGTAAATCCACGTGCTTAAAATTGGTGCAGTGGCGGTGTGGAGATTGAAGTGCCTGAACTTGTAGGTTGTAGCCGTATGTTGGCTGTCTGTGCATGGGAAACTAGATATATCAAAACTGAGTCCTTGGAGTAAATTATGAGGTTATGAGGTTGTATTTGTAGCGATGTTTCGAGAAGATAGTTTACCTGTGGAACTGTGGCTAGAACTCTCGGATGGAGAAAAACAAGTTCAGTAAGTGGACTTTAGACCCGTGACAAAATCAAAGTGGATCGAGATTCATGTTGGGATTTCGTAACACCAGAACAGCCTGGTGGTGATCAAGGAAATGAAATCAATTTCTGGCTGTTTGAACAAGAAGTGTTGAACTGGAAAAGAGGACTAGTTATCGAAGGAGCCATTATTCGCCCCAAGAAATAAAAATCTGGTTTCGTTCCTGTTGTAAGTTTCTACTATGTTTGTCATTAACATTTTATTTCAATAAGAAACAGAAGACTCTAATAATGCATACAAACTTGAATTTCATTCCATTTTAAGTTGTTGAATCCATCATTTTCATTTTAATGGCAACACATAATGAAAAGCAAAAACAGAAAGTCAGATACAAAAATGAAAACAAATATACAAAAGAACTAGGCCCAACAGGAAGTTAGGAACACATCAAGGAGGACAACTAATGGAAAGAGGCCCAACTGAGAGTACTAATTTCAAGGAGGAAAACTTTAACCCAAATGAGAGCCTTGAAGTTGAAACCTAAAAGCCAGTATCTAGAGTCTTTTAGCCACTAAAAACTCGCGCCACCAGATTCAATGTTGGAAGTAAATAATCCAAGATTATTTTACCTGACTGAATATTTCAGATTTCCGCCGAGAAACAAACATCAAGCATCTTCCAAAGAAAAGGTGGTCTACACCAGGTAACTTAATCTAGAATTTGTTTGCGAAAGAACAAGGGAAGATAAGCTTGTCTGCAAATTCAACCTTCAAACCACACAGGCCACAAAGCATGGGAACCACAATGCCTCTTCTGCAGACAGCAGTTGTACCAAGCAAAATAACATACTTTTCCCAAAGGGAAAAAATAGCGATTACCAGGATATGAATTATCTTGCTCAGTCAAAGCTTCTCCTTAAAAAACCATGACAAACTGACTGAAACTGAATCATTGGAAGAGATGATGTGCAACTGAATCACTTTACAAAAGGGAATAATTTAACGCATTCCTGAAAACAAAAACAGTCAATTAATAAGATTTGAGGTCCAAAGGTTTATCAAACCATCCAGTGAACTTTCATACAAAGTAAGACACCGGGAAGTGATACAAGTTCCAAAATCAAATTCGAATAAATTTTCGGTCAAAATGACAATGAATCGATCATAAAAGAGCAATCTAAACAGATACACAATTCAAGTGGATTGGAGACTAAAGAAGGTTGCAATGAAGGCTAAATTATAGTAACTTTACTGTAATGGAAATTAAAGAACCAGCCATACCTGAAACAGAGTGGACGTTGCCACTTGCGGAGAGTGTATGTGCCAGGCACCGTTCGACAAACATTGATGAGAGCTAGAGGTACATCAGGACATCAAAGTAGCGCTTCTAGCTAAACTGGATTCCAAGTTTCTTCCCAATCTAAACACTTATAGGCTTCCATTACTACACACACGCATTCAGATCTAGCACAAAATACAACCTTCTTCTTTCTAACATTTTGCCTTCCCCAACACACTCTCCCATATATTCTTATAAATGTACATTGCGTTGCTATTATTGGTTAAGCAAAAAATTCTTGGAGAATCAACTATTTACATTCTTAGGTGACTTCCATAATTCCTTCATATCACAACTGCAATCTTTTCAGGATAACCGCTACACCATGACTTGAGATCAGGTATAATTTTTGTTCCCTTAATGTCTGCAGCAGCATTCGCAAGTGTTCTTCCTTTCTCTTGGAGTAGATGAGAACATCATCAATTGAAACAACTACAAACTGATTTAGAAACAGTCGAAATTACATTCTCCAAACTAAGCTGGTTAAGCTTTATCTAAACTCAAACTAGCAAAATTTTATTAAGGCAGAGCAGAAAGTATTAATTTTTGTATTCTTTAGTGTATGGGTTCACTTGGAACATGATTTTAGTAGAATATCTTTCATAGTTTATTAGTGGAGATAGATTATTATTTATACTGAAAAGATATTCAAAGACATTTACAGATTTGTTTCAGAGTTTAGCAAATTCAAAAGACCGACTAACAATGCATAAACATAGGCTATAGACTCTAGCTGATAACTCGGTCTGCTGACTAACTCTGTTGAGAGTCCTTAGGAGTGATAACGTTGTTATCCTTAACACCCCCTCAAGTTGTACCGGAGCTGGAGAATGTGCAACTTGGAACGTATTAGCTAAAATCTTGGTGCAGAGATTCCCTTCGTAAAGATATCTGCCAACTGATCTCTTGAACTGATGAACCTGATATTGAGATGCTTATTAGCGACACGTTCTCTGACAAAGTGATAATAAATCTCTATGTGTTTGGTTCTAGCATGAAACACTGGATTTGCAGCGAGATATGTTGCTCCCAGATTATCACACCATAGAATTGGAGTAGTAGATATTACACCCAACTCCATTAGTAAGGACTGAATCCAGATAATTTCAGATGTTGCAATTGCAACTCCTCGATATTCCGCTTTTTTACTTGACTTGGATATTGTTTTTTGTTTGCGTGCACTCCAAGATATTAAGTTTCCACCAAAATAAATACAGTATCTACTCGTGGACCTTCAATTATCTAAGCTGCCGGCCCAATCTGCATCAGAGTAGGCATGAAGAGAAAAATATTTTGATGCAGAGAGATGAAGACCATAATCCACAGTACTCTTTAGGTAGCGAAGTATTCTTTTCACAAGTTTCCATTAATGCTCAATATATGGATCATGCATATATTGACACACTTTATTTACTGCCATAGAGATGTCATGTCTAGTTAAATGAAAATACTGCAAAGCACCTACCACACTACGGTATAAAGTTGCATCATTGAATCTTTCAGTTCCTCCTTTTTGAATCTTCGCATTTGATGCCAATGGTGTGTAGAATGGCTTAACACCATCCATCTTGGTGCACTTGAGAAAATCAGTCACGTACTTTCTTTGAGTGAGAACCAAATCATTACCTTGACGTAGAACTTTTATTCCCAAGAAAAAAGATAAGTTCCCCATATCTTATATCGCAGACTCAGAACCAAGGGATGCAATAAGTTGTTTAATATGTTCGGAATCAGAGCCAGTGACAATAATGTCATCAACATACACAAGAACATACGTTACTGAAGCAGCAGTTTTGCGCACAAAAAGAGAACTATCAGCCACAGAACCCTTGAAACCAATCTTAACCAAAAAGGTACTAAGTCTAGAAAACCACGCACGCGGTGCCTGTTTAAGACCATATAAAGACTTATGTATCTTGCAGACATGGTTAAGATAATTTGGATCTACGTACCCAGCTGGCTGCTTCATGTAAACATCTTCCTCTAGCTGGCCATGCAAGAATGTATTTTCAACGTCCAATTGCTTTATCTGCCATTGATTCATTACTATTAATGTTAGAGCATTGCTCGGTCGAACTCGCATGCGTTGCTATCTCAAGCATGTTTGTCAATGTTAGTGATCAAAACTATAAGTCGTGATTTCTAGTCTACTATAGCTAAGTCTCGGACTAGGATAAAAAGTGTAGTTGAGATCAAGAACTCCATGGAGATCATCATACAAGACGAAGAACTACTCAAGGAACTTGTGGAACTTCATCGACTAAAAGGTATGTGGAGACTTGAACTTATCTATCACTCAAAAGTCTATCTACTCTATCTCCTATCTTGAGACAAAAGTCTTTTTGCTATATAGACTTTGATTATACACATTTGCTATTTCAAGCTGAGTTTATCTATTTCTCAAAATATGTGTTGGTAAGCTTTCGCTTTGGCCAAGTTCATCTTTACCTAGTGATGAAAGTCATGTTATGTTTCAATCACTTGAAAATGGCTTTGACGAAAAATGATTTGTGAATAACAACTATATAATGTCCTCTAAGAATGTTTCAATGATTGAAATGAGAGTTTAGATTATATAACCATTGTTGGATATAAGCATTGTGTGGACACACATACATGTATAAGTACTTATTCCTTGAACCAAAGTATGTGATAAGATTTTTTTTTTTTTTTAATGTAGTAATAAGGATTCGAACTCTAAGACTTGTGAAGATTAAATTTAAAGGTTTAACGAAAATAATAAACAAAAGTGAGTGTCACCGGGACTTAGGATTATCATCATGTTCAATTATTTATTCTTCAGCAGTTATAGCTCAATAAATAAAAACATGGACTCTTATTTTTTCCAAGGTAGATTCTCAAAATATTATTTATAAATCGTACGCATTAGACATCAAACATTTAAGCAAGCATGACCCATCAAATAAAATAATAACTAATTAATCAAAATCATAATTCTATTTTAATTAGTGCAAAAGTCAAATAGAGAATAAAATAATTTTACCCATGTATGAATTTCGGCTTCCTCCGTCGTCCCAGTGATGGGGTTTAGCTTCTCATGATGAAAACACACTCAAAATTCATCTTTATTGCTCAAATGGTGTTTACAAAGAAGAGAAAAGGAGAAAATCAAATTAAACCGGGAATTCACAACGTTTATAATCACTTTACAAAGAATAATTGTAAAATGTCGCAGGAAACAGTCTTATCTCTTAAGCATAAACGACAGATGTTTTACGACTGTCTTTGTAAGTCTGTTCTTCATGTTCTTCTCTATTTTTCTGTTGCTGCTGCTGCAGATTTCTCTGCAGCAATTTTCTCCACTCAGTAGCCTCCCCAATCACTCGATATCGCTTTTATGACCCCCAAACACTTCTTTTATACTCGACAGGACCTCAAAATATCTCGAGTAAATGAAATATCTTCTCTTTACTCCCTCTACATAATACCGAGATTTCTTTCCCTGTTTAACTCCTACACACTTCTGTTGCATCCAAACACACTCCCAACACGTTGCGAACACAATATGGATGTAGTCAAAACTCTCAGCAACTCGTGCAACTGCCAAAAATACTCAATTCACTCGTGAAAAGATAATAGAAAACCCGAGAATAATTCAACCCTGTTTTGTTGGAAATCCACGTTGCAGCTCTATTTTCTCGAGTCCAATTGACGTACCATCCCTGTTTAATTAAAACATGACATATCCAACCAATTCCGCCGATTAAGTCTCAATAAAACTCTTCGTGATCAATACAGGAAATCCGAGTTTGTCCTCCATCTCTGTTGCATCGAGAAACAATTATCCAGCCCAACTAATTTGAATTCTTCACGTATACCGACCTTGTTTAATCGAATCAGGACTATTCCAGCCAAAACTAACGATTGAATCTCGCTACAATTCCTCCAAATCCGATACACAAAGTTACGCAGGTGATAAAAATTTGAATATGACTTTCCCGCCAAAATATATTCCCGTGAAGAAGAAGGTGGTTGCCCCATAACCAAAACTGGAGTGCCCCTTATCCAAACTCGAGAGTCCGAATAACACGTGTCCTCCTGGGTGCAAAAACCACTTTTCGAGCAACTTTCTCCATAAGAGCTTATTTCCTTGAAAAGACTTAAACAAGTTTATTAGTGATAAAATGAGTCCCAGCTAATGTATTTATGGGTGAAAATGTGTCGCACTTTCGTTCTTATCAGTATGCGTGCTTTGTTGATCAGGAAAACCGGAACAAGAGTCCGCGAACTGTCGGAGGTTCTCTTCACGAGAAAATCTGTTGGAGTTGGTAAACTTGTTACAAGATTATTCCGGGTACTTAAGTCCGCGTACCTAGGTTGGTTTGATTAAGGAATGCAAGTTTGCAAACCGTGGCTATAAAGTTCATGAATCGATTCGAGTGAATCAAATCGTTTTTGCTTCGATTGTGTCTTGTATACTTTTATAAGATCTAAGCAATTGAACAACTCTATAACTAGTTCATTTGAGTCATTTGAACTAGTTATGGTGAAGAAGAATATGGCTAATATGAAAGTTCTCATATGGCTAACCATTTGGTTAACTACTGTTGAACCAACATATGTACATGTTTGGGTACGGTTACACAAACCTAAAAACGTGCATTTCATTTGTGTGTAACAAGCTAAGTTTTCGATCTAACGGTTGAAAGATATTGGTGTGAATCTAATCAGGTTTTCATCTAACGGTGAATATTGAATGCTTTGTTACCAAGGTAACTTAGATTAAAAACCCTGGTTTGAAAGACTATATAAAGGAGAACTCTAGCAACTGGGAAACCTAATCCCCACACCTCCTGTGTGATACTAGTTGTATAATCTAGAGTCTATTCTCTTTTAACCTTAGGTTTCTACCGATGCCCTGTAGGTTAACGGCTTGAAGACTTCATTGGGATTGTGAAGCCAGACTGATACTACTTTCTTGTAGTTGTGTGATATGATCTTGCTGATACTATCATGTTGAGTACAATCGTAACGATTGTCTTGAGATAGATATCTCCGATAGGCAAGATATACAAGTAGTCACAAACATCTTCGTCTCATCGTTTGTGATTCCACAATATCTTCTTTCGCCGCGTCGATTAAGATTATTAGAAGGTTATTGATAATACTAGGATGTTCTTCGGGAATATAAGTCTGGGTTATCAATTGGTTCCTGTTCACCTTGATTTATCAAAACACGGGACAAAACTCGTAGGTATTTATGTGGGAGACAGATTTATCTATTACCGTAGAATTTTCTGTGTGATACAAATTTGTTTATTAAAGTCTTCGACTTTGGGTCGTAGCAACTCTTAGTTGTGGGTGAGATCAGCTAAGGGAATCAAGTGCGTAGTATCCTACTGGGATCAGAGACGTAAGGAGCGCAACTGTACCTTGGATCAGTGTGAGATTGATTGGGGTTCAACTACAGTCCAGACCGAAGTTAGTTTGTGATTGCAGTTTTGAAGTGGTAAGTAGAGTATCGTTCGCTCGGACTCGTTGAGGTTGATTTTAAGACTTAATAACAAAATTATATACAAAAGATGTCACAATTATCGAGAGGACTGGGACTTCGGATTCCACCATTAATCACATTCAATTGGTTCATATAATGACTCATAACAATTCTAGCTCTTTTGTTGACTCTTTTCTTTGCCAAAAGTAGATTCTTTAAAGCATTAGATGTAAATCGTAAGCATAGTGCATCAAGAGTTCTTAGACTAAGCATACACTATCAAACAAAATCACAAATAATCAATGAAAATCATAAATCAATTAAAATAAGTGCAAAAAGTCATAAGGAATCAATTATAGTTACCAAACAATTGTGATAAGGCTTCCTCCGTCATCCCAGCGATGGGGTTTAGCTCTTCATGCTCAAATCACACCCAAAAGATAGAAACATGGCTCAAAAGGTGTTTTTATTGAAGATATATATGAAAAACAGAATTTCGCAACGCTGTAATAGTGTTACAGACGTCACCGTTACAAGAAATAAGACTGCCCTTTTTACGGTACTTTGGTTCTGCTGTTGAATTTAAGTCTGCCTGAAGAGCGATAGTGTGTTGACACTGTTGTTGTTTCTGAGACTGCTTATGCGACGGCTTCTGTTGGTACAATGTTCTTCGTGTTCTTCTTCTTCAGCAGCAGCAGAGAACTTTCTCTGCACTTCTTCTTCTCGGCTCTGTAGCCTGATTTACTGCCTCTGCTTCACCCCAAACTCTCCGACACCTCCTCTGGCCTCTCGTACAACCTTTATATAGCCAACAGATGATGTTATTTCGAGTAGTTATTTCCTTTCTTTTCTTTTCTTTTTTCTTTGCTGCCAAGTTAAGTTAATACCTTCTTTAACTTCTGTACGTGTCATGGGATCTCAAAACTTCCTCTAAACTCGAATATATTCCCTCTTTCATCTCATAACTCCCAAATATACTTCCAAGTGAGAAAACCCGATAATATTCACACCCGCAGCAAACCGTGAACTCCACACCTCTGTTTATTCTAACACGATCATGCTAGCCCAACTCTGTTGATTTAAAGGCCTGTAATAGCCCTGTTAATCCAAAACAGGTCCAGCCCAATGATAATCTGTGACCGAATCTCGTTTAAACTCTTCCAAATTCGGTTCAATATCTTCTCAGGTGAAAAGGAAAATTTCCCGCCAAAAACATATTTCAAACGTAGGAGATGACCTCCCCCTATCCTGTGCAGGTCTGCTAATAGTACTTGCCCTGGAAATGGATGCCCCTTAGTAATTTGGGTACCCCTTATCCATTGTTGGGTTCCCTTTAGCAATTCTTCTAAGGTGTAATTATGACTTTTCTGGGGAGTCTGCCGCATACTTCCGGGGTGCCTGTAGTGCGTCTTCTGGGTGCCTTTAGTAATTTTCTCCCGCAAGCGCAAAAACCACTTTTCGAGCCAATTTCGCCGCAAAAGCTTATTTCTCCAAAAACACCTACAAAGACATAAAATAGCAAAATAAGCGCAAAATCGAGTACAAACATTACAGAGAATTGAGACTAATATAGACACATAAATGCGTCTATCAAATACCCCCAAACTTATTATTTGCTAGTCCCGAGCAAATCAAAAATAAAATTCTAACTCACTGTCGCAGGCATCGTCGATTGCATTTAGCGTATGCAATAAGCCTTTAAACCCCTAGGTGGCCCTAGTGGCCGAGTTATAGTCTCGGGAGGGTTTACCAGAGGTGTACCCACAAAACCTTTACTCCAGACCACTAACTATTTACGCAGAACCTTGGAAGGCACTAAAGAATCTCCTTGGTTGGCATACTTATTGACTACAGGAGGAAGTACCCTGATGCGAAATTCCAATTGCTGTACACGAGTTTGCACTCAAGCATACTAAAATTCATATAGAAGTCACAGAGCTCTACTCAGATAGTCGCACTATGGACATCAATACCCGGAGTCAAAACTAATCACATGGATAGATCAAGAAGATGGATATAGAGAAAAAAACATAGATGGTTTTGATGTTTACTAAGTGAACGATGTTTCTCATATCTGTCTGAAGGCCTCCGCCAAAATGAACCTATCCTAATGGATTGAGACACTGGTCTGACTAATATCAACACACTGGCATATACAAGGGAACCAGTGGTCGACAATCCTAACTCTAGATCAACACGTCTGGCATATACAAGGGAACCAGCGGTCGATTTATTCACTGAACATTAATATATTTTTTTTTTTATTATTATTATTATTATTATTATTATTATTTTTTTTTTTTTTTATTTAACTGCATGATTAGATCTTTTGGATCCAAGCGCATGCTTCTTGTCAGCAGATTACATGATAGTTCCCGTGGATCCTGCATTCCACGCTTGTTTAGGCGACGGAGACAGGGAAAACACACACATATTGCTATTCCCAAGTGTTAATTTTATTCCGTTTGGTCTAATTGGTCTAGCCTCTTTTTTTTTTTTTTTTTTTTTTTTTTTTTTATTTTTTTTTTTTTTTTTAGTAACTCAATCACTCTAATTCACCCTAGCATTGGTAACAACTTGAATCGTGAGCCCCACCCAATCACTTAGAGAAACATAGTTTAAAAAAAACAAAACAAAATAAAAACAGAAGTGAAAAGGACTCAACGAGATATGGTGAAACTACCATGTTATTTCTAACACCTGAGCTCGTGCTTTTATGAATAGACTCTTTAGATGTTTCCATCTAATCGATTGGTTCCTCAACTCCTACAACCAAAATGCTTCCATCCACTTAGATTGGTTAGTGCCATCCTTAATAAGCATAAATTTCTAGGCTCTCGAGTTTAATAATGCAACTAAAAAGTTTCTCCCATACCCCAAACTTAAATCTAACATTGTCCTCAATGTTCTAAAGATAAAATTAAAAGCATGAACAAGGAGAAATCGTTACCATTTGAAGTAAAAGAGTTAAGGAAAGATATTACCGTGTTGCATGAGCATGGGTTACCTCCCAAGAAGTGCTAAGTTTAACGTCTTCAGCCAGACGTCAAATACCACAAAATGGTTAATTACCTTTCGAATCATATATCAATAGTCGAAACAACTCATGGGTCAACAAAATCAAATACAATTGCCACAATTAAAAGACAAATGCACCAAATCAAAAAATTAACGGACATGGCACATCCTCATCCAAGGTTTCGCAAGACAACTCGGATTTTTCCGTGGTGCCCACTTGGGCTTCATATGAGTGTCTTGACAAACAGATTTTTCTCCGAATTATGGGTTTCTAGTTGTTGGACTTCCTCTTGGACAAGATCGGGAGGATCGAGTTGAGGAGCTCGGAAGAGACTTAGGTAATACCTCATGTATACTAGGTTCGATTCCCAAGTTAGGGACTTCTAATGTGGATACTTGACCATCACTACCCCCAAACTTAGGGTAGTCAGTATTCTCGGATAGACCTCTAACTATTGCTTGAATTTCCGGATCCTCGGAGTCTTTAAAATACTCAAGAGCTTCTTCTAGATCATTACCCCAAACTTAGGGTCAACATCACTCTCGTAAGGCCTAGCACTATGGCTTGAATTTCACGGTCCGTAGAGTCTTTAAAGTACTCGAGAGTTTCTTCTAGTTCAAAAGTTTGGTCACCTAACCGACTTAAGAGAATTGTCTCATCAAATTCATCTAAGGAATCCCCAAATAAAGTGTCATCCCAATTATCCTGAATTAGATCCTGAACTAAAGTGCTAATCATATTTACTTCCTCCAAGTCATCAGAAGGTTGTCTATTAACATTAAAGACATTTAGTTCAAAGGTCATATTACCAAAGGATATATTCATAAGTCCGGTCCTACAGTTGATTATAGCATTAGATGTGGCTAAAAATGGGCGACCTAAAATCACCTAGTATTTGAGCACTAGGATCCCGAACAGGTTGAGTGTCTAGAACAACAAAATCCACCGGATAAATAAATTTATCAACCTCAATCAAGACATCCTCTATAACACCACGAGGGACTTTGACAGATCTATCATTAACCGTAGGGTCATTTTAGTCGGCTTCAACTCACCAAGACCTAGCTGGGTGTACACATGGTACGGGAGGAGGTTAACACTGGCTCCTAAGTCAAGTAATGCTTTATCAACCATGTGATTACCAATCGTACAAGATATGGTGGGGCATCCAGGGTCTTTATACTTAGGGGATGTTTGGTTCAGAAGGATTGAACTTACCTGACCAGCTAAAAAGGCTTTCTTATGGACATTAAGCTTACGCTTTCGAGTACAAAGATCCTTAAGAAACTTGGCATAAGCAGGTATTTGCCTAATTGCTTCTAATAAAGGAATATTTATGTTTACCTGCTTAAAAATCTCCATTATTTCGTTGAAAGTCGACTCTCTCTTAGTTGGAGCTAACAACTGAGGATATGGGGCTCTGGGCACAAAATGAGACCTATCGGGAACCACATTGGCATCACTAGAAATTTTATCAGTCTCTTCAGTTAATGGCTCCTTCTGGGGCTCATCTTGAGAACTAGAATGGGAACTAGAAGGTGGATCTACAGTATGTCCACTATTAGGCATGGCTACCTTATTGTCTACCAATTTACCACTTCTAAGGGTTGTTACAGAGTTCACTTGATTGAACTCTTTCTCTCTAGAGGATACTTCATGAATTGCTCTAGTATTGGATAATGGTTGATTGGGGGACTTTTCCTTTTCTCTTCCGCTCAAAAATTCTGTAATTATACTAACCTTGATTTTTAGCTCGAAATAGCCTGAGAGTTTTCCTGTAAACCTTTCTCAACTGTTTGCCTAAACTCTGCAGTGTTATGAGATAAGATGGCCAGAGACTCTTCTAAGCTCATGATTTTTTTATTCGACAGGTTCTGATACTGATCTGGCCCTAAATGGTTCTTAGTATACCCAAAACCTGAAGAAGCCTGAGAATTACTAGACTGGCCTTGACTCTGGCCCTTAGACCAAGAAAAATTAGGGTGGTTCCTCCAACCAGGGTTATAGGTATCTGAATATGGATCAAATCTCTGACGGTTTTCAAACCTAGAGTCGTTATAAAGAGTATTGGCTTGCTCCTCGTACCTAGCATGGTGTGACCCTTGATTCATTTCTAAGGCTTCTAGACGCCTAAGAATATCTGACCCATAATCAACTCTATCGATCCTATGGATAGGATTTCTAGGTATTTCGGGTTCTCTCATTGAAGCCCATTGACGAGTCTTCTCAGCTAACTCGATGAACTCGTCAAAACATTCATCTGGGTCTTGATTGGTAAATTCTCCACCACTAATTGTTTCTACCTGCATACGGGTTTCACTATCAAGGCCCTCATATAAAATTTGGGCCATGTGGGCTTTTTCAAAGCCGTGATGTGGACACTGGTATAACAATTCACTAAACCTTTCTATATAATCATGAAGTTTTTCACCTAATTTCTGCTTAAAGGTTTGGATAGACTGCCGAAACACATTTGCCTTATGGTGTGGGTAGAATTTCTTAACAAATGCCTCTACAAGACCATCCCAGGTGGTAATTGTTTTTGAGGGGATAAAATGGTACCACTCCTTGGCTTTATCATAGAGAGAGAAATGAAACAAACGTAACCTAAGCACATCTCTGGAGACATTCGGATAGTTCATTGTGTCACAAATCATTTCAAAGTCTCTTATGTGGGTATACGGGTTCTCATTTTCTAACCCCTAAACTTACGTAGCATGCCAATAGTCTCGTGTCTTATATCAAATTGGACCGTAGAAGTCGGTAGAACTACACTGGTCACGCACTACCCTAGACGGGTTCAAACGATCCCTAAGAGTTTTTACTGGGACCTCATCATCCTTTTCCTCAACCATTTTGGCAAAAATAGAAGTATTGAGGATATTTTCCTTACAGTGAGAAGAACGTCCAAAAATAGGACTTTCTAGATTAAGATAGTCGAGATTCTTGTTTCCTAAAATATCACTCCTAGGTTTTTCACGCATAAACCGTCCTAGAGCGTCTCTCTTACGTTCTGGCATACAAGAATTCAATAAAATGTGCACATGCAAATGTTGGGCTAACTAATTTAGGTAAGCTTGGGTTACCTACAGCGAAATATACCCAAAGGTACGAGGTCGAGGTTTGTGGACTTTCACCGGTAACTCCCATAAGGCCCAAGGCACGGGTTCAGCTTACTAATCCACGAGTTTCCTAAATTCGGTAGTCTGACGAGATGCAATTGGTGTGTGCAGTGTTTTTTTTTTTTTTTTTTTTATAAAAATAAAGTACTAAAATAAACACAAACAATATATACAAGTCCAAAAATAAGGAATAAAGAAACTAACAAAAATAAAAGGTCCAAACAAAATAAAATCTTCGGCTTTCTCTTTATGGCAAGTCCAACCTTTCAACTTCCGTTTCAAGCAAAACCCGCACAACAAAAACAAAAATACCAAAGACGTAAAATAGAAAAAAAAAGAATAATCTAAAAAAATAAAAATAAAATATATACAAAACCTAAAAAAAAATGCAAAACCTAAAACCTAAACCTATTTACAAGTCCCCGTGGGCGCGCAAAACCGATTGCGCTTTACAAGTGGTAAGTAGAGTATCGTTCGCTCGGACTCGTTGAGGTTGATTTTAAGACTTAATAACAAAATTATATACAAAAGATGTCACAATTATCGAGAGGACTGGGACTTGGATTCCACCATTAATCACATTCAATTGGTTCATATAATGACTCATAACAATTCTAGCTCTTTTGTTGACTCTTTTCTTTGCCAAAAGTAGATTCTTTAAAGCATTAGATGTAAATCGTAAGCATAGTGCATCAAGAGTTCTTAGACTAAGCATACACTATCAAACAAAATCACAAATAATCAATGAAAATCATAAATCAATTAAAATAAGTGCAAAAAGTCATAAGGAATCAATTATAGTTACCAAACAATTGTGATAAGGCTTCCTCCGTCATCCCAGCGATGGGGTTTAGCTCTTCATGCTCAAATCACACCCAAAAGATAGAAACATGGCTCAAAAGGTGTTTTTATTGAAGATATATATGAAAAACAGAATTTCGCAACGCTGTAATAGTGTTACAGACGTCACCGTTACAAGAAATAAGACTGCCCTTTTTACGGTACTTTGGTTCTGCTGTTGAATTTAAGTCTGCCTGAAGAGCGATAGTGTGTTGACACTGTTGTTGTTTCTGAGACTGCTTATGCGACGGCTTCTGTTGGTACAATGTTCTTCGTGTTCTTCTTCTTCAGCAGCAGCAGAGAACTTTCTCTGCACTTCTTCTTCTCGGCTCTGTAGCCTGATTTACTGCCTCTGCTTCACCCCCAAACTCTCCCACCTCCTCTGGCCTCTCGTACAACCTTTATATAGCCAACAGATGATGTTATTTCGAGTAGTTATTTCCTTTCTTTTCTTTTCTTTTTTCTTTGCTGCCAAGTTAAGTTAATACCTTCTTTAACTTCTGTACGTGTCATGGGATCTCAAAACTTCCTCTAAACTCGAATATATTCCCTCTTTCATCTCATAACTCCCAAATATACTTCCAAGTGAGAAAACCCGATAATATTCACACCCGCAGCAAACCGTGAACTCCACACCTCTGTTTATTCTAACACGATCATGCTAGCCCAACTCTGTTGATTTAAAGGCCTGTAATAGCCCTGTTAATCCAAAACAGGTCCAGCCCAATGATAATCTGTGACCGAATCTCGTTTAAACTCTTCCAAATTCGATTCAATATCTTCTCAGGTGAAAGGGAAAATTTCCCGCCAAAAACATATTTCAAACGTAGGAGATGACCTCCCCCTATCCTGTGCAGGTCTGCTAATAGTACTTGCCCTGGAAATGGATGCCCCTTAGTAATTTGGGTACCCCTTATCCATTGTTGGGTTCCTTTAGCAATTCTTCTAAGGTGTAATTATGACTTTTCTGGGAGTCTGCCGCATACTTCCTGGTGCCCGTAGTGCGTCTTTCGGGTGCCTTTAGTAATTTTCTCCTCGCAAGCGCAAAACCACTTTTCGAGCCAATTTCGCCGCAAAAAGCTTATTTCTCCAAAAACACCTACAAAGACATAAAATAGCAAAATAAGCGCAAAATCGAGTACAAACATTACAGAGAATTGAGACTAATATAGACACATAAATGCGTCTATCAGTTTGTAGTAGGCTAGTGTCTGTAGCGGCTTAATACAGTATGTGTTCAATCTGGACTAGGTCTCTTGGTTTTTCTGCATTTGCGGTTTCCTCGTTAACAAAACTTCTTTTGTCTGTGTTATTTCTTTTTCGCATTATATTTTTTTATATAATTAAAATATCACAGGTTGTGCGTTTGAATCAATCAATTAGAAATCCGACCTTTGGTTTTTGATTGAAATTGATTGATCCTTGAACATTGGTCTTTGGTACCGTTCAAGTGATTTCTCTTGTATTCAATTAGACTCGCAGATTTCTATTTGCTTGAGTAAGAATTGAATCAAGAAAGAGAGATATAACTCTTTGATATAATTTATTAAGATTGAGTCTAGTTGATTCTCTTGAAAGTATATTGGAGTTAGTCCATACAGATTGTTAATCGAAATATTGGGTGTGGTTGTTGTACCCCCGCTTTTTCAAGTGGTATCATATCAGGCAAACACGTTTAAAGACCTTACAAGTCTGTGTTTATGGCAACTGAAACCGAGGACAGAACCTCGTCTCTGGCAATACCAAGATGTCTTCTAAACCTTTTAACTATGCCAAATATCTTGGGAATACCTCAAAGGATTACTCCTTAGTTGATTCTTCCGAATCCCGAGGTAGAAAGATTGTTCCATCAAGTGTTGACATCGCTCCCTCCAATGAGACATTTGACACTATGGCAAAAGCTGAAATGGAGCTCACCAAAATCTCAAAAAATGCTACTGAGGATATTGATTTTCAGGATCATGCTCAGCTTATTGATAAATTTGAAAAGTCTCTTGGTCGAGAACATGAACTCTATAACATCATTGAGTCCTTCTTTAACAATATTGAAAAAATTCTCCAAGAAACTACTCTACAACGAAAAAAAGATTAGTGTTCTTGAGGATGTTTTCAAGGAAGACTCAATTAGACAAAAAACTTTGATCGAGACACATTCATCAGATCTAAACAGACTTCGTGTCGAAAAAGAGAAACTAGGTGCATCTCTTATTCTAGCTCATGAACAGGCAAGTGATCCTTGGAAAAGGAAAACTCTGCTTTAAGGAGAAACTCTTACTCGTACTCACTAATTCTCATGAATTACAGCACATGAAGATATGTCCTCCAGAAGAAGGTTGTGCCAAGAAGGGTTTGCGTTACTTACAATCTTCTCATATGGCTATGAAATTGAAACAGTTGCCAGTTATTGCTTCTCCTCCACGAACCTGTACATTCTGTGGGAAAAAGAATCACTATGATACTCATTGTTTTGCCAGGAGGAAACAAATCTTGAATCTTCATAATTTGATTCTTTCTACCATCAATGGAGTAAATAGCCTGTCGACTTCTGCAGTAAATCTCATGCCCATAAAAAACTAGAAATCTTATAAAAATGATCTCTTTTCTAGAAATCATCACAGGGTACATGTTCATCCCTATAGTATAAATTCTTGTGCCACTAATGAACACATTCCCTGTGTTCATAAGAATGAATTTTGGTAAGTCTAAGTCTAGAAAATGGATCCATCTCTATCCTGATCCTCTTGAACCAATCTAAAGATGTCCTAGATTTAGTCCTCAAAGAAAGCCTTCTGACGGATATGTTAAACAAGCTGTGTCTTACTCTTCTGGGATAAAAGCCAACCGAAGAAAGGCGAAGAATACAAAGATCAAACTGCCAGATGATATTACAACTCCTTTCTCAATGATCGTAGTGGGATTATTTCTCACTCTACCACGTGATTCCAGGTATTCTTTTCCTTGTTTCTAACTTGAGAGGTGCAAGGAAAATTATTGAGAAATGCTCAAGTATGTTGTATATTATTTTTCTTCTGAGTTTTTTTTTTTTTTTGTGCTGACGGTCCACAAACGTTCGCGTCCTCCTTTTTGAGAGTTCATAGGGTTTCCATAACAATAGTTTCCTTCTCCTGTTTACAAACACATATATATTCACTCTATATTGTGTTTTTCCATCCCTAACAAAAAATTACATGGAGAACTCTGCAAAATCTCAAGAGATTGTGCATCTTGATATGGAGGAAGACACTCAAGGACGCGAGTCAATTCAAGAGTTGGTTCTAAAGAAGATGCTTGAAAGAAAGGATCACAACTCTTGGATCAATGAGTCTGTCAAGGATTTAATTCGTTCTCAAAATGATTCAAAGGTCGAGCTTGTAAATCTTCAACTGCAAACAAACCATATCTTAGATGGTCAGGCCAGAATCCTTGCTAATCAGAACATTCTGATGATACGGAATCAGAAGAAGCTCATCATGGACTGCGTCAAGGATAGACAGATTGTTTGGGTTGTTGATCGTAAAGTCGGTGTTCCAACTCACGAACATGGTGAGTCTACGGTCAAGAGAGTAAAGGAAATCAGTGATACCTTCTTCGATGGATTCATTGAAAGGTATGAGGTTTTCAATGAACTTTGATTTCAATTTTCTAGTAAATATTTTGTTCCTGTTTTGTTTAGAAGAATATCTAGAGTTTGGAATAGCCACTATTGTGATTACACATAGCTATGTCCCACGTTTTCATCTTCATGTTTTTAGGTTTATTTGTTTAAATTCTAAAAAATTGTTTGGAAGATGATGTTTGCAGTATTAATCTTTATGGTTTTATATATTGCAATTTTTTATGGATATGTGTGTTTGCGTCCGTGAACTATGATTGTCCCATACCTCGTCAAAAGTTAAGTCTTTCGTATGTCGATATGAATGTATTGATAAAAGAATGAATGAACTTTTGACATTAAAAAAATTTGAAGCCTATTATGTCATTATGCAAATATTGAGGGAAGATAGGATGAACTTTTGTTTACAAGGATTATGTCTATTGTATGTCATTGTGCAAATAGTGATGGAAAATAGAATGAATCCTTGGTTATTCCGCAATATTGATCTTCCCTGATCCTTATTTTATGTATATACTGTGAGGCTCCATAAGTTCTCTTATGTCGAGCATGACCAATTAAATTTATCACTTTTTGTGGTTAATTTGGTTGTATATTTCCGATTAAATTAATCATGGGTTTTCTTGTGGTTAATTTAATTGAGTACGTATTTTGGATTCAAATTCATATTCGTATGTGATTTGTTATGTCCAAAGAAATCCTTGTTTTCTTAAGAAATTAAGGTCGCCCTTGTTGTTCTTTCGGGAATGACATATTATGGGAGAAAGTTCTTAATTGAACTTGCGCTTAATTGCCAAATCTTTTTGGGAAGTGCGGCTGTGGAATATTATAGGAGCTATCTTGTATCTTTATAAACTCCTTGATGAAAGCATTTAGCTTCGGCTATATGATTGCATCTAAACAAGTTGATATGTGCTTTCTTTTGGTCATGAAATGTCTCTATGAAAATTTTCATTAGGATCCCGTTTTCGTATCTTTGCCAATTTTATTGACAAAAATGGGGAGAATTAATGTGTAGTTCACACTACAAATACATATGGTTTTCTGATCATTATGTAAGGGGGAGTGGTTTCCATGTGAGATGGAGTATTGACTAAAGGAGAGTGATACATATCACCGTAGTATTGTTGTCGAAGTTGTGATACAATTGAACTTTGATGTTGTATAATAATACTATGACACTGTAAACAATGATTGAGAATTCTTGTTTTCTCATTGTTATAGCTACGGATTTTCAACAAAGATGATTGTGACACCCCAACCTAATCACCTGCTTAGATAATGGGATTACATTTTAAACGAAGCATCGAACCTAGATTACCGATCCTAAGAATCATAATTACATAAAGAGCTAATAACAAAATCCAACCTCTCAGATATAATAGAAATGAAAGTCTCTAGAGTGATATAAATATGTTAATGTGTTGTCTTACAGATTTACACAAATATACATACATAGATATGTATATATAAAATATTCAAAACATCTCTAACATCGGCAAAAGCTTTAAGCTACGAAAACGGTTATCTTCACGCGCTTCATATCTTCTGATTTCTGAAACTGAAGTGGGAATAAGTGAGCACATCATCCCAAAGGGGTGCTCAATGGAAACATATAACTCTAATGTAATCACCAACATGCATCACAGTTCTTCTAAAGAAAATATTGTAAACAAATATACACACAACATAGGGCAGAAGATTGCTTCAATTTACCTCCCCAGATATCGCGTCCATAGTGGCAATATCCGTGAAAGATCCACCTCCGGATGGATCTACGAGAAAAGAATTAAACAACCTAAACATATGTTATCCCAACCTCGTCTCATTCAATGGAGAAGAAGATGCTAGGAATAACTCCGGCCTCAAATGATAGCAGGAATCCAGTGCACGTAAGATATTAACGTGGAATGCGTACACCTCATAAATCCCAATGCCACCATCTAAGTCTAGAATATAATAAAGTTTTGATTACTATGATCTGACCCCGCACAAGCGAGTTCACAAAAGGCCCAATCATTATTCGTAGACCGAAGACTCCAAATAATAACCATATCCAGTCATGAACCTAGAATTTCTTCCCAAGTCAAGGTCATAGTAACCCAGTCATATTACTAAGAATGAACAATCAAGTATGATATGCACATAGTGATTTCCCCAAATAAAAATTAGTATATATAATAATCAACCGGGGTAAAGCCGGACTACTAGGTAATAATCAACCGGGGTAAAGCCGGACTACTATCTTAAGATAATAAAATGTAATACTATTTATCCGGGGTAAAGCCGGGGTACTAAGTAATATTCAAACAACGTAGCATTTCCCTACTAAGATTAGCAAAGAGCTATGGGGATTCACAGACAATCTTCGCGGGGAAATGCCCAACGCATATCACACAACATACCCATTCAAATACAAACAACATACTCACAGAAATTAAGGACTCATCATGCTTGAAGATAAAGTTACTTAATAATTACAAAAAGGTTACAAAGTTCCCACCTGTTTTGATGACAAGCCACGCCTACCTCGAGATCCACGATCCACTGGTTCATCCTTTGAATCGATCATTGTTAATACAGACTAACTGTTAATCACATAAAAAGTCTAAGAATCTAGCAAAAAAGGCTCACACAAGAAATCATACAAGTCTATCTAATTGTTCTAAGCCCATTTATGATTCTACACCTTTTCATTATTTATCTTTGGCATATTAAAGATTTACTAATTTAATTAGGTTAGTTTTATAGTCCATTAAATAAGTCTTATGAATATCTACACTGATATGCATCCATATTACAACTATTACTCTTTATTTGTCTATTTCTCCCAACATTTCTCTATCTCCATTAGCCTATTCAATTTTCTTCCTCATTTTAACTTTCCTCTCTACATTTATGGATGACTCTCTGTCTCTAATCTTTTCTCTGTTTACCCATAGCTCGTCTTGGTACTGCCTAAATGAATATTTATAGAAATGACAAGTCTATCTACTGGTTCCTAAATCCCCTGACCGGTCATGATTTTGTTTATCTAATTATCTAATCTAGGTTATAGTCTATTCAATTTAGCACAAATTAATGATAAGCTAATTAATTGTACTAACTATTCTAATTCGAGAAGAAATGACCATCTCGTAAACTTGCCCTATCTATCCATTCTAGATCAAGTAGAACTATCTTAACAATTCCCTTAATCTTAAGTATGTTTTCTTAATTTTGATTAGCTAATACAAATATCAATAATTAATATTACCCCAAAAACAAAATAATAAAAACATAAAGAGATATAAATATCTGCAAGTGACAATTAGCAATATTAGTGTCTTTCCCGTGCGTTGCACGGGATCAAATTGCATGACCTATATATATATTCAAAATCAAATCATGGCAGAAGATAGAAAAAATAAAAAAAAATACAACCCATGGCCGAAGATAATAAATACCTGAATAGTAAACACATGTTCAAATCATGTTTGGACTTGACACTCTAAAAATACATGTCGATTGTTTTCTCTTTTTTGTTTCTCATTGACATTGAAATGATCATCTCCAGCTTGATCACCCGTAGCTTTGCCTGTGAAATCTGTGCTATCTGCTTGTTTACATATACTTTTTCTTTGAATGTAGCAAGATTCGGTTGAAGAAGAAGAAAAGCTGCTGCAAACGTAAGCCAAGATATTTAAATAGTAATTAATAATTGTATTATACAATAGATAGCGCAAACTAAAGTAGAATTGAAGAGCCACGATGGTACACAACTTATGGATTTTTCAAATGTTTTTCAATAAAATCAATTTTTCAAATGTTTGGTGCAGCAAGCAACATACTTGTAAAAGCAAATCTTCGGACAGAAGAAATAGTATCAAAGCACCATACTGCTTAGAGCAAGCCATTTGGAGAAACCTTTGGTCAGTCCCTTCAATCTAAAATGAGTATGCAAAAATCAAAAAAACGTACCTTTAAGCCAAAGATATTAATTTTATCGGAAGTCTCTATTTTCCCACCGACCATGCCTTAAGGTTAAGGAGTGTCATGAAAATCTAGTCTACCATGAAAAACAAACTAATCAAACTATAGATATAAGCAACCATAATTATGTAAAAAAAAAATGTATCTTATTTTATGCATGCCATGTGCCAGAACCGTCGAAGAAGAGTGGCCTAGATGAGTCCCCGAAGACGACACCCATGGAATTCTCAATGATTTTGCAAGCTTCTAAAACTTTTTTCCAGCGTCCTTCAGTTAACTTCCTTTTAACCCTTTGTATATTGATTCTGGATAAGAAATATGCTCTTCAGTTAATTGGAGCCACAAATCACGATATTTTTAAATCTACGTAATGCATAGCTAATATTGTCATGTAAGTTTTATCCTAGTCAAGGGAGTTGAACCCACAACAGCATGATTGAGAACCATGTGGTCTTAGGTAAGACAGCAAGAACCATTTATTAATATAGTGATAATTAAGCACATGAGCAAGTCATAAGCATAGCAAGAAAAGAGTTGCCTGATCCTCATTTCACGCAGACATATTACCCCGATGCTATAATCCCAAGTGTACAGTATACATAGGGTTGAAAACGTACCGTAGTGTACCTTACCAGATATCTACCAGATAATTCCATCGGTGATGTGCCATGATAATCATTTATACCATATAAAGCAGAATTGAATCAGAATTCCAATATGATGCCAACGTGAGTATTTGCAAAGGCTGTAAACAAAAAGGAGGCATGTATCAACTAAGAATTCTTTAGATAGAGGATATATTCTTGCTTTAAGAAATGAAAAACAATGGAATGCAAGTTGAGAATTTGGAGTGCACCTTCTTTTTAGAAAATTAGACAATATCTAACATCTTCATTATTAATGTGCAAATATAGAGCATCTATCCTTAAAATTCTCAACAGTCCAAATTAATTTTCAACGCTTACAATTTTTGAAATAAATTAGTATTTCTCTGGTCTGAAATCCGAAGACGCATTGGCAGGAAATTTTTGGTGTTGAGCGTCTAAACAAATATGAATCCACAACTTGGTGGCCCTAATAAAAGGATATGGCATTGAATTCATTTGGATATGTTGCAGTTGATCAAGAAAAAGAAATACCTACAACAATAACACCGTAATGACATTAGCATATATCAAATAAAAATCACCAACATTTTTAAAAGTTGGTCACACCCCACGCCTAATCAGTCAGCTACCTAATTATCTTTGCTTAATATTGCTCGTGACTTAATTTTTGTTCATGTTGGCATTCACAGATTTTAGTATCTTAACAAACACCTAAAATCTAAAACCATTTCAAAACTGAACATAGATTAATCAAATAAAAGTTTACAAATCAAGGCTAAATTTTATTTTTTATGTTGTCGTCGTATTTGTTTTAAGAAAAAAAACAGGGAAAAATGATTCAAATCAAAATAAACTGCAACAGTTCCTTGCTTTCTTAAGTGGGAATTAAATGAGAGAGAAAGAGATGAGTTCCGAGGAAAGATTATAGATTTTCTACCTAAAGGCTAAAGCACAAATGGAGTACTATTTTCTATGGAACTCCCATGTCCATTTTGTATAATATGCAGTCCTGCACAAATGAAGCCATAAAATGTAGTTTGTCGTGGCCGGTGTAGTTAGTCTTGCCCCTAATGTTGATCTACTTCAGACATGGAAGAAGATTTCCAACTCAATAATAATCTGAGTTAAAAAGTGAGAAACAACAATTAAATACCAATACAGCGCAAACGATCGAAGATGCTATATTTAGATGGAGAGAAGCCATACCCTGAATCATTCAGTCTTGGCCACAATAGGCAGAATGTTGATCTACTTAAGACGACATGGATGATGATATCCAACTCAATACTAATCACATTTAATATTGGATTGGAATACGTATTATTGTTGATTTTTGGAGTGGAATATTTGGGTGGAGATAAGCCATATCCCGTTTATGTTGTGGTTAGTGTAACCTTGGGTTGTTGCTTCTTTAAATTAGGATAAATTTCATCCACTTATTCATGTACAAATGCTAAAACACAGAACTTCAAAACCCCAAATCTAAAACAAATTAGTATATAATAGGGTAAGCAAAATCAAACTCACTTCATAACCACCATTATATTGGAACCAATAGCAAAGCACTCACTTGACTCAATGATATGGGAACCAAAGACTCACATGACTCATTAAGTGTGATCACTCCATGAACACCTAACAGTATAAAATACAGTATATATCCACTCCATGAGCTTCACCAGCTTTAAGACATGCAGTTGATTGCTCTGAAGCTGTAACAAACGAAAGGATAAGTTATATGTTCACGTGGTATATATAAAGAATGAATGAAGCAATAGGCTCAAGTTTTCAATTCAGACTTCATTCCATAAACCTAATTTGAAAATTTGCAGATGCAATATCTAAACGTGCGGTCGTGTTAATCATTCTTTTTTGCCGAAGCCCCGTGTGAATAAACATCAATGATAAATCTCTGCAAATGAGTAAGATAATAAAGCGATCAGAAATAAAAAGAAATTACCGGAGATGCAATTGAAACAAAAGAAAAGAGACGGTGAATAGGGAGAGAAAAAGAGGCGTTTGATTCTTATGCAGTGAAAAGTTTATTAGGGTTTTCTTATTAGCAATGGGTTTCGTTGGGCGTTTTAGACGTGAAATGGTGAGTAATCTCCACCTCAAGTGTTTGATGTGCACAAAAAATTACAAAATAAATCAGGAATACTCGTTTCCTATTGGTCGGGGGCCAGGAGCTCTAGAATTCAAGCTTTTGGCCTAACTTTTAATGTAAGGCCAGCAATTTGTACTCAAATTTTATATACTATACCTTACGGTTTAGGCATGAACGAAATTGAAACTCAGGCATCAAATCATATCAGTCCATCAACAATTCCACTTAATCCATTTTTCCTTCATCTGCATCTACTCACCAATACTCACCGCTGTCACGACCAAAACATCCCTCATATTTTCTCTCCCACCAGCCAGTAATTTTGTTGTTCATGTACTCAAGTGTTATCCATCTCTCAATATAATTCACCCATCATCCGTCCATCCCCAACTGTCCCTCAAAAAATAAAATGGCTATTCATCTTCCATAACTAAATACCTCTCTACCATTACACCATTCTCTCTTTGTTCTCTGTTTTCTCTAGCTAACTTTAGATTCGCTTATTTCCAAAGAAACTCTTTACCAAACTTAATTTACTCATCTCCAATACCCCTCTAATTACTATATACTCCACTCTCTCTAATTGTCCTAAAGACAGGCAGCTACTCTAGGTGTCATAAGGGAATGGTTATTACTTCCATTTGGTTTCAAACATATCCTCTAACTAGAATACAAATAATATAAACACTTGGTCTAAGTTAACGTATTTAGAACCATTAACTAATACTAGAAGCAAAGCCCATGAAATTTACTTCTAATTGGGTACTAACTATAAGCCCACCCAAGGGTCAACTCTGATTTGACTTGCGTGGTCAACGGTCAAGGTTGTTGACTAATATTGATACCGACTTCCGAGTGCATTATCTTTTTCATCCGATATCCGAATCATACGTCCGAGTAGTCCTTTTCGCATAACTTTTTGAGATCTATCCAATAGTGTTAACTTCGTATCTATATCGTTGTTAAATTAATTTCTATTAATTAATGTTCGGGTTAAACTAATCGAGTTATTATCGGCCAAATCAACACTTGACCGGTCTAATAGCGTTGACGAGCTTGAAGGTCTTTACAATGATGCTAAACTTACAACCTTTGGAATCATTGGAGTACTTGGAAGTGACTAAGATTTCGAGTAATGTTGAAGATTAGGCATGTGGAATAGGAGCTAACAAAGTTTATTTATTTATTTTTGTATTCCATATGTATTGATAGTTTTGTCACTAAAATTTACAAAGGGGGAGATTGTTAGAGAACTGCTCGGTCGAACTCGCATGCGTTGCTATCTTAAGCATGTTTGTCAATGTTAGTGATCAAAACTATAAGTCTTGATTTCTAGTCTACTATAGCTAAGTCTCGGACTAGGATAGAAAGTATAGTTGATCTCAAGAACTCCATGGAGATCATCATACAAGACGAAGAACTACTCAAGGAACTGGTGGAACTTCATCGATTAAAAGTTATGTGGAGACGTGAACTTATCTATCACTCAAAATTCTATCTACTCTATCGCTTATCTTGAGACAAAAGTCTTTTTGCTATATAGACTTTGATTATACACATTTGATATTTTGAGCCGAGTTTATCTCACTTATCTATTTCTCAAAATATGTGTTGGTAAGCTTTTGCTTTGGTCAAGTTCATCTTTACCTAGTGACGAAAGTCATGTTATGTTTCAATCACTTGAAAATGGATTTGGCGAAAAATGGTTTGTGAATAACAACTATGTAACGTCCTCTACGAATGTTTCAATATGATTGAAATGAGAGTTTAGATTATATAACCATTGTTGGGTATAAGCATTGCGTGGAAACACATACATGTACAAGTACTTATTCCTTGAACCAAAGTTTGCGTGCTTTGTTGATCAGGAAAACCGGAATAAGAGTCTGCGAACCCAGTCCGCGAGTCTAGGACGCGAACATTCGGAGGTTCTCTTCCCGATAAAATCTGCTAGAGTTTGTAAACTTGTTACAAGATTATTCCGGGTACTTAAGTCCGCGTACTTAGGCTGGTTATACTCTAAAAACGATTATTCGTGAAATTATACTTATATTAACTAAGGAATGCAAGTTTCCAAACCGTGGCTATAAAGTTCATGAATCGATTCGAGTGAATCAAATCGTTTTTGCTTTGATTGTGTCTTGTATACTTCTATAAGATCTAAGCAATTGAAAAATCTCTAACTAGTTCATTTGAGTCATTTGAACTAGTTATGGTGAAGAAAAATATGGTTAATATGAAAGTGCTCATATGGTTAACCATTTAGTTAACTACTGTTGTACATGTTTGGGTACGGTTACACAAACCTAAAAACGTGCATTTCATTTGTGTGTAACAAGCTAAGTTTTCGATCTAACGGTTGAAAGATATTGGTGTGGTGTGAATCTAATCAGTTTTTCATCTAACGGTGAATATTGAATGCTTTGTTACCAAGGTAACTTAGATTGCAAACCCTAATTTGAAAGACTATATAAAGGAGAACTCTAGAAACTGGGAAACCTAATCCCCACACCTCCTATGTGATACTAGTTTTATAAGCTAGAGTCGATTCTTCTTTAACCTTAGGTTTATACCGAGACCCTGTAGGTTAACGACTTGAAGACTTCATTGGGATTGTGAAGCCAGAAAGATACTACTTTCTTGTAGTTGTGTGATATGATCTTGTTGATTCTATCGTATTGAGTACAATCGTAACGATTGGCTTGAGATTGATATTTCCGATAGGCAAGATATAAAAGTAATCACAAACATCTTCGTCTCATCGTTTGTGATTCCACAATATCTTATTTCGCCGTGTCAATTAAGATTATTGTGAGTTGATTGATAATACTAGGTTGTTCTTCGGGAATATAAGTCCGGGTTATCAATTGGTCCTTGTTCACCTTGATTTATCAAAAGACGGAACAAAACTCGTAGGTATTTATGTGGGAGATAGATTTATCTATTACCATAGACTTTTTTATGTGATACAGATTTGTTTATTAAAGTCTACGGTCGTAGCAACTCTTAGTTGTGGGTGAGATCATCTAAGGGAATCAAGTGCGTAGTATCGTGATGGGATCAGAGACGTAAGGAGCGCAACTTTACCTTGGATCAGTGTGAGATTTATTGGGGTTCAACCACAGTCCAGACCGAAGTTAGTTTGTAGTAGGCTAGTGTCTGTAGCGGCTTAACACAGTGTGTGTTCAATCTGGACTAGGTCCCGGGGTTTTCTACCTTTGCATTTTCCTCATTAACAAAACTTCTGGTGTATGTGTTATTTCTTTTCGGCATTATATTTTGTTATATAATTGGAATATCACAGGTTGTGCGTTTGAATCAATCAATTGGAAATCCGACCTTGGTTGTTGATTCAAATTGATTGATCCCTGAACTTTGGTATTTGGTACCGTTGAAGTGATTTCTCTTGTATTCAATTAGACTCGCAGATTTCTATTTGCTTGAGTAAGAATTGAATCAAGAAAGAGAGATCTAACTCTTTGATATACTTTATTAAGATTGAGTCTAGTTGATTCTCTTGAATGTATATTGGAATTAGTCCATACAGATTTGTAATCGAAATATTGGGTGTGGTTGTTGTACCCCCGCTTTTTAAATTGGTATCAGAGCAGGCAAACACGTTTAAAGACCTTACAAGTCTGTGTTTATGGCAATCTGAGTCTGAGGATAGAATCTCGTCTCTGGCATATACGCATACCAAGATGTCTTCTAAAGCTTTTAGCTATGCCAAATGACTTGGGAATACCTCAAAGGATTACTCCTTAGCTGATTCTTCCGAATACCGATGTAGGAAGATTGTTTCATCAAATGTTAACATCGCTCACTCCAATGAGACATTTGACACTATGGCAAAAGCTGAAATGGAGCTCACCAGAATCTCAAAAAATACTACTGAGGATATTGATTTTCAGGATCATGCTCAGCTTATTGATGAATTTGAAAAGTCTCTTGGTCGAGAACATGAACTCTATAACATCATTGAGTCTTTCTCTAACAATATTGAAAAACTTCTCCAAGAAACTACTCTACAACGAGAAAAGAATAGTGTTCTTAAGGATACTGTCAAGGAAGACTCAATTAGAGAAAAACATTTGATCGAGACACATTCATCAGATCTAAACAGACTTCGTGTCGAAAAAGAGAAACTAGGTGCATCTCTTATTCTAGCCCATGAACAGTGCAGATCCTTGGAAAAGGAAAACTCTGTCTTAAGGAGAAACTCTTTTATACCAACTAATTCTCATGAATTACATCACATGAAGAGATGTCCTCTAGAAGAAGGTTGTGCCAAGAAGGGTTTGCATGACTTACATTCATTCCATCTTCATATTCGACCAAATAGTAAGTGCTATTACGAATGAGTGCATTAATATGTACATCAATTGCTGATCTCTACTTTGGATTTTTGCAAGATTCTGTGTAACATGTAGGCTCCATAAAATCTGACTCAGGTAGTGGATGTTTGGTAGCAGTTAAACACATCTTCTTTATTGGTTTGCTTATCCCAGAATTTGCCCTTGTAACCATAGAATGTGAAGCAGGCTCACTTTGAGAGGATTGCGCATCCGATCAAGTTGTTGAGCATCACTTGATGTAGCAGAGGCAGCTGAATCATCTTGTGATGCAGACTGTTGTTGAGAATGTTGAACTGGTGATTCCTCAGAAATGATAGGAAAGACCATAGTATCAGGTGAACCATCTGATGTTGATTGTACTGGTGATTGGGGAGCCGCATTATTCTGCGTGCATCGTATGCTTCTATTTCGAAAAGGAGCTGATAAGAAAACACTAGTATCATATGGTACATTACCTGAACATGGCACTGGTACTTGCTGCTGCTTTGGCTTGAATGGGAATGACTTTTCCTCAAATCTCACATGCCGTGAAATATAAACTCTACTAGTTTTTCTATGTAGACACAAATAACCTTTATGCGCATTACTGTAGCCTAGAAACACGCATGGTAATAACATTGGTTCAATTTTTTTGGAGTTGTATGGTCTTAGACAAGGATAAGCTAGACACCCAAAGACTTTTAAGAAGGAGTAATCTGGCTTTTTGTTATACAGAAGTTTTAATAGAGTTTTAGGTTCTGTGGATGATTTTATAAGCCTATTAATTAAATAAAAACTTGTAGTAAACGCATCAGACCAGTAGGAGATAGGCATGTGCGCTTGAAACAAAATAGCTAAGCCAGATTAAGTGACATGACGAATACGTCTTTCTGCAATTCCATTTTGTGGAGATGTATGAGGACATGATAATATATGTTGTATGCCAGAATCATTTAGGTATGCAGTGAATTTCTTATATTCTAATGCATTGTCAGACATAAAGATTTTTATCCTATGATCTGTGAGATTTTCAACTTTCTTGTGAAATTGTATAAACGTGTGCAAAGCATCAGAACATTGAACAAGTGGAAAAACCCAAGTGAAATGCGAGTAAACATCCATGATCAACATGTAATATCGAGAACCAGTTCTTGACAATTGTGGTGATACCCAAATATCAGAAACAATTAAACTTAAAGGTTTATCATAAATTGTACAGCTAAGAGAGAAAGACAAATTTTGCTTTTGCTAGCATGACAGGAATGGAAAAAACTAAATTGTTTATTTAAAACTGGTAAGGAAAACCTATGACAGATACTAAAGACAGTTCGCATTATTGGATGGCCCATACGTTGATGCCAAATTGGAAGAGAAGATGTAACATGAACTTGAGGCTTTACTGGTTTGTCTAGTTTATCAATTCCCTCAAAAATGTACAGCCCATTCCTATTCATCCCTCGCAACATCATTGTTCCCATGTGCTTGTCCTTCACAAAGAAATGAGAAGTGTGAAACTCAAAGAAAACACCATTATCTTTGCAAAATTATGAAACATACATCAAATTTGTCTTAATATGAGGCACATGAAATATATGATTCAAACTGAACAGTCTTGAGTTATATGTGAAAGTTGCATTACCAACATTAGAAATGTTTAGAGTATTGCCATTACCAACATGCACTTGCTCAGTACCATCATATTCATGAGGAATAGTTAAGTTCCTCAAATCAGCAATTAGGTGATGAGTAGCTTCATTATCAGTCACCCACTGATTATCATGTTCACCTCCATGAAGAGAAATGTAAAATGCAGGCGGCTTTTGTTGGTTATTGTTGGGTTTTTTATACCTAAACCAACACCTGTCTGCTTGGTGATTATTTTTCTTGAAGATATGACAAGGCTGTTCAAAGGTTCTCTAAGCATGCTGATTGCGGCACTGAAACTGATTGTTGTGCATTTGATTAGATCTACGGTTTTGCTGATTGAAATTCCTTGGACCATTTCTGCTAGAAGATGCTGAGTTTGAGACATCAACATTTGCAATAGGTTGTTGAATCAATGCAAGTTGTTGCTCGAGCCGCATATCAAATGTAAGTAGATGTGCATAAAATGTATCCATGTCCATCTCTTCAATGGTGCTCAAGGCCATTACAATTGGATCATACGACTGATTTAATCCATTGTTGATGGATTGTTTCATCTCATCAGTCGAAACTATGTATCCTGATGCTGAAAGTTGATCAAACAAATTTTTAGCTTCATTTAAAAAGGTTTTTAAGGATTTGTTACCTTTGTTCATTGAATGCAATTGCTTCTTAAGGCTCATCTGGTGAGCTCTTGTTTTTGGTGCAAAATGGATTTCAAGTTTATCCCAAACTTGTTTTGCTGTATCTAAGCCTCTGACATGGCCGTGAACTTCTGGTGTCAATGTTGAATTGAGCCACCCAGCAACTAAAGAGTCTTGAGCTTCATAGTCTGTGAATAGAGAGGATTTATATCTTCTGATTCTATAAGGGTTTTTGCAGGTTTTTCCTGGATTCCATCTATGAAACCAGTAAGGCCATATCCTTTGAGAATAGGTTTAAATTGTGTCTTCCACGGTGAGTAATTTGTTTCAGTGAGTTTCAAGGTAACAAGGTGATGTATCTGGATATTTTTGAGGCTATATTTGTATTGGTTGCGATGGATATCTTCCAAAGTTTATCAGTGGAGATAGATGTATTATTTATACTGAAAAGATATTCAAATACAGTTACAGATTTGTTTCAGAGTTTAATAAATTCAAAAGTCTGACTAACAATGCATAAACATAGGCTATAGACTCTAGCTGATAACTTGGTCTACTGAATAACTCTATTGAGAGTCCTTAGGAGTGATAACGTTGTTATCCTTAACATGTTCCAACAACTTAAGCGACTCTTTCAAGAATTTTGCAATAAGCATTATACATTTGTGATTCAATCTTCCAAAATGGCACCACCCAAATTAGTTAAAACTACCGATAACACCTGTATTTGAGCTTCATCCACAGGCTCTATTGCAAGTGAGTTGCCGAATTCCGAAGCAACATTATACATCTGTAATTCAATCTTCCCAAAGGGCACCACCCTAATTACTCCAAAACATAGCAGAATAACTGATTCAAGATGGATGTTAGGAAGATCTTCATTGGTATCCGGTCTAAGAATGAAGGAAAATGGATAATGCTCAAGACGGATTTTCTTTTTTTTTTCTCTATGTTTTGAACAACTTCCAGATAAGTCACCATGACATCTACAGAGTTGAGTATAACTACTGTCATTTATTGAATGATCTTTGGAGTCTTAACAAATTCATTACCTCCCATATTTTTCTTTTGTATTCTTTAGTGGATGGGTTTCAACAACAAAGAAACCTCATATCACAACTATTATAAAACCAGAGCCAAACCAAACCATAACCATAATAACCAAACAGTTGAACATAATTAGCTGAAGATTCTGATGAGTAATTCATTTCAACAACATCAAGAATATCAACTTCATAACCCATTCTAAGGATGATATAAACTATGATGCTAGTGAATCACACATCTCTCGATAAGAGAGTAAAATCAATGTGCAATTAAAGAAATCAGAGATTGATTAAAAATTAGGGAAAACCAAATCTCGAAAACACGGACTTACATATAAAGTGTTGTTGATTTCGAATTGTAGTTCAGATTCTTATGGAACGCTTCTCATCTTCTTCTTCAATTCTCTATTGTGAGAAGTGAGGCGATGAAAACGTAGGGTTTATCTTTGGGAAAATTGGAAAAATGCCCCAATAGGTGCGATGTTGGAAATCTGCCCAACGTTAAAAATAGTTGGAAAAATGCCCCATTCCATTAATATTACCATCCAACACAGTTAAGTCACATGTGTAAGGCCACCATTACCACCCGAACCACCACCAAAACTGTCACTGCAACCACTTGAACCTTAGACATTGAACCCAAAACCCTGAATCTTGAATTCTGCACCCTGAATTCTGAAGGGTGTATTTGTCTCTTTTTTTCACATGTGTGGGCTCACACATGTGACTTAACTGGGCTTTTAACTGAATGGGCCATTTCCCCAAACTTTTATATGTTGGGGCAGATTTCCAATATTGCACCCTGTATTGGGCTCACTTCTTAGTTTTTTTAAAGAGACTATATAACCTTATATATTAGTCTCATATCGAGGAGATCTTTTTTTGTAAGTTGTACCAGGAGATTATATAAGCAAGTTTTCTCAACTTATAGAAATAACCAGGAAAAAGGTTTCTCTATATAAGAAAAGTAAGATTTCAATCTCCCCTTGTGTTAGTAAAATACATAACTGGATTTGCATTTAACTTGTGTCTTGGCATTCATGTTCAGTATATCAACTTGTAATCATGGGATGTAATTTGAGAAGATCAACGATTAATATATCAAATGTTTTTTTCCTTGTGTGAAACTCTGTTTACTCATACTAAGTTTAACATTTAAATTGCATGCACCAACTGTGTTGTTTTTCTTTTTTTAATTTTCCACTAGTGATACAGTTCAAACCTGGTAGGCGACAATTATTAGTTATCGTGTTGTCATGTTTTGTTGATTATAGGTTGGTGGTTTTTTAACGTTTATCATGTTATGTGCCTATCCATCCTTGGATATGATCTGCTATAATCTAATGTGTTTGTCACTTTGATTAATTGACAAGTAATTTAGATTTTGTTGAGGATTTCTTAAAGATGTTAATTAATTCAGGTTGCTCCTAGATATATAAGTGAATAAGAGAAACTGAAACGTCTAAACTCTAAAAACCTAGCCTATCTTTCTTCTCCCCAAAACCTAAATCAGATCTAATTTGGAGACATGGAAACTTTGACTATTAATTCAAAGAAAGATAGATACGGATCTTATGATAGTCTTTGTATGCCCCTAAGCGCCAGAATCTCCAAATCCCCTCTCTCATTTTACTCGAAATGTTAGGCGGTGATCCGAACAGATGCGCCTCTCCTCCCTTTTTTCGATGGTTAACTTGAATAAATCATTATGGAATGGAAAACATATTGAGAAGGGTTTCAATTGAGGATATGCTCATGCTGACCTTTTTTCTTTATTTCTGGAATATCCTCTTCGTCGAAGTTACATAAATCTTCGTATAGTATTCACTCCAAGTTGATTTTCCTTGAGGCATGAGTAAAAGCAAGGAATCAGTAATGCTAGAATCGCAAGTAAACTCATATATCGAAGAATTCTGTTTTTAAAGGTCTAAGAAAGAGTGGAAGGTGGCAAATAGCTTTACCCTCAACCTTTACCACATAGAGAGAGATGTTAAATATTGTGTTACCAACACATGAGTTTATTGAATCTAGTTCAACTATAAGAATTCACTGGAAAATAAGAAATTTCTTGAAGGCTATCACAAACTTGTTTCTAAGGAAATTTGGTTCCCTAGATACGAAAGTGGTATGAGTTTCTATATTGTTTTTAAACTTAGATTTCATTTATTTTTTTATGTTTTGTTTCAAAATGTTTCCAGTTTCTTCATTTCTTGTGACTCAATAGTTCATGTTTAATATTATTAGGCATCTTTATTTTCATACAAAAGGAGAAGCCTTCGATTTTGATTATACCTAAACCTGTCAAGGTTGATTTTGCCATTAATCAGTGCTGATTTAGTGCTTGTTGGTGGAATAAGTTCAGATAATAATGTTAGAGTATAGCTCGGTTGAACCCACCAAGCATTGGTATGTCAAGTTTAGTTGTCATATTTTAGTGAATCAAAAATCATGTTAAGAGTCACTTGATTATGTACTAGAGTCAACTTCGTATAGGTTAGCTTGAAAGTATTAGGATATGAGACATTACAAGTATTGCGAAGTCTAGAAGATGTGAAGAAGCAAGGAGCTACAACGACAACAATCATACTTCCACTTGAGGTTAGTGATATTTGACTTGAACTGTTTCATTCCCTAACGTATCTTTCAAGTCGTGCATATTGAAAACAAAACTGCGAAACATATTTGAACTCTAGATAAACATAGTATTAAGGAATACAATACGAGGTTTATTGCTTAACCATTAAACTTTGTAGATAAGACATCACCATAATCATTTGAATGCTATTGTGATTATGTATGGGTATGAGGTGAGGATTTCATCCTAGGGAACAATGTTTTACATCTGTTCTAAGGATGTAAGTTCATAATTAAACTTGTTTCTGAACCGAAAAGGAAATTGCCAGGTGTTAGTGGTTTTGTTATTCATTGCATATCTTATGAACAACCAATATGTGTGATTGAGTATAACCGCTCACAACTTGTTTGTGTTTTTGGTAGAACTATTCACAAAGGCCTGACTTATGTATTGGTATGACTTTTATTAGTGAAACCGATCTTAAGTAATCACCTGAGATGGTATGATCGGGTTTGTGATTTTATGTCTGACCAAATATGGGAAAGGGGAACCAATCCTAGTAATGGGTGCAGTAATCACAAAGGGGACCGATCCTTGTCTGGGGGGGTGCAACAAGGTTTATAGCAGAAAGGTGAACCGATCCTATGGACATGTGCAACACACATAATTTAGATACCATATATATGTGGGGAACCGATCCTAGTACCTAGTCAACCGAATTTTGGAAAGCTAGTGTGACTATGCACAATACTCACATGGAAGGTACAACCGAAACTTGTTTTGGTAGAACCGTTAAACCCATGATTGTGATTGAATGTTTTTTTGATCAATCGCATAGTTCTTGAAAGTCAGATGAACCAATTCTAAACTTGTTTGGAAGTGTGGCAAATCGGTTTCAAGATTGTAAGTGTGAAAGAGAACTTACAAAGTAAGGATGTCGACATACTTTGAACACGTGTTGTGAATGTTTATTTCTTTAATTGTTCAAAGTTATTCCTTAATATCTAAGGGAAGAGAATCCTAGGATCGAAACATAAGTAAGTTAAAAATCTTTTAATTAAGGTTATTAATTTCATTTTGTAGGGAAATATAAGAATTAGTAATGTGCATTTACTAATTAGATTTCCCGAGAGATTTCGATCAATATTTTTGGACAAAGCATTTCTAGAAATTATGGAAACCTAATATTGAGAATATTTTCGATCATTAATGAATATCTTGAGTATATTTTCGGTTTTGGAAATTCCTTGGTGTCCAAACTTCCCTGTCTATAAATACTTGAAGTTTGCCTTTCTTGCAAACTAATCCTTCGTAACAACAAACTTCCTCTTTTGTTGTTGTTACTGGTTTAGCCGCCTATTCGGAGAGGAGAGTAACCTAATTAGGCGAAATCTCTTACGGCCGCTCAGCGTGTACCGTTGGTGGGAAACTAGATAATTGCGGTTTATCTTTTGTTTTCGATTGATATGATTGACTAACGGTGGTTGAAATATGATTGCACCTAGTTTGTTTATGCTTGAGAATCTTCTCTTCTGATATAAGATTCACTCAAACTAGTTCAAAGTTTCGACATGGATCTTTAGACTGTTGTTAGTTCTAAAGACGATCTTGTGATACTCCATTGTTAATGCACTCGCTTGCAGTTTTTGATTGATCACAAGAGATTCAAGTGATTGTGTGCAGTGTTTTTATTGAAGATTTAAGAAGATTTGAAGACAAAGAAGATATTGAAGGTATGACTTGGGTTTATAATCTTTGGTGTGCACAATACTTGTTTCGGTAAAAGAGGATCCAATTAATAATCGGTTTATCATTGTGGTAGATTGGATTGATTAATTGAGTAGATCGGCATCAACACAATTCTTTGGATTAAGAGTGTTGTTGGCTTAAGCTTAAACGATTACTTCGGTAATTGAACATAAGATAGATCTAAGAACCTGACGAAGGAGTTTATGTTAAGATAAACGGAAGAGACTTTGTCCGACTCATATCACTTGGTTAAAGAGAGTTGATACCAAACAGATTTGTTGTTCCTTTACTGTTTGGAATACGAACCAAAAGAATTGTTCCAAGTACGTGACTTATTATAAGTTGTAGGCGTGGGAATACATACGGAACTAGGTGAACTATAGGTTTAGTTGCTTGGTCTCAACTATACGAAGTTAGGTGTAATTTTGTGTAACGACGTAATCCTGCGAGTATTCAATTCTGGACAAGGTCCCGGGGTTTTTCTGCATTTTCGGTTTCCTCGTTAACAAAATCTTGTTGTGTCATTTACTTTATATTTCTGCATTATAATTGTTTTATTATAATTAAAGTAAATTACACAAACGTTAGTTCCTATTTACTTGATAAGTGAATCCTATTGTGTTTGGTTAAGTCCGAACCCTTTTATCAAGTAACATACTTCGTTATTGTATTGTCTCGATCTCGTATCCATAGACGATCACACGAAGTGTGAACCGATTAGTTGCATTGTCTCGACTCAGTCCATAGACAATCACTTTCGGAGAAAGGACTTATAGGTACGAAAAGTTTTAACTTGAGGTATATTTGGGTACCCTAGCCTTTTCAAATTGTAAGAGGTAAATCTGATTTAATCTTTCATCACTTTCCTTTTTTTGTCATTAGTAATTTTATTTCTTATCTTACCGATAGGGCTGCACATTGGGTCGGGTAGGTCGGGTTTGGCCTCACCCGCCACCCTACCCGCTGATGGCGGGTATTTAAAGTTGTCACCCGTAGTCGACCCAACTTTACAACGGGTAGGTTTTCACCCGACCCACTTTTCAGCGGGTTAGGTCGGGCGGGTGGCGGGTTTACCCGTCCAGGTACCTGATAAAAATTTTAATTTTTCACCACCGTTCAGTTATCTTAAAATTTAAGTTCCAACATTCAAAATTTTACAATATATTCAAAATTTAATACTGCAAGTCTGCAACTATAACTAAAACCATGTAAGTTCTAATACTGTAGCAAGCTCACCAAGCAGCAAAGTTTTCTATCAGGTTGCAAGGTTGAAAATCTAGTGTTCGTAGTCTCGGTTGCTTGTTTATTGTTTTCTTATATTCATTGCACTTCTCCAAATGACGACTAAGATTGGCAGTCCCATATGATTTATCACCAATCTTGTATATACCCTGACCCTTTGGACAATGCTTACATTTCGCTCTAGCACCAGACTCTAAAATTTCAAAGTGCTCGCGCACCCAAGATTTCCTCGCACCAACTTTAACCTTCTTAGTTGCACTGTCACTTGATCCACAAGATGATGAAGGTTGAGAATATGCTCCCATTTACGATGTGACTCTATGTATGACTGGAAGATTTGGAATAAAATCATCTTGTGAGATTTCAGCCATGGTAACTGTGACAAAAGATAAAATCAATATAACACAACACAATGCAAAGCCTAAAAGTAATTGAAATCAATAACACAATTATTCTAGCATGGAATTAGGATACGAAAAATTCAGAAGAATTGTGCGATAACAAACCAAATATATATACCAATAAATTAGCCATAAACCAAATCTAAATTATGAAGCAAGCACAGTATAATCCTACTACTATGTTATACATTGATCGATCATTAAAAAAATCAATTTTCAAAAACATCTATATAAGTTCATCCATGGAATGTGGTTTCAAATCACCAAATCATAAATAAACCAAGACCCAAGACCTTACTTCAACAACAAGACAATTAAATCACTTACAAGTGTAAATCAACAATAAGATTGAAAGTAGAATTAACATATACCTATCTAATAAGATAGTTTTTCCTTTAATCAATCTTTCAATTGATTTCCTCTTAGGCGAGCTTCAAGTCTCGAGACAAGTTTTCTGATGAAAACAATTTAACCTTATTAATTGTTATAACCTTTTTAACAAAACAAAAACAGAAAAAAAGACATGCAAATGAATCAAAGAACAAATATAAACACAATATATCAAATGGAAAAACAAAACAAATTTCACAACAAATAAATCAATACCCAAATCCAAAGTTACCCCCAAAAAATAGATCTTTGTTTCAATCATGAGATGGTATCAATCGAACTCAAGCATCAAAAATTAAATTCAAATCAAATAGCGTAAACCCTAATAAATGATTCAAATCAAAGAACATAAACCCTAAAAATCATTTTTAATTGAATCATGAGATGAAATTACCTCACGTTGTTGCCTTGTTGGTGTTACTAGTGGTGATTAGACGTTGGTACTGGTGATGATTTGATCTTCGAAGAGTGACTCTGAAATCTAAGTTGAAGAGTGGAGAAGAGAAACCGAGAGAGAGAAGTGAGAATTGAAAAGAGAAACTGAGAAAGTGGAGTCGATTAGGTATTTAGGTTGATTTAGGTTTTACTCTTTCTAAAGGATTGAACGACTGAGATCATGGATGGAAGTAATCCAAGGGTAATGGATGGCTTGGATATTTCTAGGCGGGTGAGTGGGTAGGTCGGGTTTTATAAGGGGCGAGTCATAGTCGACCCAATACTTGGCGGGTTTCATACGGGGCTAGTCATAGTCGACTCGTGTGTTAGGCGGGTAGGGTCGGGTGCGGGTAAAAACGACTTTGTGCAGCCCGACTTACCGAACCGGTATAAATGAGCTCTAAAATAAACCTTAATTGTACTTTCCTTGTGTTTTTATAAGAAAATCAAGATTTCAGTCTTCCATTGTGTTAGTCAAATACATAAATGGATTTGTATTTACTTAGTGTCTTGGAATTCCTGTTCTGTATATGAACTCGTAACCATAATACGTAATTTGAGAAGATCAATGGACCGAAAAAATGTATTTTCTTGTATGAAACTTTGTTTACTCATACTTCGTTTAACATTTAGACTACACATATTAATGGTGTTGCTTTTCTTCATTGATTTCCGACTAGTGATATGATTCAAACTTGATAGGCATCAATTATTAGTTATCTTGTTGTCATCTATTGATTACAACTTGGTGGTTATGTAAGGTTTATCCTGTTATATGCCTATCCATCCATGCATATGATCTGTTAGAATCCAAGGTGCCTGTCACTTTGATTAATTGACAAGTAATTTAGGTCAATTTCTTTATCTAACGATCTGGTTTCTTTGAGTTGGGTTAAATTTTGTAAACTAAATGTAGAGCATGAACTTGAATACTGGCAAAAGGTTCAAGAGGATTTTATGCTTAAAAATCTAAATAGTTCAATAAAAATGCTGATAGGAACGTTGAATTATATTATATTTTTGTCAACAAAAGACACTTCAATCATATTGAATCTTTTCAATTTCCAAATGGTCAATGGTCTAAGGATAAAGTTGATCTTGAAGGCCTTTTGTAGATAAAGTTTAGAGCCCTCAAGAATCCAACATTATGATTTCATGATGCATTTTTGTCCTTTAATCGTCCTTAACTCATGGTTAAATTTTTTAATGTGAATGGCAAATAGGAAAAGTGTGAGCTGCAAACCAGTACGAAACCAAGATTTACTATCAATGGGGGTTAAAAATTATTTTTGTAGATTTGGGTGGATAAACTCCGAAAGTAAGTTTCTGGAACAAGTGGTTAAATTCTAAAATTTGATAATTAATAGGGGAAAGCCACTTTTACTAGGGGGAAAGTCAATTTAGGGGTGGATTAAAAAAAGTTACTTTTACTATAGGGATTTTTAAGGTATACCGTTGATATCCGGATGTGGGTATCGTTCATATCCGTTTTGGCGGCCCTAACAACAATCCAGCCCATGATCAAAAGTTCCCTCAGGTGTGGCTTATATCTCCTTAAAACCCTAATATGAAAACTAGAATCCAAGAGGAATTAACGGCGCCTCACTCCTTTAGTTTCATCGCCTGATACTGAGAAAGGAAGGAAAAGCTGTGTCAAGCAGATCAGTTCTTTAACTTACCAGGAAATCAGTGTTTGCAAGTGTTGGGTAATATTCAATCCTGATTTTCAATTTCCGAGCAGCGCCTTGTAAGCTTACCAGGGAAACCAGTTTTGCAATTGCAGTTGTTGGTAATTTCTAATCCGCATCATCTTTTGATTTATTGTCATTAGAAATGGGTAAATTAGATGCTGCTGCTGAAATGGATTGCAATTTCAGATGTTTAGATTGTGATGTTGAATTGTTTAGTCACTGTAATAGTGTGATTTACTTAGGGTTTCATGATAGTTTTGATTTTGGGGGTTGTATGTGTTTTTAACCCTTCCACTGAAGAATACAAAACTATCTTAATCACCTAAGAATGATTTCTATGAGAATGCTATTATAGCTGAGTATGGTTGGATAAAGGGACTGATGATTATAAGTTACTAAAATCTTTTCGTTAAGATCTAATCCCAATGCAAACCAGATTCAGTCCTAATTTCCTAGAAACCAAGGAATACATTAAACCAGATAGAAATGGGGTTGGTCAGAAGACGAAATTCAAGTAGTCTTCTCTTGGCTTCTGAGAAGAAGATAATGGAGATAGTTGTAACCTTTGTGAATCAAATGGGTTATAGTACGTCATGAGATTCAGATTTGGCTGCTTAACTGGATTGGAATCTCCAAAGGTCTGATTAAGGAAAATCCACTGGCATCTGCTTAAGATTAAACCAGGTCAGTTAAATTATGTTCCCTTTTCGTTTAATTCATTTGTCTGTTCCAATAGCATTTTAGCCTGTTTAGTTTTGTCTGGAATTTTTTTTTTTTTTTTTTTTTGAAGGTATTTTTTTGTCTGGAATGAAAGTAGGTACTGTTAAAGAAAGAAATGTTACATTACATCAATGATTTTAAGTTGCTACTGTAGGTTGTTGTGAAGTAGGAGCTGTGCAGCACACTGCATTGTTTTCTAACAGCGTATGCTGCATATAATTGTAGTTAATCAAGTAGTCCTCAGTTTCCGTAGTTATGTTCTTTCGTTCAGTCCTGTATTACCTAGTTTTTATTCATCATCTTCGTATTGCTTTTCTAGCTAGTTAGGCCTGAGATTGAGTGAGATGGGAAACCAATTAATACCCTTGCTTTCTGGTGTTTATACGTACGGAACTTACTAAGAGGTCTTTCATATCTTGTTTCCATTGGTCGTCAAATCTTATGATTGATAGTATCACTTCTTATGCAGAGTGTTGTAGTGGTGTCTGTGGATGTGCACAAGTGTTGCACCTGTACTTTATGATGCTGAGATAATGCAAGTGGAGAACAGGGTTGTGAAAACTTGTAATTGAGCATTTGAAGACGTCGCTTATGATGCCGAAGATATGTCGGGACGAGATTCAGGATAATGTGTTGAAGAAGGTTTCAGGATGTTGCTTATGACGCAGATATCTCAAAGCCAATTTGGCTCAGTCTCAAGATGGCTCAAGAAATCAATCATCTCAACCAAATTTGGCTTGATTGGAACCAAATTAGTTTTTACAAGCTATGGAAAGTCAATGTTTCAATCAAATTTGGGGTTGCAAAAGCTACTATTACATTCACTAAAGAATACAGAAAGGAGGATGCCTGTATTGGTGAAGATGGCACCCATTTTACATAGACCACCTTTCCTTTGGTTGCACAAACTGTCTTTTATGCTTTGTCAGTTTGATTTTGGAAAGTCAATGTTTCAATCAAATTTGGGGTTGCAAAAGCTACTATTACATTCACTAAAGAATACAAAAAGAAGGATGCCTGCATTGCTTAAGATGGACAGATTCCATCTTCTATGCTTTCTGCATTTGATTTTGCATATTGTTTTTGATAGATTTGGATGTTCAAATTGAAGTATAATTTGGTATAATTTGGATGTTTATAAAAAAAATTATGTTTCAATTTATAGTTGTAAAAGGGAACCCTGGGATGATGAAATGAATGTGCATTTTTTCTTATGTTTGTTATTATCTGAGAACTGGGGGTTTGATCCCAGGATGCAAAAAAACCACTTGTAATTTGGTAAGTAATATAATCTTGATGACAAAAGAAAGATGTGTAAGCCTGAGACAAGGAACCAACTGCTGAAAAGGCTCCTGATAGAGTAACAAGAAGAGGTTGTTGCAATTTAAATCAAATCTAGTTTAATCTCAAAGTTCATTTGATTTCTGCATTTTTTTCCCCTTCAAAATTACACAAGTTTTTCAATTTGGTACAAAGCCAACTGCAGTAAATGAGGCGACACAGAATAGAAAAAACTAAAAAGAGAAACAAGATGTATACAATAGCACCAGGCCAAACAGGAAATCATCTCGCATTTAAAACTCGCGCCACCAGATTCAGTGCAGGAAATAAATAACCCAAAAGGATTGTGTGAGTGAAGCTTTCAAATTTCCAGTGAGAAACTAATATCAAGCTTCGTCAACGGAAATGGTTGTCTGCCTGAATGACGAATGGGCAAGGTTTTCTGCGCATTGGGTCTCCCATAGGACACAGAGCAAGGGTAGCACAATACCTCTTCTGCAGATGTTAAC